>JAUJPP010000012.1:4137382-4737382 GCA_030562195.1 Nipponacmea schrenckii
TGTTCAGTGTCTCAATTTGGGATTTATCGAGAACAATACCAAAAGATCCAGTCTGTTTCGTGTCACTATTGCCAAATAGTTTCGAAAGCGTATCGTGTGTGATATCGGTTTGCGATCTGTTTGCGTTATCCACGTCATTGGAACTCGAAGGACAAGGTAGATATCTACAAAAATCATCACGGGTGATGGCCGTAGATTTCGCCACTTTGGCAGGGCTATGTGATGAGTCGTCATCCTCAGCATGACCTTCATCAGATAAAAGTTTCATGAAATCTTGGTATTCTTTTTGGCCTGGAGTCAACGAGATTTCATCCATCTCGAATAGTCTCCTATTTGGTTCAAATCCTATCAACGGTTCACGCACTCCTTCCGGTAGGCCGTGATCGTCGACTGGGTCAATTACAGATCTCTGCGTGACTATATCACCATTTTTCTGTCTTTCTGTACTTGTTATAGCTTTGGCAGGCTGCCGCGAGGTTATACCACCACCGGTTTTATGCCCAGATTCAGACACTCCGAAATTTGGACTTTTCGGATTATTTTTTGAAGATTTTATAAAGTCGAGTATTTGATCAAATTTACTATCAACTTTAGATTCTAAACTATCTAACCTTTGATTTACATCTGATTTCCGAGATTTACGTTTCCTTCCAGATTTAGGAGTACTTTGTGAGGCCATGTTAGAAATACTATTTTCGGACTCGTCCACCTTCGAACACGTGTCTGAAGAAATCACTGAAGATAAACATTTATTATTTGGCGAAAGATTCTCCGTAGAAATCATAGTCGCCATATTTTTGTTGCCAAAATACTTTCAAAGAGTAACATTAAAACAAACTAATAATTTATCAACTAATCAAAATTAAAAGTAAAAATAAATAGAGAGAACACAAATGCCATGTGTGCGTTTTCACGCCGGAAGATAAACTGAAGGGGGTTCGCTTGACAAGGGAGGTAACACCTGAAGTGGTGTAGTCTTGATTGTCAAGACACTAGCGAGTTGAGAGAACATAAGGGAGATATATCCAAATGTATTCTGACTGGTAAGTATAACGAATGAAATGAAATTACACTTCTTTTTGCTCAAAGCCCTTATATTTCTATTGACTGTGATCAAGTAGTTTTAAACTTCAACAAATAATCTGTGATATTTTGATATTTTTACTATTTTATATTTAGTTATCTTATTTTATACTTTAAAATTGTGAATGCTGTATTTAACCTGCTTTTGTAAAATGTTATAATTGTTTTAAAAGAAAAAAAGATAAAAAAAAAAAAAAAACTCTTTTCTCCATGATAAAAATGAAAAGGCAATTAGGGATAGCTACGCACTGCCTAATCTAGTGTCGATAACTCTTTTCTCCATGATAAAAATGGGAAAAAAAGACAGTGTTCGACTTAATAGAAGAATAAAAATGCAAAAAGCTTGAACGGGGAATCGAACACCCGACCTCAAAGTTGCCGAGCAAAAGCTTGCCGAGCAATGGCCAAACCCGCCAGGCCACCAAGACCTCCGTAAACGTCTTAGGATTAGCTAGTTGGAGGCCTAACCCTAGGTCTTTTACCGAGCTCGCGGAAAACTGTTGTTTCAAAGTCAAACAGTATTAGCTCAGGAAGGGCTATGGCCGGTTCAAAGATTTGGTTTTATGCATATCAAACGAAAGAGGTCATCGTTGCGCATCTTCTGTGCACGAATTGGTGTAGAAAACATTGAATTAGAGGGCTTCCATGGTCCAAAAACAATCTATACACCACTCGCTAGTGGCTCCGAAAGGGTTAATGAGCAGTCAAAGGCAATTAGGGATAGCTATGCACAGCCTAATCTAGTGTCGATAACTCTTTTCTCCATGATAAAAATGAGAGAAAAGACAGTGTTCGACTTAATAGAAAAATAAAAATGCAAAAAGCTTGAACGGGGAATCGAACACCCGACCTCAAAGTTGCCGAGCAAAAACTTGCCGAGCAATGGCCAAACCCGCCAGGCCACCGAGACCTCCGTAAACGTCTCCAAACCCTAGGTCTTTTACCGAGCTCGCGGAAAACTGTTGTTTCAAAGTCAAACAGTATTAGCTCAGGAAGGGCTATGGCCGGTTCAAAGATTTGGTTTCCGCATATCAAACGAAAGAGTTCATCGTTGCGCATCTTCTGTGCACGAATTGTTGTAGAAAACATTGAATTAGAGGGCTTCCATGGTCCAAAAACAATCTATACACCACTCGCTAGTGGCTCCGAAAGGGTTAATGAGCAGTCAAAGGCAATTAGGGATAGCTATGCACAGCCTAATCTAGTGTCGATAACTCTTTTCTCCATGATAAAAATGAGAGAAAAGACAGTGTTCGACTCTAGAAAAATAAAAAAAAACAAAAAGCTTGAACGGGGAATCGAACACCCGACCTCAAAGTTACCGAGCAATAGATTGCCGAGCAATGGCCAAACCCGCCAGGCCACCGAGATCTCCGTAAACGTCCTAGGATTAGCTAGTTGGAGGCCTAGCCCTAGGTCTTTTACCGAGCTCGCGGAAAAACTGTTGTTTCAAAGTCAAACAGTATTAGCTCAGGAAGGGCTATGGCCGGTTCAAAGAATTGATTTCCGCATATCAAACGAAAGAGTTCATCGTTGCGAATCTTCTGTGCACGAATTGGTGTAGAAAACATTGAATTAGAGGGCTTCCATGGTCCAAAAACAATCTATACACCACTCGCTAGTGGCTCCGAAAGGGTTAATGAGCAGTCAAAGGCAATTAGGGATAGCTATGCACAGCCTAATCTAGTGTCGATAACTCTTTTCTCCATGATAAAAATGAGAGAAAAGACAGTGTTCGACTTAATAGAAAAATAAAAATGCAAAAAGCTTGAACGGGGAATCGAACACCCGACCTCAAAGTTGCCGAGCAAAAGCTTGCCGAGCAATGGCCAAACCCGCCAGGCCACCGAGACCTCCGTAAACGTCCTAGGATTAGCTAGTTGGAGGCCTAACCCTAGGTCTTTTACCGAGCTCGCGGAAAACTGTTGTTTCAAAGTCAAACAGTATTAGCTCAGGAAGGGCTATGGCCGGTTCAAAGATTTGGTTTCCGAAAGAGTTCATCGTTGCGCATCTTCTGTGCACGAATTGGTGTAGAAAACATTGAATTAGAGGGCTTCCATGGTCCAAAAACAATCTATACACCACTCGCTAGTGGCTCCGAAAGGGTTAATGAGCAGTCAAAGGCAATTAGGGATAGCTATGCACAGCCTAATCTAGTGTCGATAACTCTTTTCTCCATGATAAAAATGAGAGAAAAGACAGTGTTCGACTTAATAGAAAAATAAAAATGCAAAAAGCTTGAACGGGGAATCGAACACCCGACCTCAAAGTTGCCGAGCAAAAGCTTGCCGAGCAATGGCCAAACCCGCCAGGCCACCGAGATCTCCGTAAACGTCCTAGGATTAGCTAGTTGGAGGCCTAGCCCTAGGTCTTTTACCGAGCTCGCGGAAAAACTGTTGTTTCAAAGTCAAACAGTATTAGCTCAGGAAGGGCTATGGTCGGTTCAAAGATTTGGTTTTCCGCATATCAAACGAAAGAGGTCATCGTTGCGCATCTTCTGTGCACGAATTGGTGTAGAAAACATTGAATTAGAGGGCTTCCATGGTCCAAAAACAATCTATACACCACTCGCTAGTGGCTCCGAAAGGGTTAATGAGCAGTCAAAGGCAATTAGGGATAGCTATGCACAGCCTAATCTAGTGTCGATAACTCTTTTCTCCATGATAAAAATGAGAGAAAAGACAGTGTTCGACTTAATAGAAAAATAAAAATGCAAAAAAACTTGAACGGGGAATCAAACACCCGACCTCAAAGTTGCCGAGCAAAAGGTTGCCGACCAATGGCCAAACATGCCAGGCCACCGAGACCTCCGTAAACGTCCTAGGATTAGCTAGTTGGAGGCCTAACCCTAGGTCTTTTACCGAGCTCGCGGAAAACTGTTGTTTCAAAGTCAAACAGTATTAGCTCAGGAAGGGCTATGGCCGGTTCAAAGATTTGGTTTCCGAAAGAGTTCATCGTTGCGCATCTTCTGTGCACGAATTGGTGTAGAAAACATTGAATTAGAGGGCTTCCATGGTCCAAAAACAATCTATACACCACTCGCTAGTGGCTCCGAAAGGGTTAATGAGCAGTCAAAGGCAATTAGGGATAGCTATGCACAGCCTAATCTAGTGTCGATAACTCTTTTCTCCATGATAAAAATGAGAGAAAAGACAGTGTTCGACTTAATAGAAAAATTTAAATGCAAAAAGCTCGAACAGGGAATCGAACACCCGATCTCAAAGTTACCGAGCAAAAGCTTGCCGAGCAATGGCCAAACCCGCCAGGCCACCGAGATCTCCGTAAACGTCCTAGGATTAGCTAGTTGGAGGCCTAGCCCTAGGTCTTTTACCGAGCTCGCGGAAAAACTGTTGTTTCAAAGTCAAACAGTATTAGCTCAGGAAGGGCTATGGCCGGTTCAAAGATTTGGTTTCCGCATATCAAACGAAAGAGTTCATCGTTGCACATCTTCTGTGCACGAATTGGTGTAGAAAACATTGAATTAGAGGGCTTCCATGGTCCAAAAACAATCTATACACCACTCGCTAGTGGCTCCGAAAGGGTTAATGAGCAGTCAAAGGCAATTAGGGATAGCTATGCACAGCCTAATCTAGTGTCGATAACTCTTTTCTCCATGATAAAAATGAGAGAAAAGACAGTGTTCGACTTAATAGAAAAATAAAAATGCAAAAAGCTTGAACGGGGAATCGAAAACCCGACCTCAAAGTTGCCGAGCGAAAGCTTGCCGAGCAATGGCCAAACCCGCCAGGCCACCGAGACCTCCGTAAACGTCCTAGGATTAGCTAGTTGGAGGCCTAACCCTAGGTCTTTTACCGAGCTCGCGGAAAACTGTTGTTTCAAAGTCAAACAGTATTAGCTCAGGAAGGGCTATGGCCGGTTCAAAGATTTGGTTTCCGCATATCAAACGAAAGAGTTCATCGTTGCGCATCTTCTGTGCACGAATTGGTGTAGAATACAACATTTTATCAACATCCGTTTGACTGTCACTGCACACAAAACCACTATTTTTAGAAATGACCTTCCGCCAATTAAATTTCTCATTATATTAGAAATTCTGAAAGAAAATGCAATTTCAGACATCAAATTCCAAATCTAGATAAAAAATTAGTCGAAAATCTACATGCAACTACCCAAAAAGGAATCTAAAAATAGCTCGGACTAAATTCATTAGCATAAAATGTTTTTGTGGTCCAATTACATGTAATGGGGGGTAACTGTGTAAAATCTAGTCCGTTCTATTTTTAAAAATCCTCTTTCTCCCTTCCTTTGTGGGTTTTTGCATTTCCATTTTTGACTAATTTTTGGTCTAGATTTGCAATTTGATGTCTGAAATTGCATTTTCTTTCAGAATTTCTGAGATAATGAGAAATTTAATTGGCGGAAGGTTATTTCTAAAAATAGTGGTTTTGTGTGCAGTGACAGTCAAGCGGATGTTGATAAAATGTAGTGGTTTACTTTCATTTTGTTTAGTTCAAAATTTTCATGGTCATGCTATATTGGATTTTTTTTTACAGAAACCAAGTATTGGCCTGGCTTTCATGTGACATATAAGAAAGTTTTCAACGAGATTTCTGGAAAAAGTTCTAGAAGGTTGAATTTTGTGATTTAACATGGAATTAGATGGCAAATGAATTGGTGGACTAAGTCCATATAGGAACTCAGACCAGTAAAACATTTTATGCTAATGATTGTGAATTTAGTTCGTTCTATTTTTAGAAATCGAATTTAGTTCGTTCTATTTTTAGAAATCCTTTTTCTCCCTTCCTTTTGGGGTTTTTGCATGCCCATTTTTGACTAATTTTTGGTCTAGATTTGAAATTTGATGTCTGAAATTGCATTTTCTTTCAGAATTTCTGAGATAATGAGAAATTTAATTGGCGGAAGGTTATTTCTAAAAATAGTGGTTTTGTGTGCAGTGACATTCAAGCGGATGTTGATAAAATGTAGTGGTTTACTTTCATTTTGTTTAGTTCAAAATTTTCATGGTCATGCTATATTGAAATTTTGTACAGAAACCAAGTATTGGTCAGGCTTTCATGTGACATACAGGATAGCTTTCAAAGAGATTTCTGGAAAAAGTTATGGAAGGTTGAATTTCGTGATTTAACATTGAAACAGATGGCAAATGAATTGGCGGTCTGAGTCCATACCGTGACAATCGTGACTATAACACTGAATATCCAGACGTTTTGTATTGATTGAATATTGAAGGTCGCAATATTTACTAAGATCTGGGTTAAATATTGAGGTCATCTCGAGACAGGATAAAGGAAGTGACCAATTCTAGTCAAAGTATATCTACAAGTAATAATTATTATATTTTTGATAGTTATGGTGTATCAGAAATAATCGTAAGTATATTATATATTCTTCAGCATGTTCTATTTTTATCTGTTAGTGTTGTGGTGTTTGTCGACATTTTGAAAGAACGAAATAACTGGAGAAAATTAGAAACGAGTTAACATTAAAAAGAGCGAAATAAATCTTCTCCATCCTCACTGACAGTTTACCCTCACCGAATATTTTAAAAAGAGTATATTAGTTTACAACTATTCAGTACTTTGAGGATAATAACGTCAATAAATAAAGAAGAATGATCTCCAGTCTGGTCCGTTTATGGTTAAGATTCATGACAATGTATCATCCACCATTAAACTTCCGATAGCATGAAAAGAGATCGTCATCCGTTAGCCTATGTTAACTAATTTTATTAAATAAAAGATAGCTTGAAAGCCTACTGGCAGCTGGCCGAAACGGTAACACAGTCTTTGGTGACAAAAATACGAAATTTAAAATCTTCAAAATGATAATGTCGTAGTTTCAACAAAATTGGAACTGTCGAGTCTACAAACCAAATTTGACGTGTTTTATTAAGTCAAGGGCATAAGTAAAACTCCTAGATCCGATATTACTAAGTTCGAAGTTGACTGAGATTCTTCAATATATTATGAGACGTCAAGGGCAATAACTCAGAAACCGTTTAACCGATTATAGAAGGATGTTTCAACAACAATTGTTTCTGTGGTGAGCACCTATACCATGAAAAATCATAATTTCCCAAATGGAGAAAGCTCAATACCAAAAAAGAACTTAGTTCCCAAATATTAAATATGGTATATAGTTTATAGATATAATAAAATCATATTTATTTTCAAAACAAGAGAAAGTGGTTTAAGGTTAAATCGTGATGATTCAATTGAATTAGAAGACTTAACTTTAAATTTGTACAAAAGCTTTCAATGGTCAAGTTCAATTAGTATTTATCAGTTTATTAATTATGTTAATTTATGCACACATATACGTTATAGTAATTGTATTCATTGATTGATTTGATGTACACTCTGTTACACATCATCCTGATTGCTCCCACACGTATTACAGTAAGGAAGTGACCATTGTTAGGGCAACCGTGGATCTAATGGAAGTTTAGGGTAAGGTAAGGATGGCCATAACTTATATTTTATCGAATATAGTGAGGCTGTCTTTGGGAAGTTTAGATAGTAACACCGCAGCTAAGTAACGTTAAGAAAGCACAGACACCGACATGCAGGTGTTACATCTAGTGAGAGCACATTGTTTGTGCACTTAATACTATTATAGGATTTGAATTAATAAAATGAAAAATGGCTTTAAGGATAGTTTAGGGATCGGAATAGTTTTTTGCTGTATAAATAAAGGATATACTACTTAGCCTTCATTAAAGGGATAGTAGCCGTTAGAATACACTCGTCCTACGTGTTTAATAGTGACTATTTGTTAAATAAGTATGTATCCCTCACTTGATGAATTTTCAAAAACCGAGAATTAAACTATATTCGGATTTTTTGAAAAAAGTGAGGAAGCAACGATTCCATTCTGTTTGGGAATAAAAGCGTCTGGGAAATCAGCGCTAAAACATCCTCGCGGGAAATCTATATGTTTTGATTTTGATGTATAGTGATGACGACAGGTAAGTCCACTGATGGATATACATGTATGCTATTATTTATTAAGTTTGAGTGAAATTAAAATTTTATTTTTCTTCTAACGGCTGTTATCCCTTTTAACATAATTTATTTCAAATGCATTGCCGTAACTTTAGTTCGCGCCTTATATTATATGGAAATATAATTGTTTCTGTGGGGGAATATGACAATAATAAGTTGAGATAAGGTCAGACTTATCGTGGCACCCCAGGGGACATCGGGATTACTTCAGATCAACAATTGAAACACTAATGATGGTAATCGTCAATCGATGACAAACTGGTGCTTATTATCAAGGGAGAGCGATAGTTCAGAAGATTTTAATGAAATATGACAAATCACATGCGTTCAACAACTGGGTAGCTCTAGTTCCAAAATTCTCAAAACGACTATAAGAATTTGCTAGAAAACATAACATGAGCAAATTCTGTCAAATTCATAAGAAAAGATGTAAAATATATAAATCATACAATGGATCAGAATATCCCAGAAGCCACAATTTTCTAGCAGCTGTTGAAGACGGGTCTCAGGATGGACCTCAGTGCTACTTTTATGGTCGTAGGACTTTGAGAATAAAGAACAGGCATTTATATAGAAATAGAATCAAAATCCATAGTAAGAGGTATCTTTGAGCGAATCATGTCTTTTCTGTCGTTTTCTAATACTAAGTCTAATTTTAGATATCCAAAACCCCAAATCAACACGAAACTAAGTAAATCTTTCATGGACATACCATGAGCAGTGGATACTAGCTGCTGATTGGGCGCTACGTTACTGTATATCTTGGATATATTGAGTCGTTGTCGAATGCGCACTCTATTCGATGTACGAGTACGTTCTAGATATACTTTTTTTTTTACAAAAGTCTTATTGGTTAATGAACTGACAAAATTTCGAAGGCATACGTTGCGGCCCTTATTTTTTTAAAAATTATTTACCTCAGAAAATCCCTCTAGATGCGTGATTTTAATATTTTAAACTTTTATTTTATACAGTATTTTATTTTCAAATCGAAAGATGATAAATATTTTGATGAAAAAAATAGATCTATATAATTAATAAACATGCAAACACTACCATATCTTCAACACCATGTCAGTTTGCTATGAGTAAAGATATCATACCCATCAACTAATGCCTCAGCACCCGCATAGATTTGTGCTTTGAAATATGATGAATAAAGAAGTACACAACATAGATACAGACTCTCAGTATGCTATGTTAATGTTCTCACGAATGCAAAACTATTTCTTGTATTGGACATTGGACTACATTTTAACACGATTATAGGATAATTGACCCAATTAAATTGATGTATATGACTTTTGGTAAAGTTGATATTATAGTATATAAATAATTACGGTATATAACAGACTTTGATAATGACGGCTTTTGTAGTAGCCATGGTAACCCTATGAAACGTTGATAGATATATATAATATGAATACAGGTTACTTTACTATTCCAGTGTCACAGTACGCTCTAAGAATCTCTCCCGTCTCGATATCAACTATCTAAAGAAGAATCGGGGATATCTTGGTTGGAGATCACCCACACTAATCTTGTTCCACACCGTCGCGATTTTGGACCATACTAAATCGCCTTGTCGCAAGGTTATCTTAATTCTTAAATCTCATATATGCTCAAATATTTCACGCAACGTCTTCAAGGTATAAATTTATAACGCCATTAGACTTAGAAACAAAAATATGAAAGCCTTTTTTTTAAAAAAGAAATCGACATATTGAGTCGAGTTTGAGATTCAAAATGGATGTGAATTATGTTCGTGTGAGTAGGCTAACCAAAGGCTATGTAGTTTATTGCCTAACATAAAAAAAAAAAGTTTTCTACTTGGGTCATAAGTAGTTCAAGTTGGCAATTCAGCGCATTTGCTTTAGTGGCCCAATCTTTGGAACATTGACGGAATGTAGAATTCACCAGAAACCTTGTTTTAGATTAAGTTTGGCTTGATGAACACCATCATTTCACATATTTCCAACCCTCGGAGGTTTTTCAAAAAGTATCATGAACTTTGTTTTCATAATAAACCACCAACAAGTTTCTTTGTCCTAGTCCACGAGTTTATTCATTAGGATATACGTAATATATCGTGGTATATGTATATTTTTTGTGGTACCGGTACCAATTGAACTAATTTAACTTCGTTACATAAAGTAAGTGTGAATCGTTTGTGTTTAAAAGGTTCAAATTCACATCAGACGTCACCATATCATGTGACTACCTTGAACTTTAACCTTTGACTTTACCTCTCCAATCAGCTGTAGATGTAAACACTGATGGCTGTGAATTTCTCTACTCGCATCATCGAGGTTGTTTCTCAACGCTTATAAGACTATTAAAACGTTTAGATCTATAAAGTGAATTTACCCAAACCTTAATAGTTCTGTATATTGCGATCTTGTTCATATTAACGTTTTATAAGTGTGAGAAAGTCACGAGAATCGACGGAAAATGAGGTAAGTGGACTCAATATGAACTGTCTTTGAAATGGACTAATGGCTATTTTTAGCAACGTAGCTTATTGCTTATATATCTAGATACATCTCTATTGTCTGTTGTCAAACTTGAGATAAAGAATCCTTATCAGTAGACATCTTTATTTCTAATAATACTTGTCAATTGTTCAGATTCTTTTGAAGGTTATTGATTAAAATGTAGAAAGTTTGATTTGAATAATACCAATGTTTAAACTCTATTGTATGTAATATTTTAGTTCACTACATAGTCACACAATGTCTTTGTTAAGTGAAACATTTGTCAGATATATTTTTTATTGACTCACTTTTTTGATACTGATACTAATATACAGGTGTGAAGATACCAACTGCTCAATAAGCTAAGGTTATAAACCGTTTTGTAGAGGTGTTAAGATAAAAACTGTTCTGTAAGGGTGTAAAATTTCAAACTGTTCTGTAGAGGTGTTAAGTAAAAAAACTGTTCTATAGAGGTGTTAAGTTACAAACTGTTCTCTAGAGGTCTAAAGTTACAAACTGCTCTATTGAGGTGTAAAGATACAAACTGCTTTTATAGAGATGTAAGGGTTTCAAACTTCTATAGGGGGTGTAAAGTTACAAACTGTTCTATAGAGGTTTTAAAGTTATAACTGCTTTAATAGAGATGTAAAGTTACAAACTGTTCTATAGAGGTCTAAAGTTACAAACTGCTCTATAGAGGTGTGAAGATACAAACTGCTCTATAGAGGTGTGAAGATACAAACTGCTCTATAGAGGTGTAAAGTTACAAACTGCTCAATAGAGATCTAAAGTTACAAACTGTTCTATAGAGGTCTAAGTTACAAACTGCTCTATAGAGGTGTGAAGATACAAACTGCTCTATAGAGGTGTGAAGATACAAACTGCTCTATAGAGGTGTAAAGTTACAAACTGTTCTATAGAGCTAAAGTTACAAACTGTTCTATAGAGGTATAAAGTTACAAACTGCTCTATAGAGATGTAAGGTTACAAACTGTTCTTTAGAGGTGTAAAGTTACAAACTATTCTATAGAGGTCTAAAGTTACAAACTGCTCTATAGAGGTGTAAAGTTACAAACTGCTCTATAGAGGTGTAAAGTTACAAACTGCTCTATAGAGCTAAAGTTACAAACTGTTCTATAGAGGTCTAAAGTTACAAACTGCTCTATAGAGATGTAAGGTTACAAACTGCTCTATAGAGGTGTAAAGTTACAAACTGCTCTATAGAGCTAAAGTTACAAACTGTTCTATAGGAGATGTAAAGGTTACAAACTGTTCTATAGAGCTAAAGTTACAAACTGCTCTATAGAGCTAATGTTACAAACTGTTCTATGGAGATGTAAAGTTACAACCCTTCTTTAGATGTGCAAAGTTACAAACTGCTCTATAGAGATGTAAAGTCACAAACTATTCTTTAGAGGAGTAAAGTTACAAACTGCTCTAAAGAGGTGTAAAGTTAAAACTGTTCTAACTAGCAATTAGACTTCAACCACTGAAGAAATATATATTGGCAATACAATTTAAAGCCTCTTAATGAATTAAATTTGTGAATGTTCTAATAGATGTTCATTGTGGAAAATTTGATTATGTATACATACTAGGTAAATATATTGTATTAGATGTATACAGCAGGTAAATATATTGTATTAGATGTATACAAGCAGGTAAATATATTGTATTAGATGTATACAAGCAGGTAAATATATTGTATTAGATGTATACAAGCAGGTAAATATATTGTATTAGATGTATACCAGCAGGTAAATATATTGTATTAGATGTATACCAGCAGGTAAATATATTGTATTAGATGTATACCAGCAGGTAAATATATTGTATTAGATGTATACCAGCAGGTAAATATATTGTATTAGATGTATACCAGCAGGTAAATATATTGTATTAGATGTATACCAGCAGGTAAATATATTGTATTAGATGTATACAAGCAGGTAAATATATTGTATTAGATGTATACCAGCAGGTAAATATATTGTATTAGATGTATACAAGCAGGTAAATATATTGTATTAGATGTATACCAGCAGGTAAATATACTGTATTAGATGTATACCAGCAGGTGAATACTTGTAATAATCATTATGAAGCCATATTAGATAATTTTAAGATCTGATAACCTAATATGGATTAACTTAAGATTATAGACCTCTCCTAATTTGACCTTTCCTAATTATGGCCTATACTTGTGAACTTCCTTACAAATAAACTTGGTGTAGGTAATTCTTGTTTGCTATGATTTTATTAAACACTAGCTCACTACCACAGAAATCGTACGGGTAAAATACGCAATGCCTGCAATAAGTCATTCAACTTTCATATTATTGCTTGTTTATATTTCTTCTAATTCAATTACTGGATAAAGTATGAGTAGATTAGGATGGTATTCTTACATATTAATCTATTTTCTACCTTGAAGTTAGGCCTAATAATCAGTTAATATATATATGATTAAATAACAATAAATTGTACCTTTATGTATTTTTTCACTACATTGGCCCTGAAACTTTTCATACTTTATACTTTAATTTTGATATTTATTCTTGAAAGGATTGAAAAATATTTTTTTTTTTCCTAGGTCAATATATAGTTTTGCCAACTTTCATTTTTTGAAAGGCTTTCATTTCCACTTGATCTGTCATAACATTTAAAGGAAAGTAAGAAACAACTATACTTTACAAGGATAACAACTTAGATTCACAAGTCCACTGTGACAGGGATCCTTTCTACCCGCTGGTCCTTGGCAAAACCTCTTGGCATTGATCTTTCCTGAATTATCCGTACCAAATTACAGCTGGGTGGATTTATTCAAGGTCATTGGACTTTCACACTCTGTTCAAAATAAGAACTCACATCCGACATTTTCAACTTATCAAAACAAATGACGTCATGATGTAAAGAACCACTGTGCTATAGTTAGTCAACATATTGATGATTTAATGTTCTTTAGCCTTAGATATATATATAAATATTGTTAATCAATTTTAGTATAATATATATATTTCAAATACTCGTAATGATGCATTTAAAGTTATTTTATTATCTATTTACAGACAAATTGCACATTTCTTACTCTCTTACTTCTTTCAGTAAGCCAAATTATACTAAAATTATTGGGCACATTGTCCATTAAATTATTAGTTTTAGACCCAATAATAAGATGTCTAATATAATGTTTTAATAGTCATTGTGTATAATTATGTCAGTAGAGCAACATGATAAGATAATAATTCAATGACATAAAAAGTATAAAAGTAAGACCAATGATAAAATATTCTGATAGAATTAGATCATCTTACTGAAATTGGTTTTTTATACATTTCTCTAGAAGTATTGGAAAATATATCTTCTCTTGTTGAAATGGTAGGTTTTTAGATTTGATTCAATAATATTTGAATTATCAGCTGATAGAGATGACTTTTAGCTATCTATATTATCTGAATATTTGCATTACCAGCTGATAGAAACTAATTTCAGCTATCTATATAGTTATCTAAGTATTTGTATTACCAGCTGAAAGAGATACATTTTAGCTATCTATATAGTTATCTAAATATTTGCATTACCAGCTGATAGAGATACATTTTAGCTATCTATAAAGTTATCTAAATATTTGCATTACCAGCTGAGAGAAACGAATTTCAGCTGTCTATATAGTTATCTAAGTATTTGTATTACCAGCTGATAGAGATGAATTTCAGCTATCTTCATAGTTAAATAAATATTTGCATAACCAGCTGATAGAAACGAATTTCAGCTGTCTATATAGTTATCTAAGTATTTGTATTACCAGCTGATAGAGAGGAATTTCAGCTAGCTGAATTTCAGCTATCTAGTATATAATCATTTAAGTATTTGCAAATATTTGTTCCCCTCTTAATTAGCCCATAAGGTGCAAAAGAGTAGGACATAAAGGACGAAAAACATTCATTTGATTTTATTTCAAAATATATTTCAAGATATGATGGACAGCCTTGCCTAAACATGCTTCTTATTGATATTCATAGGGTTTCTAAGAAATTTAATAATATTAATTTGATAGCCGTTTCTGAGAAAATATTTCAATAAGTTAAATGTTATCTTTTGTGTTATATTCAAATACTTGAAACATGATTATTTTGTTAATTTACAAGATATAACAAAATATATAAATATATGTAGGCTTTCCGTATTGAGTTGATTTTGTCAATTAAGAGGTTTTCTTAATTTTTTGATTGGGCACATTGATAGCATTTTATACAAAAATTCAGAACCTCTTTATAATCCTTGTAAAATAGAGGATGAATGTATGCAATGTATGAAGACATGTTGTAAGTTCTGAAAGGAGTAGACATGTATCATTCTATTTTAAGAGTCTATTGAGAGTTCCTCAGGGAAATATGAGAACTCTGTATTTATGATTTCATTGACTTCACTTTACATGTTTTATCCTTCATGTTTATTTCATGAGCAATATTTAGATGATATTGTGAGTATTATTGAAAACCTGTTTTCTATAGGAAAGTTATTGATATAAGTTATGTAATGAAGTAGAGATTAAACCTAGACCAATATTATTGTAGTATGTTAGGTGAAATGTGAATCAGACCGTTAAGAGAGTGGTTTTAGTATTACTACTAAAATAAATTTATGTTTGTCCTTTGTCACACAAAGACATATGACAAAATTGGAGGGGAATATCTATTGTAATTTTTGCTTATTTTGGAGTGAATTTGAATGAATCTGTGTTTATTTCTTGGGAATTATAGTGTGCTACCAATTAATGTTATGATGCAGGTATTTTCTGTTCTCTCTCTTAGTCCCTTAAGCAACATTGGTAGAGTAATGTGCTTTTGAAACAAAGTAAAATTATTTCAAGGGAAGAGGGATATAATTTCATTTTTGTTTGGACCTTTGAAGATACACAGCTCACTGAAGTAGTTTGTTTGTGAACCCATCTGAATAATGGCCAAATAGTTTTGAGACGTGAAAGATAGAACAGGGATAAAAATCTGAAAGTATCTTTTCAGATAAAGCTCCATATATCACACCCCATAAAGATTTGCTATGATCCCACAGTTGATGATATCTTAAACTATTCAGAACTGTAACCTTTTTCATTTATTTATACCATGTTTTTATACGCCCACACGAAAGTATCCGTCCGTCAATCGGCATGTATCCGTCCGTCAATCGGCATGTTAGTCCGTTCACAATTACCTCGTGCTTACTCGACAGGCTACAATTCTTCAAGGATTCTTTTGATTTTTATTTTGTTGGTCAGTGTCATTATGAAGATGATCCCTATCGATTTTGGTGATGATCGGATAATTTTTCTTTGAAATATCGCATCTGACTTAGCGTTTTTCTCTTCATTAGCTATAGGTGGCAACTTGTGCTCACTCTACGCGCTACAATTCTTTATGGATTATTTGATTTTTAGTTTGTGGGTTAGTGTCCTTGTGAAGATGATCCCTATCGATTTTGGTGATGATCGGATAATTTTTCATAGAAATATCGCGTCTGACTTAGCATTTTTCACTTCATTAGCTATAGGGTGCACCTCATGCTTACTCTACACGCTACAATTCTTTATGGATTTTTTTAATTTTTATACGCCCACACGTAAGTAATGCGCGTATATTGTAATCTCCCTGTTGGTGTTTTTATTTTGTGGGTCAGTGTCATTATGAAGATGATCCCTATTGAGTTTCATGATAATCGGATAATTTTTCACCGAAATATTGCGTTTCACGTACCCTTTTTCACTCCTTTACCTATCGGGTGAAACTCGTGCTCACTCTACGCGCTACAATTCTTTATGGATTCTTTTGATTTTTATTTTGTTGGTCAGTGTCATTATTAAGATGATCCCTATTGATTTTCGTGATGATCAGATAATTTTTCAGTGAAATATCGTGTTTGACTTAGCTTTTTTCACTCTGTTACCTATAGGTTGCAACTCGTGCTCACTCTACAGACTACAATTCTCTATGTATTCTTTTGATTGTTTGTATGTCTGTTGATGTCATTTTGAAGATGTGCACTATTAAATTTAATGATGATCCGATAATTTTCTAAGCCTATGTTTTATTCATAATCAATGCTGCCAGTGGGCGTATATTACCTTGCCTGGCAAGCTATCTTTTATACATGGTTTTTCTGAGGTTATTTACATTGGATATCCATTACTAACTTTTCAAGGGATTTTCATATAATTGTTATGTTCTGTATATAAATATATATGTTGTTTGTAAGATGTTTGGGAGCCACAGTGGCGTAGTGAGTTAGATGCTTGCTTGCTAACCCGAAGGCCCCGATGGTTCAATCCCAACAAAGATCCTTCTGCCAGTGATGCAGGTCAGAGTGACTGACATGGTAGAAAACATCTAGTCGTTCAGATGGGACAATTAACAACTACAGATTGTGCATGCAAAAAGAACAAGCTCATGCTTCCTTTATTTGCACACTATTAGGTGCAAAACAGAAGGAAGTAAAACTCCATTCATTTCATTTAATTGATGTTATATAGTTTACATCATATTAATGATATATACTTATTTACAAATCAATATTACATGTCTTTAATATTCTTTATTTATACTACATCATACTTCTTAGACTTAATTAGTTTAAAGCACACGTAGCACTATAACAAAATTATAAATTTGATCTTTTTGTAGTCTACATAATTCAGTAAATTAAATTGAATCAACTATAACTTGATAACTAAAGCACATTTCTGGGGCCATAGGAACAAAATGGGCAACTTTGATAACAGTTTGATAATGTGTATCGACCATAGAACTAAAAAATGATCAAGGGGGCCTATTATACAATATTGATCCAATTTGCATATTTCATTAACCTAATCGCTTCATTTTACTGCTAACTTTGAAACTGCTAAAATGTATACTGGAAATTGGTTATGTATGATATTTTTTTTATTTTTCAGGACTAAATGATTGTAGTGGCAGTAAAACGTAAAGACAATATGCCGGATTCCGGCAGTGGAAGTTGGGTGGTCGTCATAGCAGCCTTTTTCTCACAATTTATAATCTGTGGTATCACCTACAGTCTTGGTGTCTTCCATGTTGTATTTAAAGATATATTTAACGAGTCCCATTTCAATGCATCATGGACTGGATCTATTTTACTCTATGTTACAGCTATCTCAAGTAAGTTATTTTATAGTAACAGAATGTCTTAGAGAATAAATTTTATTGGCTCTTAAACAATGAAATAATTGGAAAATGAAAACCATGATATGAATAATTGAAAATGTTTTATTTTGTCTTCAATTTGTTGTAACATTTCTTTCTGTGATGTTCATTAGTACCGGTAAACAGATTTGATTCTTTTGACCCTACAGGTGTTTAGATTGTTTTCTGAAAACAGAAGAAGAGGTTTTAAATAAGCAATTTACAATGACGAAATATTTCCAGGGGCCTTATTCTTAAAACATTAACTAAAAAAGATTGTAGTGTTCCAGTCATCTGATTGATCACTAAAATTGATCTTGAATTTGTTTTATTATCCAACCTGATTACGGCATTTTTTTTAAATCTGGATTTTATTTAAGTTATGTTTTGGAGAATAAGGTCCTAGATTCACTCAAGGTAAGAAGTATACATTATATTTACAATAATAAAGTATAGGTCTTGTCTTGTGTTAATTTCAGGTATTATGTTGAGATTTGTAACAAGTTATTGGGGATGTCGTGTGAGTGTAATGTTAGGAGGTTTAATAGCAGCTGCAGGCCTCTCTCTAGGTATGGTAGTCACTGAATTATACCAGGTCTATTTAACATATGGCCTTCTTACAGGTATGTTTAATTAAATTATACTGTATATTATATCATATATATTCATTCTTGTTGAGAAATTTAGACACTACTTAGCAAATGTGAATGATCCATTGATCCAAATTTGAAAAATTTTATGAATACATTTACCTTAGTGGAATTTCTTTAAAGTATAGGGTGCAGGCAGAATTAAGACCATGTCATTGTCAAGGGGGGCCAATAGCCCCAGTCAATGGACAACACTGCAGTATAAAACTTTACCCTAATGTCAGAATAGTATTGTGTTGATTTTTTATTGATAATATTCTGTATTTTCTGACAGGTATTGGATTTGGATTGGCTTGTTCTCCCTCAATAGTAGCTGTAGAGAAATCATTTTCTAGGGGTAGAGTTAGTGCCCTTAGTGTAGTTGTAGGTGGCGTTGGAGCTGGTGTAATTACATTCCCTGTTATCATCAGATATCTATTAGAAGAGTTTGCGTGGAGAGGAACTTTGTTAATTCTGGCCGGAATTGTATTAAATCTGTGTGTTTGTGGTGCGTTAATGAAATCATCACCCGAGGATAAGGAAGTCCGATTATTACCTCTGATGTCATGTCTACCTCTACGACATCCTCTATTTCTAGGACTGTGTATTGCAAATCTCTTCTGGAGTTTTGGATCCACAGTAATTTACATGTACTTACCCTCATATGCGATGTCAACAAATACTAGTTTTGAGAGTGCCATCTTCCTCTTGTCATGTGTTGGAATGGCAAGTTTTACAAGTCGCATGATATTTGCCTTTATGGGACACGACAGTACATTAGACTCAATAACTTCCATTATATTTCCTATTGGAATAGGTATCGTGGTTACAGGAATTTTCCCACTATTATTCAAAGACTTTGCTGGTCAAATTGGATATACCTTACTGTTTGGTTTCTATACTGGGTTTTGGACAACGTTTTTATCTCAAGTGTCACGAGAATTATTAGGACCAGAGTATATAGCATTAGGCAATGGATATTTAATGTTTATGATAGCTATAGGATCTTTGATGGCAGGTCCTGCTACAGGTAAGGAATAGTTTTAAGTTAAACTAATTTGAAGACAGATTGAAATCTCTATCAAGTTGTCAAATTCAATGCAGTTTTATGGATGAACTAATAGCAACAATATTTAGCTTTTTGAAACTGTCTATTTTTATAGCTTTGAATTTATCATTTGTGCCACATATTATATTGATCCATCTTATAATGATATATCTAAGACATAAGGATAAAAATTGCCATTTTTGAATAACAAGGTACATAATTTTTCAACACAATTTATGTATGTCATCATCAGATAAAAGAAAGATGATACGGTAAACATGTCGAAATTGATTATTATTTATCATTGAAGAAGTGCATTATTTGATATTTTATTCATACATGCTCTACACTACTAAATGTATATTATATTATATCTTATTCTGGAGGAAGATTTAAGCTAATCATTTGTTTAATTAAATTGAGTTTACTGTTGTATATTCCTTTTTGTACATTTAAACTTGATTATTTTCAGCAATGCTAGTCCAAGAGGAGGATAACTTTGAGTATGCCTTTTACCTGGCAGGTAAGCTATTTAAGTATAAAAAATTTATTTGAATTGTCCAAGATACCTTCAAAACTTTGAAGCTAGTAATTGGAATTGCCAGAATCATTAAATCATGTATATCATATGCAAATGAAAAGATAAGTTGGTTGTTGCCAATTATGAATAGCCAGTTAAATAGAGAAATTGGAATTGTCGATTTCAGTGGATTTTTTTAAGCAGTTTGTTGATTACAGGGTCACCATATATAAAGCATGTTATTAATCAAATCTTTTACAAATGAGTTTTATGATACATGATTGTGCTGACTATGTATATTTTCTGTCAACAGGAGCATGTTTATTATGGAGTTCAGTCATCATGGTATTATTTAAATTTAAAAAGTGTATAGTGATTGATAGACCAGAAGTGAAATCACAGGAAACTAAACAACCATTAATAGAAGGCGAGGTGGTACCAGAGAAAGAGAAGAATAGTCAGTGGTATGATGATGGTATCTTTGTGTAGGTGTTGTCATTTAGTTTCTATATTCCTCTTCCTTTCTGTTTCGGGGTAATTTGTAGTATATTTCCTTATTTAACTGTTTACTTAACCAACTTTGATTGAAATCTGTATGATCATTCAGTTTTATCAAATTCTGATACATGTTCTTAAGGCATAATTCTACAGATTTCTGTTTTATTTTACAAAACTTTCTCTTTTATAACTTATTCTGTAGTATTTCTCTGTGTAATTTACTAATAATTCAGTATTCTGATAATTGTTTTGGTGGTATATATTTTTTTTTTTCTGTAATTTTTCCATTCTTTGAAACTATCCATTTTGCATGGCACATTAAATTCTAGATTTATGATGCAAGACTAACTACTTTCAGATTCCAATGCTAGTTTCAATTTGAAGCAGAATACTAATTCTATAATAGATCTTTACCGCTATTACTCACAGATTAGTTCATACCACTGCTTTGTAGAACTAAACAATGTTCAGTAGAGACGTCTCCTTTCAAATAGTCAAAATCAAAAATTGATTGTAAAGTGTTTCAAATTGTGACCCCAGGCCTGTAGAAATTCTATAATAGACCTAACTAATAGCTAATCTATTGTAGTCACTGTAGATATCCACTAACATAGCACCTTCTATTACATTAACAGGGAAGCTGTCATTACATCAGTATAGAGTAGCAGTGGAATGGTGTGGAATGAATGAAGGTTTACCAGGGTATGGTTGATAATGGTTGATTAATAAAAGTGATATATAGTAGCTTGTTAGATAATTAGCTTGCAGGGGATTTCAACAATTGTGTACTATCATATGTAGACAATACAGTCAAGCAAAGATATTTTGGTACAGCAGATCAAAATGTATCCATTAACTGTCCATCTCAAATTTTGGTAGAATGAATTGAAACTTATTGAAACAGACTTCTATTATTACCAAATTTATAGTATTCTGTTCTTGTTCATGTTTTAAATTGAACCTGCAATTCTCAGTGATTCCACATATTGGATACATGAGTTAGCTATTGTTTATAAATCTTACTGTATTTTCTTAATAAGGATATCATGTGATTTTATGGGCAATTTAATGAGAAAGATGCAATCAATATATTTTAACTCTTTACTTTGTCAAACCTAAACTTTATTTGAAGATATTATTGAAATTAGATATTTTGAAATATATTTTAGTTCTGAATTTGTGAATTGTGTTAAAATAAAGTATTACTAATTTTGTTGCTCATTTAGATACATACTTATAATTAGAAACTATAAAATAGTGGTCATGTAAACATTGAATTTATCATACTAGTGTCAAGGCATTAATATTTCAGCTCTGTGAATCTTAGGCTTCTATCAGAAACATTGCAACTGAAATTTCTTCCAACTATATAGGATTAATATGAGGAATTGGTCATTATTGAAACCAAGAAAATTCCAAGATTAATATAAAATTAGGAGCGTCTTTAAAAGAATACTACATCTTAGAATGGAAATGATATTTTAAAAGTCTCAAAACTCAGTCAATAAGAGTACACATATATGCATCAGGTGGATTTACCAGGTGACTAAACAATAGAACCTCTATAGGATAAGAAATCCATTAAACTATAATTTTAATGGATTATTAATTACTTTTTTTGGATTTATTAGATTATAAAGGGATTCTGTCTTATAGTTTTGACACCAGGTAGCCCTCCAATGAATTTATTTTGAAAATTTTCATTTTTTTATTCATCCTAACAGGTAGTATACCTTTGAACTGTTATCTTTTAGACCTTTCCCAATTTGACATGAACACAACTTGATGCAAGGTTACAAATATTGTAATAATTCTAATTTTCGATACCATGTATATTTGTATATATAATATGCAGTTATTTAAGGCATTTGTAAACAGGCTTTTATCACATTTATTTATATTTTAAAACTTAAATAATGTTTATTAAAGTGGTTTTCTATATATTATGCCTGTAAACTTTGTTAATAGAATTGTAACAACATGTTTCTTGATGGTGGTGATCTAAAAGAAAAAAAAACTGATGAAATAGTCTAGTTATAACATTGTTGAAAAACGAGTAGTTTATTATAAGCTAAGAAGAATACTAGGCCTACATAAGAAAGCAAATAGAGTTATTCTGAAGCAGGGAACCACTGATTTGTTTGATGTGTAAAATGTGATGTATTGAAATATTCACAGAAATTATTACATACTTGTACACTTGCATCCTGCTTGAGAACCAATCTATTTGTTATAATAACCTAGCCTGTATAAGAATGTGTATAATTTATTGAAAGTATTTGTGATATTAAGATGATCTATATTTATTTACCTGTACATAGTCAATATTATACAGTGTTTTCAAGTCTTATATTTTATTTTTACAAGTAAGGTCTACTGTTCTGGATGAAAGTTTTTAATTAATAAGATGGCTAGGTGAGTGAAATAAGTAAATGTGGTTTGGTTTTTGATTTTCTGTTTTTATTAGTCTGGTTCCATTATATTCTGTATAAATTCTAAATACAAACTGGTAATAATGGCCTCCAATATAAAAATATTGGTCAGCAAAATATTTCCTTGAAATTATCCATGACATTAACAATAAACCTTTCATTTCCCACTCAAGTTGAAAGAGAGCTACATTGTTCCGTGGTACAAAAGAAATTTTTTTGAACCCCTATATTTATATTTATAAGAGACATTGACAATTCTAAGTTGCACCATGCAATGTTTAGTTATAATGCCTGTTTATCTTTGAGTTACGAAGAAGTTTCAAAATTTGCAGGATACTGGCGTTAAAATTATAAAAATTAGTTAATAAAGTTGCTTTTAGAGATTATATTTTAAGAGTTCTTATAGTCCAAGCCTCCTGTCTGCTACAGGATTTAAAAGAACATTTACAATGCAAAATTGTCAGTGCTTCATATAAAAATAGGTATATTCTGTGTCGCTCGAACCCATGTATCTGATCCAACAATCTAATCAATGTAATATATTAAATTAAAGTTTATTATTATTTGTAAATATTTGTGCCAATAGTTATTGATCAATGCAATTTTAAAACAGTGTTTGTTCTTTATTATTATATGAATATGATTTACTGTTATGATGTTACTACTCAGTATAATATTGTCTCCCAGGTCTTTACTCAATCAACAATGATTTCATAAGTGTTAAATACAATACAAATTTTTTCACTGTATTTCATTTAATTACCTACCTACCTTAATGGATGTTTATTCCCTTAATATGATTCTTTTATATTATAATAATAGCCAGAAAAACTAGTTGAATTATGCCTCAAGGTCATATAATGATTTATTTGTTTTGAAAGAAATTTGTTACTGGCTATTTTGAAAATCACTTTTTGTACTTATACCTTGACTTCAATGGCCCCTTTTCTGGGAAAAGCTTGACATGGTCAAGATATACAATCATTGTAGTAAAATAATTTTTTTATTTCAAATCAATCATAATTATTTCAAATTTAATCCTATTCAAAACTCTGCATTTAACTGTAAATAGTTTATTGTAAAGAAATAAATAAAACTTCAAACAGATTTATTTATTATTATTTGTTTTTGTTGGGACACCTGTTGTAATAATTATAACTGCAACAAGTTAAAAAATATAATGGGTTTGAAAGAGAGTTTTTACACTTCTTATGTATATTGAGAACACTAGATAGCATCAATTTGTAGACCCATGTGAGTGTGGCATTTCCGATAACACTATGTAACATTGTACCAGTGTGCAATGAAGAAATTATTGCCAGACAATAGCATTGAAGTACACTTTTCTTCCATCTTAATTGGTATCGCTTTTCATCATTTTCTTAATGGTAGCTTATTTGAGTCAAAACATGATTTTGTCGGATCATCAATTGTGTGTGACAAAAAAGGAATAGCCATTTACTGTCGGGATCTGACTTCCAGGAATTTTTTTAAAGGAATTATAAAGAAAGCAGGACATTGAACAGAACAGTTTCCGAAGAATCATGAAGCCAGTAGCCTACTGTTTCCATGTTTGTAGAAGGTAGAATTTCCATCTCATTCCATATAAGGAATTATTTTCTCTATTATTTGTCATTAAAGTCTGAATTCGGCCATCTGTGAACGTTGGTGGTGGTAAATGACTAGTTTAACGAACTCGTTGTAGTCTGAAGTAGCAGTTCCAAAGCAATATATGGTTAAAGGGAGGGAACCTCATTTAACGGTACCTGAACATCCGGGTTTTCTATGTTAATTAATTATTTACAGGAACCATTTGCAGGAAATCTGTGAAACGTAAACATTATAAATATAAATATAACGTAAACGAGAATAATTTACAAAGGTATGCTTTTACACAAACTACTAGATATGTGGCGGGAATGCGCGAATCCTTGTATATGAATTGGTAGCTTTAAATATTATATCGTTAAATGATGTAAAGAAAAAAATGGGGGTGGGGGGACCTAAAACCGAATATTTGAAAGATAAAAACAGCTTTATATTATTGATTTATACCGGTAATCATTAAAAATGATATAAACTTTATTTGCGGAATAGACCTACCTTAGATCTCTCGGAAGAAATATTGACGTTTTATATTAG
The DNA here is from genome assembly GCA_030562195.1 of Nipponacmea schrenckii. Classification (NCBI taxonomy): domain Eukaryota; kingdom Metazoa; phylum Mollusca; class Gastropoda; family Lottiidae; genus Nipponacmea; species Nipponacmea schrenckii. The sequence goes on from JAUJPP010000012.1 coordinate 4,162,391, forward strand.
AAGTAGGCATACAAGCTGTGTGTCTTTACTTGCCAACTGGTAGGCTATGCTTGAAATTAGGATAAAGTTACAGTAGACTATGTATTGACAATATGGTACCGTACTATGTGTTATTTTGTATCTTTCAGTATATTTTAAAGAGCAGAATGTATACAGTAATAATGGAGAGCTCTGGTATTGAAATGAGATAAAATGTGCCCAGAAAGTCTTGGTAGGCTTACATTTAACCTTCACCACGCCTACCAACGTCAAAATTAAACAAAACTTCAACATGTTGATCAATCGGAAGACAAGTTTTAAAGATAGCATGCCGATAGCGGACTATGGGGCCGATGACAACATGATGGATAATCCTGATATAGATTGGGTAAATAAACAGTCGGTCCGCTATCTCTTTCATTTCTGTGCCATGATGAGCATGCTATCTGTAAGTATGAACACTCCCAAGACGTTTGAACTATTACCAGCTTTGATGTACGTCACCTTTACCATAGATATGGTCATCACCTTCATCTTTACTGCGGAGATGATTGCCAAGATGCATATCAGAGGAGCTTGGAAAAATAGATATCGGGTATGTAAAAACAATATGTAGATTTAAACTATAACTTCATGTTCACCAACTAGCTTCAAGCTAAGAAATCACTCCTGTTGTTAAGTGAGTTATGTTGATAGGAAGTATATCTGAAACTTCGCTTTCAAGCATAATTTGAGCTCAGTAAAAAAAATAACAGTAGCTCTACACTATCATGTCATTACAGGAGAAACCAGAAGTCAAATATCAAATATCCATTTAGCGGAAACTATAGTGGCTCAGTGAATTAAAAGATTACTAGTTAATTGAAGGTCCACGGTTCAATTCCAGCATAGTTTGAGAAAATACCTTTTGATTTTTCAACCCTGTTCATATCTTGACAGTTATTATGTGTCTGACGTGCCAAAATCAATCAGCTGTTTGGCTACGCAATGAAAATGTAGCCCTCAATACTCTATAGTTCAGTTTAATTTATATTTCAGAGTGAAGCCCCATACCTCCGAGATAGATGGTGTCAGTTTGATGGAGTAATGGTGTTATTTCTCTGGACATCAGTTGTTTTACAGGTCTGTTTTGCAACTCACTGTGAGAGTAGGAAATATACAGCCAAGGATATGATCTATCAGTTATTTCATGAAAATTAAACATTGTTAAAACTGTTGGTTCTGATTTCTGATTCCTACATCTATGCAATTTCACAGTTTTGACCAGTTTTACAAGATATTATTAATTCAGCATGGTACCCTTTTAAATTATAAAGCTAATTTATGCAACTTTAAAGTGTCATGGTGACTCACTCATTCTATTTTCATGAAACATACAACAATGACACTTGTCTCGTAATGAAGGTGTTTTATCAGTTGTTAAACATGTTAAAAAATTGTACTGTGTATAGTTTATTTTTTACAGGTGTTTGAAATAACCAATAGGATACCACCCAACTCTCCAGGATCAGCATTACGTATCTTACGATCACCTCGACCATTACTCATTGTTAGAGTTTTTAGAGTCTTCCTCAAATTTGAATTGCCACGAAACAGAATCAATCAGATCTTCAAGTAAGTGACCTACAGGATAGTCTGATATTAATGCCTCTCTGGATGTTTCTTTATGTATTTTTCTGTGAGTGACTCCACTGGTCATCTATGATCTGCTCAAGATTTTTAAAAACATCTCATTCATATGTTCAAACAACAATTCCACTTGTTTGGAGTTAATCATTGTTAAATATTGTGTCCTACTATTATAAACAGTGTTTTTTGATTATCATCAGTTGTGACGTTATATATGCGAATTATAATCTGATAAAGTGGGTATATATATATATATAGGACTAAATGGTAATCCAATATCACAGCAGCATAAAGAACAAGAGCAATAATATGAACATATTTGGAGGTCTGTTGGGTGAAATACAAATGTTTGAATTTTAATTTTTTAGGCGATCAAGTCAACAAATTTATAATGTGACCATATTCTTCCTCTTCTTTATGTCTTTATATGGTATTCTGGGAGTGCAGTTTTTTGGTGAAATGCAACATCATTGTGTTAAGAATGGCACTGATCTCAAGTGAGTGTTTCTCATAATTTAGAACCCATGATTTTATCTGAAAAGGCATCAGTGGTGTTGTTATGAAGCATGAGGTGAAGGTGCTGACTGAGGGTCACAACTGGTATGAATAAATATTTGTAATGTTTTAAAGAGGTTTATGATAAATTAATTTGTTATAGGAATATAACAGTTTGGGATCTAGCTGTACCTGACACCTATTGTTCTCCTGACCCTGGTTTTGGTTATCAGTGTAAAAACGGTATGGTGTGTAAATACCTAGATTTACCTAAAGAAATTATGGGGTTTAATGGTTTTGATATGTTCAGTAAGTAAAGTCAGACATTTCAAGCCTTTGAGTAATGACAGAATTTCAAATACTACAATTTCAACATTTAATCTTTTAATGACATTTAGAAATAGATGGAACATAAAAATAAAAACACAATTATGGATATACTAATTGTGTTTGATAAAGATTCCTATATGTGAATTGAAACGTTGCAGAAATTAAAGGAAGGAATAGTAAATCCGTATTAGTGTTCTTATTTTGATTTAAACATTGGTTTAAAAATAGTTAGAAAATACATAATGGAACTGAAGAGACTGAGGCTGTTAGTAGCCCAATACAATTAAAAAAAAGAAGAAAAACATGGTCTGGGTGGATAGCTACATAATTGAGTTACAGATTGTTTGGTCTGCCCTGTCATGTGATAATGATATGATATGATATGGTAATTTGTTAATGATCTATATTTCAGCGACCAGTATATTCACTGTCTATCAAGCTGCTTCCCAAGAAGGTTGGGTATTTTTAATGTACAGAGCTATTGATAGTTTACCAGCATGGAAATGTTTTCTCTATTTTATATCATTAATTTTTTTCCTGGCCTGGCTTGTTAAGGTATGTTTCAATTCATTTAAAACGTTAAGGACAATAACCAGGTTCATTCCTAAAGTTTACATATGACCAGCAGGATCTGAATAAGCATCAGTGGTGTTGTTATGAAACAGAGGCGAAGGTGCTGACTGAGGGTCACAGAACTGTCAAGAATTTAAGGAAATTGAATTTAATGAAGAGAAATTTGAAATGAAAATGGGGGCCTAGCCTGGCCAGACTTGTTTGTTGAAATGTGGGACGATAAAAAATGTGAGGAATAAAAAATGTTTAAGATTATGATATTATAAATAGTTTCGGATAGTTTTAATGAGGTATATAAAAATCATTTAATTGTAGAATGTTTTTATTGCTGTTATTATTGAAACATTTGCTGAAATTCGAGTTCAGTTTCAACAGATGTGGGGATCTCGAGGTAGTGCTGCTGAATCAGATTCTTCACAGGTAGGCAGATAATTATTCAAACATGATAGACTGATATACTTTTAGAGGCAATTTTGTTATTTTACCTTTTTTAGTATAATGTTTATCCCAGCAAGTAACAAGTATAAATAATAATTGCTCTTTACTTTAAGCAGAAGATGAAGTTTTGCTGCAGACACATACTATATAATTGCAATAATAATGTGTACCTTGTTTACCCTCCTGTATTCTGTAAAAATCTTTCAACAGAGGTAGATGGAACAGGTTCACTAAATGATTTTGATATCTTTCAATTACAGGTGATTCAATCAGATGGTGAATCATGGAAGTTAGTTATAATGGATGAAAATAAAACTAAAGGTCTAGCCCCAGATGCTCTGACAGCTCTGGTCAAATCCAACCTATTCCATACTCTAATATTGATACTAGTATTAGCTGCTGCTATAACTGAGGCCAGTCTTCATTTTGATCATAAAACTAAAAATCCTAAAGATACCCTGGATAACTTCTATTATTCCGAGGTAAGTAGGCTCTGGCCTTAGTAATGTATTTTTATTGAAAAAAAAGTATGATTTAACATTCAACAAATAAGCCATTGGAATGTGCTTGTGAATGCAATAGAGGTTTGTAGTAAAGATCTCAGATGAGTTTAAGATATTTCATAAAGTGGTTATTTCCCTTGACTACAGAAAGTACAGTTTTTATATAGTGTAACAGATATTAAACACATCCTGGTTCTATTCAAAACAAATATGACCATGGCCCTTATTCTTGAAAACGTAACTCAAGATGATTTTAGTTTTCCAGTCAATAAAATTGATTTCAAATTAAGTTTTGTCGTCTAATCAGATTACTGTATTGATTATTATCTGGGTTATGTTTTATATTTTGGAGAATAAGGAGTAAGACCATTATATATGAAGGTATTTAAGATTGTAAACTATGAAATGAATATATATCTGTATAATAGAAGACTGCTCCGACCAAGTTCTGAGTTTATCCCCACTCTTAGGATAATCTGCCTCTTGTTAAGAACAAGGTGTGAATTAAATTTCTATTTTCATTGTAGGTGATATTCACAGTATTATTTGATCTAGAAGCCGTTTTAAAGATCTGGTGCCTGGGTTTAAGAGGATATTTAAAGAGATCATTACATAAGTTTGAATTAGTTCTAGCTATAGGAACAACCCTTCATGTTATACCAGGATGTTATAGATCACCTTTAACTTACTTCCAGGTGGGATTTCATATTTCATTATTTGGCCTCATATTCTTGAAATGATCTTTACACTAGGATGTCCGAGGATCATGACTTCTAACAATGCTTCTGGAATATCCTAGCACTAGAAAAGAAGAGTGAGTGGCCAGATCATTGACTTACACTATAGCTATCTTTTTGGCAAAGGAAGTTTTTAATTATTTTGTGTTTGAAATAGAAAAAAAACTTGATAAATAATGAGAACACGAAACATTTTCATTATTATTTTATGTAAGATAGAAAAAAACAAACAACTATGCCTTACAAGAATATCAACTTAGGTTCATTAGGATTCTACTTGCTGATTCTTGGTCAAACCTCTCGGCATTCATATTCCTTGGGTCAACTGGAAAAACAAGGAAAGATAACTTATTCAAGGTCATTAGAATTTTACTGATCATTATTATAAACACAACCACATTTTGTAAACCTTAACTAAGTCCTCATGTAAAGTTTCCAATGCTCTGACCTGTATGTGCTACAAGGTCGTCTTCAAATAACCTCTAATTTGGATGAAATGTTTGTAGGTTATGAGAGTGGTAAGGTTAATCAAAGCATCACCAATGTTAGAAGATTTCTGTTTTAAGGTATGTATATTGTAATAACAGAATGATTTATATCATATTAACTAACATTTTAATATCTTTGAGAATAACCTAATTAGTAATTATTAATTTACCTGATAATAACAATTAAAATTGTTGAAACCAATAAGTAGTATTCCATAAAAATGTTTTCTGATATTTAATTTGATATCTATTTCTATATGTGTTAAAAAGTTTTATTTGTTGAGTCTAGAGTATATAATAAAATTAGTTGTGTTGACTATTATAGATATTTGGACCAGGTAGAAAGCTAGGAAGTTTAGTATTATTTACCATGTGCTTATTGATAATTGCTTCCAGTATTTCTCTACAACTATTCTGTTTTATTACTGATTTTGAAAAATTTGAGACTTTCCCACAGGTAAGTGATATTCTGTATTTTATTTTGATTTTTCTTAATTGTGAATTCGTGAAGTTTTTTTTGATCATAGTGCAATCATCCAGAATAGGATTGTCTAGATCTTGGCTTTTTATGCTTAATTCAACAACAGATTAGAATAGTCTTATGGCAATATATTATTGTGCAGATTGAAGGATTTGAATATTTGAAATGATTTGAATTATATTTTGTATCAGTCAACAAGATATTAGATGTTATATTGTTAATTTATATTTCTGTAAATTAGGCCACAATACTAATTGTTTTTTGTAATTATAATTTCAATTTTTCATTTTATAAAATGATTCTTAATATTGTAAATTTATTTTTTGTAGTTATATTTTTGTTTTATTTATTATTTTTTGCTATTTCCACGGCAACAGGCTTTACAGTGTATGTTTCAAATCCTAGTACAAGAGGGTTGGACGAATATATTAGATGATATTATGGATTCAGTTCCCTCCCCTGTCCTAGCATTTATCATAGCAGGCTACTTTTATCTTTACCATCTGTTTGCTACCTTGGTGAGTAACCATGGAAACGAATAGCATGGTAACTCGGTTGCTAAGATACTAATGTGTGGATGGGAGTAGTTTTTAATAGTAGAAACTAATCATTTTAAAGTTTCCATGTGTTTTTAGTTTATTTTTTCTGTCTAACAATACCTAGTCTTTTATCTAACAATTAATGTAAATTAGCACTTCATCTTTCAAGAATAAAAATATTTCTGAAAGAGCAACGTGTTGATTTGGTCATCTTGGCATGATTTTATTTCTTTTAGTAGAATTTACTTACTTTGATTGACTGAACATGGACTTGTTTTAAATTGAAGAAAGTGTTGCCTTTTGTCAAATGTAATTTGCTAGAAATCAGTTGTTAACAAAACAGCTCAAATTGGCTTTGATGAAGCAAAATATTTTATCTTCTTTTCAGTCACCTATTAATATGTCTCATGTAGTAGACAACAGTAAAACAGGAAGCAAAGTTGACTGAATTGTTATCATATTACTTAAAGTTTTAAAGCTGCTCTGCTCTACTCTACTTTAAAAACAAGTTGATATTCAGTCAGCCAATAACATTTCTCATTTTCATCATCTCATTTGATTCTATTTAATCTTCTTCTCTCTTCTCTGACAGGCTTTTATGTCCATGTTTCAAATTTTGACTCAGAAAGGTTGGATTGATGTCATGCATATAACAATGTGGAAAACAGGAAAAGTGGCAACACTTGCTGCTATTTATTTTATTTTCTACCATCTTTGTGTGACTCTGGTGAGTAAACATTCACACAAATATCATCAGCACTAGTCATCATTGTTGTATTTTCAGTTGCCATAGTAACATAATTTGTCAGTAAAACTGAACTGCAATCTGCTTCAATTTTCTCAATGTTTGAAAGTTGTTGTGTAATGACAGAAAAGGGTTAAACTTTGATTGATTTGATTAAATTTGGTATAAGAATGGCTTAGAAACAGTTCTAAAGAATACTTTTAGATTCCAGAGTTTTGTTTCACAAATAGTTTTTGTTGTAAGCATTTCTCAGTGTATAATTCCACCCTTTGAATATATTCTAAGAGCTGATGATAATAGCATAGCCTATTCACATGATGGATTTTAAATAAATGGATGGATGAGTGATAAAGATGGACAATGACCTGACAGAGAAATAATTGCCAAACGAAAGAACCCAGGATAATAACCATGATGGGGCCACTATTGAAGGTGGTGAAGTACTGGCTGAGTAAATGACTGGTTGAATGAAGAAATTGTATTTGTTTTAATGATTTACTATTTCAAATGATTGAAACATTGTCAATTTGTGTGAAAATAGAAGCAGATTGGTTCAGACAGCTACAAACTATGTCACTATAGATTGGTCTATATATATGATTAGTAATTGTAATATATATGCCATTTTATTTTAGATATAATTTATCAATTGTAAGTTTTAAGTTCCTTTTCATTTTGTTTCATCACCAATTAGTTATATTAGCCACATTAATATGCTTATATTAACACCCAATTTATTTGAAAAGTTTTTTCTTGATTCACAAAAAATACAAACGAATTCTTTCTACCGGTAAAAATTTATCACGGCAGAAATGATACAATATAAAAAAGATATTGTTGCAAGAAAGTCTCATTTAAAACATCAGAATAAAATCTTTTATTGAGATACTTTTTTAAATATTGCTAAGTTTGAACTAAGTAATATTATAATTGTAACATGCAAGAAATATTCCTCATATTACCTGTAACTTATGGATTTCGATAAAATAATATGATAGGCACAATATAACATATTATTAATTTATATAATACAATAATATAATATATGCATTTTGTTCTTATAATTTTTCTTTCTGCACTTTCTATTTTGCTTATTTTCTTGGTTTATGACTTCTATTTGTTTACTTTCTATATTCAAGCATGGCCCTTTCTTCTGTTTAATGCATTTTAATTTTACATTAAACCGATCATTGATTTAATTTATACCGTTTCATATGACTTTAGGGTAGGTGGTATTATAATAAATCTAAAGTAATCAATTTGTCCCCAAATACACTCTGCATTTGAAATCATTATGAAGCAATCTGTAGGAATGAAGATTGAACATCACATTTACAATTTAATTTAGACTATTTTGGCTATAATGAGCAAAGATAACACACTTATTGGACTTGAGTGTGATATTCCCTTTAATTTTAGTTGTATTTCTGATATAGAACTTTTTTATTAGTTCTGGTTCATGATATAAATTTCATATTGTATGCTGGAATCGATTTTTACAGATTTAATTTAGGGAAGTTCCAAAAAAGAGTGTGCATTGTATTCACAATTATACATTAGTCCAAATCAAATCTTAAAAAGCAGTTTGGAATTTTGAGGAACGTACCAATTTCTATAAGCCCACAATTTTTTTTGGTTACATATGATACAGTTATTTGAAATAATGATGTATAGAATTATAAAATATTCGAATGATAAAGTTTTAAATAATGATTGTAGATTGTTATCAGTTTATTTGTTGCTGTTATTCTGGATAATTTAGAAATGGATGAAGATATTAAAAAACTCAAACAGGTATGTAGGATTTTTCTTACATATATTTTTTCATATGCTATTTATGTAGTATTGAGTATATTAATTGAAATAAAGTAGAAATATAGTACTAAATAAGCTTTGTGATGTTTTGGAGACAAAATTCATTCCTATCTGTAAAAAGGTTAGGTGGTTAGGTGCATATTAGGATGGTTGGGTGAATATATCTGACCAGTGGTTGGGAAGAGTGCACACCAAAGTATTTGAATATTTATTTTATGTTTTTAGCTTAAGGCAAGAGAACAAAGTGCTGATACCAAAGATATGTTACCATTAAGACTGAGAATATTTTCTACCTTCTCGTAAGTAGCAAGTCTTTATACGTGTCTTGTATAGCCTTATAGGGTTTTAAACTTATATACAAATGAACGAAATGATCATTACATATAGAAGCAACCTGTGTTGGGTGGAGAGTGTAGCTAGTTGTATATGACACTCACAGTTACATGTTCTGTGGTCAATAAACTCTAATTCTTCTTTTTATTGCCTTAAAGTCATTTAACACTGACTTCCTCCACTGTCTTTACCGACATATATTTGCATTTGAAAATATGCCTATGATGCATCCACATGTCATTTCTTTTATTTCTCATACACAGCAAGCCAGTTATACCATGTGTCATTCCTTTATTTCTCATACACAGCAAGCCAGTTATACCATGTGTCATTTCTTTTATTTCTCATACACAGCAAGCCAGTGATACCATGTTAACTAGAACTGGATTTGACTGTATGTTTATTTGTAGAAATCATCCCCAGATGGTGAAAGTCAATAAGATGACTAGTGAGTTTGATATATCAGATATAAGAGAGAGTTTTATGAGACAGTTTATGGAGCTTGAGTTAAACCTGGTGGTTGATACACAGGAATGTCAGGACAGTGAACCTCCTTGTATTAAAACCTCTAATTTACCTTTGGTTAAAAATACAACACATGAAGTAAGAAGTGGGGGTGTTATTGAAAAGAAGAGTGGTATTACAGGTATTGTCAGGTTAGTGAACATTTCCTTCTTATTATGTTGGAGAAATTAATGTTAAAGCATTTATTTTGTGAGTTATTCCCTCCAAATTTGTAATTTAACTGTATATATTTGCCAAAAGTCATATACTTTTAGCCTGCTTTATGTTATTTTGAAACTTTTCCTTTTGTTTGTTTAATAAAAAGCCTGCAGATTGCCAAGTAAGCCATTATCCTGTGTGATGTAAGTTGTTCATGTAAAATTCACATGGAAACAGAGCAGGTCAATGACGTAACTAGGGCTGGGAATCGATTATGATTTTAATATCGATTATCGGCAAATAATCGGTGACGTGCACCGACCGATAATCGATTAATAATCGGTAGAATTTTCATGTCTATTTTAAGTAAGGGAGATAACCACATTCGAGTATCGTAAACACAGTACATTTGAAAATGAAAGTAGCATATCCTCCGAGCAGATGGCGCTCTACACTGTTGTTATTTATAGGCCTATAGTTGTTATTGTGTCGTATTAAAAGTCGATAGCGGTATTATTTGGTAGGTTTTGTGATAGTATTGTTCATTCCATCTTGTAAACAGTTGTTTGAAAAAATTGATTGGATATAATTTATTGAATCATGATAATCGATTATGGAATTTTAAATCGATAATCGTAATCGGCAGGTAAGTAATCGACGATTAATCGGAATTTCGATAATTTTGCCAGCCCTAGATGTAACTAGTAAAACTATATGTGTTATTCGATATTTTTTTTTTTTTTTGTAGGGATTCAAACCAACAGAAAGGAGGAAGTGGAGGTTCAGCTCAGATGGTAGCAGCTGGTCCTAAAGCTTTATCATTACTCGGACAACAACATAACATCAGGATGGAAAGAAGGTAAGGAGATTATTTATCTTCCCCAGAAAGATCTCGCTTTGGACTGTTGATACTGCCCCAGATAAAATTATGTTGGACTGTGATGCTACCCAGAAAGATCTCATTTTGGACTGTTGATACTACCTCAGATAGATCTCTTCTTGGACTGTTGATGCTACCCAGATAGATTCCACTTCGGACTGTTGATACCACCCAGAAAGATCTCATGTTAGACTGTTGATATAACCCAGATAAATCACATGTTGGACTGTTGATGCTACCCCAGATAGATCTCATGTTAGACTGTTGATACAACCCCAGATAGATCTCATGTTGGACTGTTGATTTTATCCCGCATAGATATCATTTTGGACTGTTGATGCTACCCAAGATAGATCTCATGTTGGATTATTGATACTCCCCAGATAGATCTCATGTTGAACTTTTGATGCTACCCCAGATAGATCTCATGTTGGACTGTTGATATTACCCAGATAGATGTCATGTTGGCCTTTTGATACTACCCCAGATAGATGTCATGTTGGACTGTTGATTCTACCCCAAAGATAGATGTCATGTTGGACTGTTGATACAACCCCAGATAGATCTCATGGACTGTTGATATTGATTATTTAAAGAACTACTTTATTTGCTTTTTGAGAGTGAGTTTTGTGTTCAATTATTTGTTATTATTTAAAGGTCAATGAGAGGATCACGACCTGGTAGTATTAAGATTAAATCTTTCCCAACTCTAAAAGAAAATGGTGATGTTATGGGACTTCAGACTGCTACCATGGTTGGTAGAAGAGCTGAAGATTTTGATATCAAGGTTTGGCAACAGAAAAAACAACAAGCAGAGATTAAAAGGTTAGATATTTACTGTTTTACATTTTTGACTTATTTGAAGTTTTCATCATTGGTATTGATGATCCATCACTTTGTAATTGATTGCTGATGATGGAAGATGCTAATATAAAAGACTGTAACTCAAGAGACAAATTCCTATCAACGTTCTTATATCAGTAAACAATATTTTATCAACTTGTTACTTCCAGGAATCAAATTGTAGAAGATCTACGTGAGAACCATCCATATTTTGATATGCCATTATTTTTTATTGGTCGTGAATCCAAGCTTCGTAAAATATGTCAGTTAATAGTCAGTGCTAAATATCATTATAAAAGACAAGATGCTGTGATGGGTAAAAGTAAAAATAAATTCAAAACATTACAGTAAGTAGCACTTGATTTCACAAATATATTATTATTACAAAATGAACTTTACAACTTACTTGACTCTCTTATACATCATATTTAAAAAAGCTCTGAAAGTCCTACTGCATTATTCAGATTTAATATTGTAATTATTGAGTTGCTAGAACCACAGGCATCTGATTAAAAATTCGAATTGTGCAAATTAATGCTGTTAGTGACCCAGATACACAAATAAAATTAAGATAAACCTTTTTACAATCTCTTTAAATAATTATTAATTCAGATAATTATAATTATGTTTATTTTATTACTTCAAATATTATTATGTTTGTTCCTTGATAACTATGTTAATGTTTATAATGAATTATATTCAGATTTGTAAACATTGTAATATATATTTTGTAGTAAACTGTTAGGTCTAGTAACCTATCTAGATTGGGTGATGATATTTGTTACTATTGTATCATGTTCCTCTATGATGTTAGAAAGCTCTAGAAGAAGAATCATGAAAGAATATGAATTACAGGTATGCTATTTTGGATCTATTAGAGACCAAGGCAAAATGTCTGTCCCTAGCTTAAGGCAGAAGAGGTGTTTCAATAAGGCGTGTATGACCAAATTTTGTAATTTTGATTTTCTGGAAATGCAAAGAATTTTGCTTTTATGTATTATGCTTCGACCAAATTTGTGTGAGTTTGATGCCTTCATTAACTTATCCTCCTACAGAGGACCTCTTGCCTGTATCAAAGTTCTGATATTAATGAAACTTTGTATATATTTTATTACAGATAGCAGAGTATATATTTGTTGTCTGTATGAGTATTGAAATGTCATTAAAGATACTAGCCAATGGACTGTTATTTACACCAAAGGCTGTAGTTCGAGATTTTGGTGGAATTCTTGACTTATTTATTTATGGTGTAAATATACTTTGTATCTCTTGAAACTGTTTTGGGTATTCCTGAACACTCTTTATGAATAGAGCAATAGGTTGTGAGTTGTTATGAAAGCAGTTGCAAATATCACCTTGTCATTGATTTTTTGAAAATCATGAAAATATGATAATTAGCTTGATGATAAGTTAATTAAGCTTAATTAGTTTTCTGGTTATATTTTAGGTGAGTTTGATATTTTTAATCTGGATGCCTACACAAGTTCAAGCTCAATCTGGTGCTCAAGTACTACTTATTCTACGATGTTTACGTCCATTACGTATCTACAGTTTAGTTCCACACATGAGAAATGTTGTAGATGAATTGGTTAGAGGATTTAAAGAAATTTTACTTGTAAGTATGAGTCAGAAACCTTGAAAGATATTTGAAGTCCTTAAATATTAAAGTACATTGTATTCCTTCTGTGACCTTTGCAGCAGAGAACTTGAACAAAGACTTCCATAGCCTTAACTTATGGATTCATACATGGAATGAAAATGTATGATTATTATTAGGACATTTTTTAGTTGTTTCTTGACATTTCTTGTACATTACGCTATATCTTGGACTTTATTGTAATACACTACATCAACTTTAATATCAAACCAACACAGCTATGTATAGAAACATTGTCATTTGTCACTATCATGGAATCTGAAGTTTTGTAATGTACATAATATACTGAAGGTTCAATACAATTGTTGCTGTTTTAGGTATCAGTATTGTTGATAGTATTAATGTTTGTATTTGCTACATATGGTGTACATCTACTAGGGGGTAAATTAGCTAGGTGTAATGATCCTGTTGTAATGACCAGGGTAAGTTCATTTAATACATTTGAAAAACAAAGCAAATTATGGTAGCCAATATGCTATACAAAGAAATAATATTGCATAATGAGAGTTTGTTTTGAATCTCTGTGCTATGCAAAGTGGATGAAAAAAAAGAAATTTATATCAAGATTTTTTTTGATTCGGGTATACAGACTTCAACATCTATGTAAGAGAAATGAACTGATAGAAGGAAAGTCCGGTCTGTATCTTTTGTCTGCAGGAGAAGGGTTAGAAAACAAACTCATTACCTGTAATTTATATTTTCAGAGTAATTGCACTGGATTTTTCTTCAGTAAAATTTGGGTAACCAAAATGAAACTTGATAAACCTGAAGATGATCATCCAGGATTTCTGGTTCCCAGAGTCTGGTGAGTGATATGATAATAGATATTACAACTCATACCTAATGAACCATAATGATAGTATGGTACTCATAATAGCTTACCCTAACTCCCCTACAACGCATGTCATCACTTTCATACACACATAAACCTTTAAAAAAAAATTTATCAAATACTAAATAAAATATAGTTCAGATTAGAAGAAATACAGTTAGGTGCTTGAATCACAAAACTTAAGATCAGTCTGATTATTGACCAATCAGACGACTGGAACATAAACAGAATCATTTTATCTTTATTTTTAAAGAATAAGGCCTCTGAGTACTTTATTATTTTATTGGTAATTGTTACTTTTTCTTTTCAGGGCTAATCCAGCCAATTTTAATTTTGATAACATTGGCAATGCAATGTTAGCATTGTTTGAAGTGTTATCGTTAGAAGGATGGCTGGAAGTAAGAGATGTTATAATAGACAGGGTTGGTCCAGTAAGTATCATTTCTTTTTATAGCTTATTGTCAGCTAAAACATTATTAAAAATAATTATAATTGGAATGTACTTATCAAACAACTGGTTCATTTTTTATTTTAACTTTTGTGTTAAAAATAATTATTTTCCATTTATTTTTAGATGGAAGCATTGTATATTCATTTCTTTGTATTTATTGGTTATATGATTGGACTAACATTGTTTGTGGGTGTAGTGATTGCTAATTATGGTGAAAATAAGGTATTGTTTACAATATTTGATCTTCTCTTGATGCATATTTTTGTGATGTGGGCTGTGATGGGCAGTGATAGACATTGCTTGCTACCAAAGAAGACAGAAAATGGCGTTATTTGGTTTAAAATATTAGGGTATCTCTTATTTCTTCTGGTCTGGTCCAATGGGCACAAGGCCATTACCTGTCTAAAATGTAACAGAATTTTTTTTATCAAAAATGATACTTTTAAGGGAACAGCATTATTAACAGTAGACCAAAGAAGATGGTTAGATTTAAAAGGTAGAATTAAACTAGCTCAACCATTACATATACCACCTAGACCAGGTTAGTATTGATATATATAGGAAATAACTGGACAGTATTGCATGTGATGAATTTATTAATACTTCTGAAGAGTTCCTAGTATAGATGTCTTTCAAATATAAATATATTTATATAAATTATAAAAGCCTGAAATGAGAAAACCCAATAAAATATTCCTGTTATTAAATGGTGTTTAATGATATTTGTAGATGGTAATGGATTCCGATCATGGATGTATGATATCACCCAGAATCTGATATTTAAAAGATCTGTTGTATTTCTAGTTTTAGCGAATTGTGCTATGCTCTTTGTTCCTGTAAGTATGTCTGTTACTACAAACATTTTCAGGAATCTTAAAATTCTAATGATGTTTTTTGACTGGTTATGTGTGTTACAATATATTCATCTTGAACAATCTTCAAGTATTCCTGTCAACCAAGATCAAAATAGGTATTGAAGTATAGCTTCTGTTTCACTGATTAACATTTGAGGTAGATTGCTTGATTTATCATTAATTAATAAACTATATTTCAGTGGAAAGACAGTGATAAAACTAATATTTTAGCTGGTTTCTCCTCAGTTTTTACTCTCATGTTTCTTTGTGAGGTGAGTTCATAATTTACATAAAATATTTTAAAAACTATATTTATTCTTCCTCACAGACTAAAATGTCCTATAATGAAATGAAAATCTAAAGTTTTGTGAGCTGTATCATATGTCGCCTCTGATGTTTGATAAATGATGACGGCTCAGAAGTAAAGTAAAATTCAAGCCAATAAAGTAACATTCAAGCCAATAACCTATCAACATTATTTCATGAAATAACATAAAGCTCCTTAGATTGATTGTCTATGAGAACACTGAGGTTTCTTTTATGATATATGTGAAGTTAAATCAGTCTATTTATTGATAACTATTTCAAGGTATTTATGAAGATGGTAGCTCTATCACCAGGAGGTTATTGGACCAGTAGAAGAAATAGATTTGATATGTTTGTTACATTATTGGGTGTTTTATGGATTGTTCTCCATTTTATTCCCAATGTAAGTTTTAGAAATATGAGAGTTAACTGAGATGACTTTCCATTGTTTAACACTTTGTCCACATTTACAAAGCCATGAAATGAATTGAAATGGATCGCTGAGAAAAAGCATTTAAGTCATTTAACAGGAAAAGCACACAAAAAATTGAGCATAACAAAAAGCTCTACTTAGAATTAAAGTTTATTGAAGAATTAAGATGAAGTCTTTGTTTTTAATACAATATTTTAGATTGAATGGAGTAATGAACTGGGATTTTCTGTGATAGTTTTGCGATTTTTTACAATAACAGGAAAGCATGTAAGTTAACTGTTTACTCTAGGTGTTTAAGAAGGTCTATATTGATGTATGAGATTACTTTTTATCAGACTAGTTTTTATTTCCATCAGCACACCTAGTTTGACTGTATTAAATGGGATTTCAATTGTAGATTTAAAACATTTTGAACTGGCTTTCTTGTTATTATATTAGATGGGTTGTTCTTTCACTTTCTCATAGAACTCATAACATATTTCTAGGATAAGTTTTGTGTAATGGTTTTTCCACGACTGAATACAACTGATGCTCATTTGGCACGTGGCACTAGATATGGTTCATACCTTCATAAAATTATACATTAAATAAGTACTGTCAAATTGACAATGCTAACCCCTTATCTCATGTATGTTCTAAGATATACATGTATTGCCAACTTTTTTTTTCTGTGTTCTTTCTCCAGGCTACATTAAAGATGTTGATGCAGACAGTTGTGATGTCTGTATTTAAAAGTTTCTTCATTATAACTGGGATGTTTCTATTAATGTTATTCTATGCCTATGCTGGGGTGATACTATTTGGTACAGTTAAATATGGTTACAATTTGGGAAGGTTTGTTAGTTTTAATTATTTGTCAAAGTTTCAAGTATGCACCGGGGCCTAAGTAAGGTTACTGTTTTCACATTCAATTACTAGGAAATTAGCCGATTAACATATTTTTCCAACTCACTTATATCCATTCTATTCTATAAATGGCTGATTATTAACTATTACATGTATAATTAGATTTTTCTACTAGTGAAATCTATAATATTTCAGACAAGCTAATTTTGAAACCGCATCTAATGCTATAGCTTTGTTATTTCGTATTGTAACTGGAGAAGATTGGAATAAAATCATGCATGACTGTATGGTATGTATACAATTTGAAAAAATAAATGAATGTAAACTTTAAATATAAGTTTGATGCCTGTGTAAATGTTGTTCCTACACCCTCTATCTCTATTTGCCTCTAATCCCTTATTATGAGTGTTATCAGAGTTTGTAACAAATCAAAATCCAGTAATAACAGATATAATCTACTGGTAACTGCAGGTTATATTTGTAGATAAACTATTGTTGTAACGGCATAATATAGCGTCTATGTGTCTCATAAATAGTTCTCATGCTTTTTTAAATTCAGCAACTGTTGGCAGTTTCCACATAATTCAGAACCTACCTAGTAAATGAATAGAAAAACTTCTTTTGTCTTCTTTGGCATTGGTTGACAAACTCTCAACATTCTTCTTTTAGGTATCTCAGCCATTTTGTACACCATCGAAGAATTATTGGGCATCAGATTGTGGAAATTTTACAGCATCTCTGATGTACTTCTGTTCTTTCTATGTTATCATTACCTATATTGTATTGAATCTACTTGTTGGTAAGATGATTATATAGCTTTTATATCATTCTATATTAATGTTAACTACATGTATCTTTTGTCATTCATTGTATTGTATCTATGGGCTGAATGTAAGACAGGATCATGTCTTTATTGGTCAATATTCTAACCCATCTGAAATAAACAGTTATGATTATTATTATTATACATGTGAAGATACAACAGAGCCTATTTCTATATATCTTCTAGTAACAGACAATCATAAACAACTGTGCTATGTCACTCAATGAATAAGTGCTTCAAAAGTGTTATATTAGTATGACCTCTAATAGTACATATCAAAAGGAGAATTCCTTGATATCTATATTTAATCGTAGAAAGCTGAAAAGGTCCTAATAGCTGTTGGGAATAAGAACACTTTAAGATTTTCTTTGCATTCTTCTGTCAAAATACTCCTTAAGATGTGAAGTTAAGGTTAAATTTTGTATTGATTATTAGACTGAAATATATTATAACGATTTTGATTTCTAGTTCAAATGTAGATTAGTTGCAGTATGTCATATCACAAATACATATAATGTAGTTCACACACCTTGACCTAAAGTTTAGTTTCTGGCATATCAATATTCAATAAAAGATATTAGGAGTTAGTCTTATTTGTATATAATGATACTACAAAATATAAGACGATAAAAAATATTTATGAATTAATAAATTAATATGAAATATAGTTCATTTTTCCTGTCTTGTCTGATTGGGTGGTAGATGTAAGAATATACTTCTTTCTTTTAGCCATCATTATGGAGAATTTCTCTCTGTTTTATTCTAATGAAGAAGATGCTCTTCTATCTTATAATGATATCAGACAGTTTCAGAACACATGGAATTTAGTAGATACCAATAGAAAGGTAACAGCTTTAAGTCCATTCACACTGAGAAAGATATCAACAAATTATTATAATTAAACTATGGTAAACATAAGTCATGAGTCCAGCTATTCCATTTGAACAATCTAAAATATTTCCAGATATTAGACAGTTTCAGAACTGTAGATTCCAATAAAAAGGTAAAAACTATAGGTCTGGTCAGAAAGAACATCCCCAAAACCTGATAAAATTAGGTAAATATAAGTACAGTTGACTGATTTCATATCAGATACCATGTCAAAGTCAATATGGTTATATAAATGAATAGTTTTGGCTATCAAGACTGAGCTTTGTCTTAATTTTTAGCAAGTGAGTGTATCCAGTCCCCTTTCCAAACATTGTTTAGCTTGCAAGATATTGAACTAAGTATTTAAATCTGTTAAAATGTTTTATGTAAACAGGGTATTATACCAGCCCGTAGAGTGAAGTTTTTACTACGATTATTACGGGGAAGGTTAGAAGTTGATCTCGAGAAAGACAGACTGTTATTTAAGCATATGTGTTATGAAATAGAAAAACTACATCAAGATGGAAATGTCACATTTCATGATGTTTTGAGGTTTGTTTGTTTGCAATAGTTTTGTCTCCCACAACATGGAGGATAGTGACAAGGTGTGGCATAGTTCATAGAGGCATTAGCAACTGTCAACCCAGAGAATATTACTAAAAACCTACAGTAACTGCGTAGAAAATGAATGTTAATTCAGTTTTCTTTCTTGACCCTAGAAATAATGCTGGTCAAGACTGTCACATGACCATTCTCCAATTTCGTATCATTTTACACATGGACAATAAAGCCTGTGAGCCACTCTAGACAAAACTTGTGGCTGTTTGATAATTTCATAGAAACACAACTTCCACACTAAAATATGGCAACATTTTTTTGTTTTCAGTATGTTATCATATCGATCAGTTGATATCAGAAAATCTCTACAGTTAGAAGAATTATTAGCTAGAGAAGAGTTAGAATATACTATAGAAGAGGAAGTAGCCAAACAAACCATTAGAAATTGGTTAGATAAATGCCTGAAACGAATTAGACAGGTAAGTAGTATATTTACTGTATATTTGGGTGTATAGTGCGCAGTTTTTTTACCCTGGTATATATTGGTCTAAGTAAGGTAGATTGATGGAATAGGCAAGATATTACTACCCATGTGTCATGTGTTGAATGATATACATATAAATTACAAGGAGAAAGCCATGCCAAGGGTAAGAAGTGGTATTCATTATAAATTCTTGTGTTCAAATTCACAGATTCACAGAAGTTATCAAGTTGTATCAGTTATGGGTTATATTTCGTCAGTTACTGTCACACAAATTGGTCCATTTGAATATTTTTTTAACACGATTCACATTATAATATATTTGTAGAAAGAACATTCAAATATTATCTCTAATTTGAGAGCTACCAATGAACCAGCCTTCTTTATCACTGAACCTTCAAGTGGCACAACTGAAAATAAAGAGGATAAAGATGAGAGTTTGGTTCAAACTAGAACACGTAAAAAAGGTCATGTTGAATTACGTAACCCAGTTATCCAACCACCTAGTGCTCTACAGGTTAGTTCTCTTACTCCCTTGAATATTGAAAATATCTAGGCAGGACTGGTGTACCTTATTGAAAAATTTACAGGAATGGAACTTTGTGTTTCCAAACTTATTTTTCTTCTACTAAACTTTTTAATGATTATTTCTTAATATAATGCATATATTCCTTTATGTTCAGATATTCAGTTTAAGAGAGAAAGTAACAACCTTTATTTACCTTTTATAGCCTATTCTATTGGAATTGATATTTTTATTACCAATAATCATTTATATCTGGGTCGCCATACTGGTTGTTGTTTCTGCTTATTATAATTCTCATCCTTTTTTTATGTCAGGTGCCAGACATATTTTGATATTATCTGTATGTTTTGTTACAGTAATTAAATATGAATTGTAACGATATATTGTTATTTTTAGGCTGCCAGTGTGAGAAAGTTTTTAACACCTACATTAAGTGATCCTACAATAAGAGGTGAGAAAGATAGAACAAATCTGAGGAAGAGAAGTTCGAAAATGGCAGCAGGTACTGTCCTTTTTCTTCTTTTGATAATATGGACATATGTTTATATGTATGTATTCACAACTGCCTAATGAAAGTGTTTAGGGCTATAGTTTCTTTGAAAAATTCAAAATGAAATAAGTATAAATTCTGTATGAAAATATCTACAGAATCTAGGACATGTTTTAATTTGGTTACTTTTAGATAAATATTTCCTGCGTTATAGCTCTTGATATAGGCTACCAAAAGTGCCTTGTGAACGCGATAAATGCAACAGTTTTGGTCAGAATTTTAGCTTCTATGACTCAACACGACCTTGTTTGTCTTGTTTGCGTATGGTGAATGATCTTTTTATTTTAAAACATTGTTTTCTTACAGGAGCTAAACCATTACCACTACCACAAGTGAGTGAGAGTAGAACAGAGGACGATTCTACACCACCTCCACAAGAACGACCTATAGACTCTACTCTAGTAGGCCGTAATGTTACTAGTGATCTCGGACAGTGGTGGGGTGAATTAAGTACCTTTTCTAATTTAGATACAGGTGCCACAGAGATCGTCTAGACAATCAATATCCACTCTAACGTTTGGTTAATGATCAAACAACAATATGAAAAGGTAATCGGTAGACTGATCTAAAGTTAGTGTTTAAAAAAAAGTTCAAAAGAGATTATGTGTGCTCCAATATGAAAATCAAACATTAATATCAATACTACTTTTATGCATGTTGCTGTTTATTGTTTTTATTTAAAGCAAGAACAAAGACTATTGAGAAATGAAAGATGATAAATTGGTAAAATTTAGCGATCACTAGTAGCGAATGGCTGCGAATAAGAATAGCGGTCATAAGTTTCGAAGGCGACTCTCATGCTATAGCGTTCGGTACCCAAGACCACTTTCACGTTCTCAACCAACACTACTGGTAATGTTTGTAGTGTGACGCCAACTTACAGATACCCCATGTAGATAAAATACTATTGTTACCTTGAAGAAACAATTTATCGTTAAATAAGAGACTTTTTGTTGAAAATATTGAAACCCGGTTCTGCAATTAATATATCCATTTAGAATATTCAGAAATATACAAGAATATGATATTCTGACTCAAACTACCATTGACAAAATTTTATTCTAGATTCTCCATTAACAGATTACTTGAATAACTTATAAAGATGTGTTTTTTCAGATTTATGTTCATGTAATATAATTGGCTACGCAACGTTATGTTTTATTAGGAATATACAAGCGATAGAATCTCTGAATTATTACGTTAAAGAAACGGCACGCCGATCTTAAACTTAGTACAAACCTGTCCCCCGTTTAGAAGATTCTGAGTACCAATAATGGTCGTGTTACGTGTATTTCTTCATATAAAATTGCTCAACCATTTAGCGTACGATTTTTGAGAAATGGGAACCCCCCTTTCAACAAAAAATCTTACCATCAATTTCGTCGTAAATATGGTATCTCCCAATGTAATTACGGTTAATTCATATAATAAGATTTTGTAGAACGTGGTTTTGGCTTTTCAAGGTTTACCTCATGTTGCAAACGTTATCAGTTGTCCTCTGATTCACCTCCTACAACCCCCTATGAACAAAGCCCTGTATATTACGCTATGTGTAAATTGTATGTTACGAATGAATGAAAGGTCTATAATAGTTTATATAAGTAACTTATTATTTATTTGGAGTCAGTGCAATATATTATTATTATATTCAATGTTTTTGTTAATAAATAGTTTAATCACAACAATTCTTTGTTATTATTTCATAATATAATAAGACTCGGTGATATTTTGTTTATCGTAAATATGATTGTTATGGATAGTGGTAAAGGAGTTATAATCTTCGACGCTCAACACCCTTGACTGTCCCCACTGTTCTGTTACGGTAATGGAATCGAGGATTGATCGACAAGCGTCTTAACATCTCCATCCATGAACCCACTTAGTTGGCAAAAGACTGTAAAAACGATTACATTTGCAACTGTGACCTCATGTTTTTTTTTTTGTATTAAGTTTCTGACACGGTACGTCCTTATGGTCATATCGAGCGTCTTTCTAATTTGACTGCGTTTAAAGAGTTTCTAATTGCACTATGACGTGATTTGCCAGTCTCACTGATCATGCATTTGGAGGGCCGCAAGATTACATCAAACCTACATGTTAATGAATCGTATAGTGAGATTGAATTTTCAAGGTTTTTTGGGGGTTTTTTTTCATAAGTAAATAGGCCAGTCGTTACGGTCCCTTTGTTTACTGTCTACATTTCTGAAGATAACTATCCTACATCTGTTGCCATTAACGATTTGGTATTTTATTTTGAATTTATTAAAATATTGAGGTAACATGTGTTGGCTTTAACACACCGTATACTTACTAAGACACTTTTAAGTGGTTTGATACCCAATAAATCACTTTAGAATTTTATTGTGATAAATGACACGTAAAGAAAACATCGCACGGATCGTGATTTTTTTCTTTTAACACAGTGTAGAATTATTCTCTGTTTATTATTGGAATTGAAATGTATACCAAACAGCACTGATATAGTAAAAACGTTATCGGAAAATGAAAACGTACAATCGTTACGCCTCTGTTTTCAGCATTTTTTTATTTACCGTGGTATGGATATTTTTAGAGACTTTGTCAGTATGGGATAAAGAAGACAAACAGATTAGAGATGGACGAATGTTTCTTCAAAAAATCGCTGCAAATATTACTTTTGTTACATCACCAGAACTAATAATCAGAGAACAAGAGGAAAAGAAGGGTAGTTGTATCTTAGATGACTGGCTGCGATTTGATCCGTCGGTAGCATCTTTACCACGTCATATATTTTGTGATGAACTTTCCAAAACCTCCAATATTTTATGTCGTTGGTTTCTAACTCAAAAAAACATCACGGACCATTCTTCTTGTCAGCTGCCGAGAGATGGGTATAAAGTGCCAAATATTGTGTTTTATGTGACATTTACAGAGTATAAGTTCCTTGTAGAACATTACCTCTGTATACTTAGTGCCAAAAAAATCCAGAAACCACAGTTTATTTATATGATAGGTGATATCATGCCGACTGGTCTTTACTGGGAGAAACTGTTAAATGATGTGCCAGAATTAAGAATTATATATCGGCAAAAACCCGATTTCATTTCAGGTCAAATTGTAAGATGGCCAGCACATTCGTCTGACATTGTTCGGGTACAGATTTTATTGGGTAGGTAGAGTATACTTACAGACTTGAACGGGATTTAGAAGTAAGGGATATATAACCACAAACCCTTTAATAAGGTTTCAAAATACTTAAAGTGTCAGCACAAAAATGACACTGACACGTGTAAATTGTGTTGAAACGTGAAATGTGTTTCATAACCTTATCAAAGACGCGTGCCAATTCCATATTTAGGGAGGTCACTTGCCAAAGTATTCTCAAAGTCAAACTTGAATCAAGGCCTTGTGAATACTTTTAAATACTCGAAATTGACACGTCGATTTGGAAATAATAACGCATCCATATTGAAAGATCTTTTAGATATTTACCACCCTAACCGAGTGTGAATCAAGTCACTGCTCACCTTGTACATTCAGTTTTTTCCAATTTGATTCAGCCACATTCTTGGTGATTGCCGTGAATGTGAATGTAAATTCAAGATTCCGTGGATTTTTTATTCAGCCAGCCTGTAGTCGATATTCATCACCAAGATGTTATAATAAGCTGTGTTATGCATGTCAACAATCTCTGTATTATCGATTACGATAGTGTTTGTTAGAACAAACAAATGGTCACACATGAGATTGATAAGTCAACATATATATAGATAGATATGTACACAATCGACAGCTTCGGAGTTCTAAAGTATATGTAGAGTGTTTTAGTAAAGATTTGTATATTAGAGATAACCAAATTGTTATTGAAAGATTATAGTATTGCAACGAACACCTTATATTCCTGCGACTATTTACAATCTCATCGCGACTAAAAATGTACTTATGTGTACCTATTGCGTTTCCAAAGCGCTTTTCCAATAAAATCTATGTAAACTTTATTTGAATTGAGTTTTTGGAGACGTTTCGACTCTTGTCTAAAGACATTCTCAATTCCGTGAAGAATTATTTCTATTCTTATAGCGAACTTAACATGCCCTGAGTTTCCATTTCTGTCGCCGTAGCAGCTAAGTGAGAACGCCGGCCGGCTTGACGGGGCTTATATAGATGATTCATACGATTGAGACATTTGATTCACAATTTTAATGAAAAATATCCATAATTCACTGGCCTTGAACGGAATTTGACCATCTACACAATCCATACTAGTAATTCATTTTATATTTCAGCCAATGGGGGTATTTATATGGATACAGATGAGATCTTCATTCAGTCGTTTAATCCTCTACGAAATTACAATATAACAATGGGATTAGTAGATGTGAATACTGGAATGGGTAATGCTGTTATCGTGGTTGAAAGACGATCACCATTTTTACAGAAGATATATGACAATTACAAACACTTTAACAATTCAGACTATTATGCCAATTCGTTAAAAGCAGTGTATAATCTATGGAAAAAAAATACATCGTCCCTTCATCTCGAATCGGAGAGATTCTATCGTCCAGGTTGGTGGGAGGATGATCAGTTGTTTGTGAAAACAAGCTATCAGTGGAGAACTAAGTATGCCATACATGTCTGGAGTAAAAAGAATAAACATAGAATGCCTAAGACACTTGATTCTATTGATAATTGGAATACTACGTTAGGTACAATATTCCGTTACATTTATTATGGTGATTCCAGATTGAGGAAGAATGCAGTTTGATCAAATTGATCAAAGTGAACTTTTGTATTTGATGATGTGTTTGAAACTGTAGGGTCTGGAAATGTATCTTAACATAGCGTACAAAAATAGATCTTTCTATATACCATGACCTGTATATCAGATATCGATCGAGCTTTGTGCATGGCATTTAAATTTGAATAAAAAGAAATATATTTCTTTATTATATTTTTGTAACCTTTAACCCGAGTAGAGTTGGTTGTTCTTTCTTGTAACCTTTAACTCGAGTAGAGTTGGTTGTTCTTTCTTGTAACCTTAAACCCGAGTAGAGTCGGTTGTTCTTTCTTGTAACCTTTAACTCGAGTAGAGTTGGTTGTTCTTTATTGTAATATTTAACTCGAGTAGAGCTGGTTGTTCTTTCTTGTGATCTTTAACTCGAGTATAGTTGGTTGTTTTTTCTTGTAATCTTTCACCCGAGTAGAGTTGGATGTTCTTTCTTGTAATATTTAACTCGAGTAGAGTTGGTTGTTCTTTCTTGTAATCTTTAACTCGAGTAGAGTTGGATGTTCTTTCTTGTGATCTTTAACCCGAGTAGAGTTGGTTGTTCTTTCTTGTAATCTTTAACCCGAGTAGAGTTGGTTGTTCTTTCTTGTGATCTTTAACTCGAGTAGAGTTGGTTGTTCTTTCTTGTGATCTTTAACCCGAGTAGAGATGGTTGTTCTTTCTTGTAATCTTTAACCCGAGTAGAGTTGGTTGTTCTTTCTTTCGATCTTTAACTCGAGTAGAGTTGGTTGTTCTTTCTTGTGATCTTTAACTCGAGTAGAGTTGGTTGTTCTTTCTTGTGATCTTTAACCCGAGTAGAGTTGGTTGTTCTTTCTTGTAATCTTTAACTCGAGTAGAGTTGGTTGTTCTTTCTTGTAATCTTTAACCCGAGTAGAGTTGGTTGTTCTTTCTTGTGATCTTTAACTCGAGTAGAGTTGGTTGTTCTTGCTTGTGATCTTTAACCCGAGTAGAGTTGGTTGTTCTTTCTTGTAATCTTTAACCCGAGTAGAGTTGGTTGTTCTTACTTGTGATCTTTAACTCGAGTAGAGTTGGTTGTTCTTTCTTGTGATCTTTAACCCGAGTAGAGTTGGTTGTTCTTTCTTGTGATCTTTAACCCGAGTAGAGTTGGTTGTTCTTTCTTGTGATCTTTAACCCGAGTAGAGTTGGTTGTTCTTTCTTGTAATCTTTAACTCGAGTAGAGTTGGTTGTTCTTTCTTGTAATCTTTAACTCGAGTAGAGTTGGTTGTTCTTTCTTGTAATATTCAACCTGAGTAGATTTTTATGATCTTTCTTGTAATATTTAACCCCAGTAGAGTTGATTGTTCTTTCTTGTAATATTGAACCCTTTTGTGTCTAGAAAATCTCCTATAAGAAAGTCCTACACAGTAACCTCGATGTCAGATATTTTCATAAATGAGTAGAGTTGGTTATTCTTTCTTGTAACCTTAACCTTACACTTGTATTATGTGTCATTTTCTAAGAAACTTTTTATGGCGTGTTTTAGTGAAACGAGATTAATTTTTTTTTGAACGAGGTAAAATTTCATTTACAATTTCAAAGCAGTTTCGTAATACAGACATACATAGCACTATGTCCTTATATTCATGCGCAGATTCATTGACCCACTTCTAATTGAATAAACGGATATGAAGGTTAATAACTTAATCAACTTATCGTGTTAATCTATTCTGACTAGAAATGTGTGGATGACACATGAATACCCTTGCCTGTAGGTACATTATGGTAATGGTTAAATTCTATCTATGTCACAACCCCCGGGGATACCTAGATACTCTATTATCATCTATTCAGACATATTAATATAGCCCCAAACATCTTGTTATATTCTTTACTCCAAGGTAACTCGTCTTGGAACGACAAAAGAAGCGTATCATTATAATTTCAAAGAACCAATTACCGCTGTATTTTCTGTCTTCTATACGTCCATCAGTCTGATAAGAGTATGTCAGTTGTTATTTATGTGTGTACCTATCTGAATTTTATACGTTGAACAATGTATTTAATTCATATGAATCTTTGACAAGATTAATCATAGACAAGGGAAAACAAATCGAAATTAGATAACTATTCCCAGTTTTATCATTCTCTGTTCTATTTAGTACAATATAGAATAGAATTTTCAGAAGAATGGCAGTTCTTTAATTTTAATCAAATTAGGATGTGGGATTTCGTTAAAATTGAAGTGGGTTCGTTAGTTGTTCAAATGTTTCTAATATTATTTCTTTGTGACAAAAAGGTCTTCAAATCGTCCGCTTGGGTTGCATTAAAGGGATATACCAAGCACATGAAAACCTTGTCTGACTCAATAAAAAGTGTTTATTGACCGAGCGAAAATATTACGAGGATAATGTTGTACTATTTTCGGCAATTCTCGGCAATTTCACTAGATGTGAATCTGTTCCAGAGGGCAGGCAAGTTTATACCTTCAGTTCTTTTTTGAACTTGTATCAATTTATCGTTTATATTTGATTTTATTAGAATATTACATTGAATAATATCCCAATAAAGTAGACATTCATTGACGTAGGCTATGACCTCCAGACCTTAATGGTATTTGGACATCTCCAGGCCAATGTACGTGATTGTCTAACTATACATTATAATTTGAGAGTACGTTGAATATGTATTGCCACTTTACATTGTCTACTGAAAATTGCCATCTTAATTAGTGACATTTATTTTCAGTCACAAAATATATGAATTTAAATTGTACAATTAATATTACAGCTTATGCCGCAAAGTTAGACCATAGAGGGCGATATGGTACCGAGAGGTGGCGTTTTGAAGTATAAGGTTTACGCGATGTTGAAACATTTGACCTCGACCTTTCTTTTGGCGTAACATGTCCTCCAATCGTGACAACTAAAGATGCCAACAGATGAGCACGAGTTCCATTGCGATATATACACGTTGAAGTTGTTTAGATACAAAAGGAAATGGAGGAAGCGAACCCTTAAGGCCAAGTCCCACAGCACTTGCGCACGAATTACTCATGAATTGCGCATAAAATATTCTTTGTGCGTGATTCGCCAGTCATGTGCGTAAATCATGCGTGTTTCACACGTGGAGCATCACTTTTTGTCAGTGATTGTACGCGGAGACGGTGTTATTAAAATAACACAAACAATGCGATATTGTATACACTGTGGTCTGACAGCAAACATTAATGTCGATGCTGTAATGCTGTCAATGGATTATTGAAGCGAATTATATCATCTAGTTTATTGTGAAACAGAATAATAAATACATATTAGAGTAATATACATTATAAAAATAATATTGGTAAAAGAGATAATTAGCACTATATAATATAATAATTGATAATAGATGATGTCTGTCCTCGTTTTAAAATGTTGTTTCAATTAATATCTGATGTCAGTAGAGTCAGTGACATTGTATAAAGACATGTCTCGACAATGTTCTCCAAATCATCGTAAATTTCGAATCTGATGTATTTAGAGATTCAATATTTTGGTAAGAAGTAATTGGCGCTTTATCACTGGTGGAACTAAACGTGTGCGACTTTTTGAGCACATTTAAATCCTTAAGCTTATCTTATTCTTGATCCATTCCGTATTGAATGTTTAAAGTTGCTTTCTTTAATAGGGTTTCAAATAAGATCGAGGAATCGACTAATAATTAAAATGATGTCGTTCGAACGTAGGCCTAGTAATGAAACTACTATACGAATTTCTCAATTAGATTATGGAAGTTTTTCTCGAATATCAGACGTCTGTCGTTCCTGTAATTTACCTAAAATTAAATTTATTTTGTCTGTAATCATGAAGAGCCATATGTAATAAAGACTATTTTGCGATTAGTTACGTCATCAAATACTTATTCATTGCGGAATTGCAGAAACCAAAGACGTCCGATTGAAAATTGGAATGGTGTAAATCGACACTATCCGTGTCCACATACATTAATAAGTAAACCTCTGTACAATGTTTTCGTTTATAAATGAGTGCCTTTTAAACAAATGTCTGTTGTGGGGTTCTATAACAACCCGGTAATTTCCCATGATACGACTGTCTTATTGACTTCCTAAAGTTCTTACTAAAACTTAGGAAAAGGAAGAATTTGATAGAACAATTAGCGTACGATATAAACAGTAATATAAGTTGGATCAAACCTTCATTATACGACACGGCCGGAGATTCGCCTAATGCAATTGATCGCAACAGATAATGTAACCTTATTATGTGTATCGGAGCATTCATGATCAAAAATGAAACAGATAATGCGAATAGCATTTTGGCAACACGAACTTGAGGACTATTTAATACAAAATCCTTTCTTGAGGTTTCACGAGTTGGACTTAATTTCTTCCAACGAAACGTTTTAGCAATGGCCACGGCCATTGTTGCAAGCATTAACGCAATGGCAGTTAAAGGTATCACTAGCGTTATAATAGAATCCGCATACGTAAGCACAGAAAACATAACGTGATACTCAGGATTCCGAACACATTGAGCTTTTTGGGTGATTGTGTCCGTCCTCACTTCAGTACTTCTAAGAGATAGGCTGTAAAGACACATAGCTCCAGCGAATAACGAAATCACCACGACTTTAGCACGTTTCTTGGTGCACATTTCCGTCACTTTGGTAGGATAACATATCGTAATAAAATTCTCTACAGTTATGCAAACTATGAACCACACGGATAAGAAGCTACACACATAAGTCAGAAATACCAGAACTTGACACATGCCTTGATGATGGTTATAATCATAGCCCAGAACTTCTAGCCATACAAACAATAGGCTGATTAAGATTCCCGAATCGGACACTAGAACAGATATTACATATATACTAGATGACAAACGTTTGAGTTCCTTTCCTCTGAAAACACGACAGGACACAATATTTCCTAAAATTCCCGTCAGAATTATAACTGGAAGAATATATGTATTGAGAACATTGGCGATGCTATACACCAATTTGTTACTTCCAGGAATATCCAAAACCGGACTGAAATTACTGCTGATATTCATTGTGGTAATACAGAATTAAAGTTCATTATATCCTGAAGAATCACTTTACAAATATATTTACCATATATTGGGCGCTCTCACACTTAATGCCACATCTGGTATTCAACATTGATATTAAAGGAGAAGGAGCAATTTAAATCAAATCTTATTTCTGAAAGATAACTCATTCAACTGTTAGTCATCTTTTCTTCTGTAACAATTTGCAAATTCTTCACACTTTGTGTTTTACATGTCATTATATTAAATCGTGACATCCAATTTCATTCTAATGTATATTCTAATCTTTCCATAATGAATAACCCAATAAAGTCATTTGTAGTGTGATGTTTCACTGGTATAATCCAAATAGTTTTTTGTCTTTTTCAAGTTGCCTTCTTCTAATCTTTCTTTTTTATAAAGTAAGCGCAAATAGATTTTAACATTGTTACTTGAGATCGCATCCCAATTATACGTTTACATCATCGTTCGCTGTTACAAGAATATAATTCGTTCCCTTTTAAGGCGCCTGGAGAAGTAAGTCGTTGTAGGTGAAGTAACAGTATAAATCTATCAATCGATGTCAATCTTCTTCACGTTTAAACAACTTCCTGAAAGTTTCTGAAATATTATTTAAGATAAATAACAATAAAGTACATTGGTGACGTGAATCAGTCGCCAATCATTAGGACTTAAATCTATGAATGTATATTAAATTCAGTCCTCGTGGTTAAGCCATTTTTTATGAGATAAATCCACGGATTACTAGTAAATGTCAGAGCTAATCAGACTAGATGCTTTTGATGTTTGACAACCTTTGTTTTAATTGGTACTATTAATTCATAATACTGTCTATCGAATCATCCCTGATTCGGGGTTGGACATGATCTTATTAACCACCCACGTGCAGTATGACCTACAAACTGCTCCAAAATATGTGAATCGAATTCTACAAGTTCAATTCAATTTTTCGAAAATATTCTTTGATGAATTGGCTAGTGACAAGATTCCATCCACTGATTTACCATATATTGAACTTAGCTTCGACTATAATTGTGCCCTATTGGGTAAGTCTATCGAGTGTCTGTGCCTGAGTTTCGGGAGTCAGACGCTGCCACTGAATATTGAGCAAACCTATTGTCAGAAACAACCTCTTCTGAGATCCTTCATAGTGTTAGTTAGTTCAAACAAAGCAATTTATTTCTGTCAACCAGCCCCAGACTTTCTTTATGTTTTATAATAAACAATAAACAGGCATAACGTTTTAACATAGGTAAATAATAAACTGGTATGTTGAATTATAGACCAAGACTCAATTTCCTCAATTCCACGCGGTATAAATTTATTAAGTCATTTATTGACTCTAAAGACCAACCAGCTTATTGGAAATTATTATCATTTAATCTTCGAATTGAAGAAAGGATTATTTCAAACAGTTAACCTAGATAAAAAAAAGTCATAAAAAGGTCTTAATCACAAGTTTCTAGATGACATCGTTATGACATAAAAAATATCATATTTTTGTTCATAATTATAACCGAATATATATTTAGTCTTACTAAACATCACCTCTATTAGAATGCACTTATATGTCTTCAATAATAAAAAATATATATGTGAGCTACGTACTTCTATAATACATGTAATATTCAAATTATTCCGTGAACCTCCGGCGTACCGAATATTTAGGATCTACTAAAACCATACGCGATTGTGTCTCTCCAAATGATCAAGTGCGACTATGGGCCTGGATTTATTACATTTATCTACAGAATTGGAATATTACAAATCGATAAGGGCTTACATTACCAAGTTAAATCTCCATGTATTTTTTCTAAACGATATAAGCTTATTACAAGATATTTAACACTTATAATTTAAAGTGACAGCCATATTCATCATTGAATAGAATCATCTGGTTATGAAAATGCCATTTACAATCTACAACCAGTAATATCTCAAAGCCTGGCAAAAATTACACAACCATTCTTCATTAGCGTTTATAAATCAGT
The DNA here is from genome assembly GCA_030562195.1 of Nipponacmea schrenckii. Classification (NCBI taxonomy): domain Eukaryota; kingdom Metazoa; phylum Mollusca; class Gastropoda; family Lottiidae; genus Nipponacmea; species Nipponacmea schrenckii. The sequence goes on from JAUJPP010000012.1 coordinate 4,194,799, forward strand.
TTTGACTTGACGAAATATCATAAAGTTACCTCCTGTGTTTTGTATCCTTACGATCCCATATTAAGAGGTTATCCTTCCCCGGTCTTTCTCTCATTCAGATCTGTTAATCATACTTCAAGCACAATAAATGCCCAATAACTGACGTAAAATGCCACATTCCAAATGAAAAATTACTCTTTATCTATAATTATGCTCTACTAAATATAAAATTTCGTTTCTTGATTAATACAGGATCAAATGTTGTACACAGCTAGCGGCCATATTGGAGGAATAAAAACCTACAAATGCACACAAGAGCCTCAAGTGGGCATTTTGCGGTTCATTAAAAACGACTGTTTCCGTCATGAAATGTCATTAGAGAGACTGGTGACGATAGGAGTGCATTGTCCTAAAAGCCCGAAGTAAACTGATAAAATACGGAATATAAATAATAAACATAGTGACTTCATACAAGGAAGGCATTTCCTTTAATATATGGACGACTAAGAAAAAAACAGCCAATAAGATATAATTGACGGAAGTGGGCACAACTTTAACTTCTTAAAAGTATAACTTAGTTGCACTAAGCACTCTCTTGGAAGATATGGGAATAATCCTTCAGGTTATATTGCTTTTTCCTATTTCTTTCAGACGAATAGATAAAGTAATTTGAATCTAGAGTCGAGAAGTTTCATCACATCACAGTCTATTATTATATTGTATTATGTCCTCTATATAATCTTGAAACTAGAAAACTTTTTTGAACTGAGATAAAATAATTCCGATATTAAATAGAAAATGGAATACATACATTTGTAAATGGTGAAATGATGGCAAATGGGATTTTACAGTTTTAAGTCTTCGTTGCGTTCAGGTAGACACAACCCAGATTCATCATGTTTCTCCCAGATGGCATCAGTTGTAAGAAGCCTTTGAGACACAATTGTAAAATCTGTGGGTCATTGATCTGAGGATACCTTTTAAGATATACAGTCAACTGTCTGCGTGTCAACTCGTCAAGTAGTATATAAATACTGAACCTTTATTGTTAATCGGAAACTTAAGTCCGTACACGAACGATACTTCAATGTCTCGAAGGGAACTCCGAAGTCACAACTTTGAAGAAATCTTTTTAAAAAGCTGACAGCACGTTATTTAGTATAAAGTTTCATTTAGTAATTAGATTCGCTTGTATTGAGAAAAGGTTTTATGTAATTCTGCCAAGAGAAACGAAATATAACAAAAAACTAGGATCCCGTTTACTTATAATAACTGTCACGAAATCGTTGGTATGCTTATATAGTTAAATAATTTTTATTACCAAGAATTTATGAGACATTGACATTGTTGACAGCTACAGAAAAGTTAGATGCCTTCTGGAGAAGAACGCGCTTTCCGGAGTGGGATCGTAAGGTATTACCCTTTTTTTGCCCATTTGACTTTTTAATGGACGCTTTTTGGATCACACTTTTCATGGTTTGGACTTACTGCACAGACAATTTTGGCAATTCTTTGAAATTCTCAACAATCACCATCCGACAATCAAACTAACGGCCAACGTCAGCCACAAAAGCATACATTTCCCCGATACCATTGTCTTTAAAGGAGATTCCATAGCAGAGACCATAAACTAGATGTTAGTGTATAACCGATTCTCAATCAACTTTTGCATAAGAGCTCATGGAAAATTAAGTCACAAGTTTTATGATGTCACCGAATTTGCACAAAATCAAGCCTGTACGATTGTTTTCTCAAAATTGATGGAGCGAATTTGACGATTTTTCGATGAACGATTTTTGAACTATTGCCTTTGACTTATTTAAATCACGTCCAAATTTTATTGTTGATGCAATGCTACAATTGTCAAGGGATTTGAATGATACTTGGTATGAGCATTGGAAGAAGTGATGAGGCGATGGTCAAATTCGAAATTGACGATTTTTCGATTTTTGAGTTATTGCCTTCGACTTAGTAGAATTGCGTCAAAACTTTATTGTCGGTGCAATAAAGGCTACAATTTTTAATGGATTTTGATGAAACTTGGTACGAGTATTGAAATTTCCAAGACGGTGGTCAAGTTCGAATTTGACGATTTTCCATTAAGAGTTTTTGAGTTATTGCCTTTCACTTAGTAAAATTGCATCAAAATGGTATTGTGGGTGAGAAGCTGCAAGTTTCAAAGGATTTTGGTGTGAGCAATGGCATTGAAAAAAATATTCAATGAATGTTTTTTGAGTTATTGCCCACTTTAATATTCAAATTAAATGCTGCCAGTGGGCGTATTTTACTTTGCCAGACAAGCTATCTTTTAAGTAACTATACGAATAAAAGATACCAAGTCCAGGTGCACCTAACATGTGAAAACTCGAATGTAATATACTTAATTTGATGTACACAATAATCCCAAATAATATGTCGGAGTAACTATACACTCGTTTTAATCTGATATAAAATTAGAAAAAGACAAGCCTGCTTCTAATCATTTCAATCTTGACGATCTCACCCTAACCCTAATTGAACGCATAGAAATTGACCTGTCGGAAGATGAAAACTCCGTCAATTTAGAGAAGCAATCTTGGATTGAGACATTAAATACAGCAAGACCCATAGGATTTAATATTTACCATTATGCAGGCATGGCACCCTTCGTCGCCCCGTTCAATACGACCATTAATAAAGCAAGCAAGATAGTTCATGCCCATTATAAGAGTCTTCAAGAGAAATTCACCCATGTATATAAGTAAAAATAATAGTGGCATATTCCAAAAATCAGAACTTAAATGAAAATCTTGTTCATAGCAAACTAAAAACAATCTGTACTTAACAGGTACTATACTTCTCGCCCATTATTTCGGATCAGATCCAGGCTCTTTTTCCCAATTACTCAATTAATTAACTCAAGGCCTGTACATCTGGGAGAACCATTCCCTCCATTCCCTGAAATCAAAATAACATATGGGGCAAATCCCCTCTCATGTGAGTTGTTAATAAGGATTTGATCAACTGTCAATTATTCTAAGATTTACCATTTGTCTAACTATCTAAAGACAATTTAATAAGAAAGGGTAAGAGGTTGTCAACTATGTTAAGTTTTCTCTCTGATAACGTTAGTTGGGACGTAAATGACTGGTCTAAGTCATGTTATTATGTTAGGAAAGCCGATAAAGGTTAACATTTCAATCGCTGTTACGTACATTGATGAGGACAAGAATTTGAAAATCATGCAGAAAGAAATGTATGCAAGAAAATAAAATAAGTATACATGTACACCTCTTTTAAGATTTCTGACCTGTCGCTATCGGAGTTTTTGTTGAGGGAAGTATCCTGCGCTTTAAAGGGGTGATAGGTCTAAGAATGAACATAAAATTTGAAAATTTAAAACTTGGCCAATAAGAGCTCTATTCATCAGTAAATACACCTGCTGTTAAATAACATAAAAAAGTAGATAAAACATCCAAAAAAACTAAGTAATTATCCATAAAGATGCATTTGATTATTGAAAAATTTAAAAAATTACTGATTTTTGTGAGTGTTCAAGATTCTTTTACTTTATGACACCAGTTAAGTTTACTAATGAAAATAATACTCATATTGACCATTATTGAGAACTGATATTATTATTATTTTATGTTCATGCCAAGAAGGAGTATTCCTTTAAGGTAAGCAAGAACCGCTGAGTAAATTATCCACTAAAGACTAACTGACAAGAATGCAGTTTTACGTCCTACTCTTCAGCTCCTTATAGGTAAATTGAGACGGGCAACGCCATTTTGCTTTTTGAAATTTAACGTTCACATCCTGTAGCACATGGGGTCAGTCCCTGCGACTTGCATCAATGACTGGGGAAACCGGGTTGAAAAATTAAAAAAATTCATTTCAACCTTTGCTGGGTATAGAACACTGGGTAATTACAGTAAAAACATTTTACAGTTAAGTCAAAGTTGGAATTTTAAGCGAATATCTACATAGTAATATCCCATAAGAGAATGCAATCACCATGTTCATCATTTAGGATTTGTTCACTCGTCACAATTATTTTTGACAAAATTGATACTACATCCAATTTTAGAATATAAATCTTTTTACACACGCTGTAAACGAAATCGTGATCTACAGAGTATTGGTTAGATTAATATTATATTTGATGAAAAAAATCTATTAGAAGAAGCACAACTCATATCGGCGCTATTTAAACCACATAATGCGTTGATAAATTTCAATTAAAACTGCATTAATTCGCTATGTTCTCATACCAGACTTAGACCATCAAAGAGCAAAAATAATTCTTGAATGCCTCTCATCCTAGTTAATGATTGATAGTGATGCATCCGCATGAAATCAAAAGACAACTGGCAAGTCAGACAGAATAAATTAAAGGGTTGCCTCGGCAAATTTTGCCAGTTATTTTACGTTTCCATGATGTACTTGTATACCCAAAGAATTCAGTTCACGCTTAAAAAATAACTTCATTTCATTTCCAAATTACGTTGTTATATATTTAGAAAAACACAAACAATTTTCATGCCAGTTCTGCTGCAGAAAATTTGATGACATTTTTTGTCAAATATTTCAATATCTAAAATAATTCTTGATAACCTAATGGAATTGTCAGAAAATTGTGCCAAAAAAAATTTGATCCAACTAAAAACTGTTATTTAATAGTTCTAAAGCCAGTTATCTTTATTATTTGATTGTATATAATTTAAGAACGTTGTTTAAAGCACAGTTACAGTGTTGACACGTCAGTTTTATATGTTACCTGCTAACAGAGGATGATCAGAGTGTCGAACCATCGGCTGCGGTAAGGAAACTGTACCAACTGATAATGTCCAAACCGTCGCATAATGTCCAAACATCTTTATCAACGCATAATGTCCTAACTTCCATCACATTTTTGTCCAAAACAACTCATAATGTCCAAATCGACGCATAATGTCCAAAATTTTGTAAACGCATATTGTCCGAACTTTTTGACGCATAATGTCCAAACATTTTTTTAACGCATAATGTCCAACCATTTTGACGCATAATGTCCAAACTTTTTGACGCATGCCAATAATGTCCATACTTATGTCCAAGGCTGATTTCATTGTTTCACCCTTGTTCCACGAATTTTTCCTTCCTATGAAGGTTGGAATTTTATTGGGGGACCCCATTCGTGAAATCATGCATGTTTGGTCTTTCAGCCCAGGTGTGGTTTTGTTTCTTAGATCCATTTGATTAAGCATCATCTAGAACCGTGCTAGAATCGAATAAAGACGTACTTTCAAATCACTCTTTATTGACTATCAGACTCATTTTTAATCAAAGGAACTAGATGAGAACGTACAGAAATTTTTCAAAAGTATACTGCCTGGAGAAATCCGTAAAATTATTACATGATAAATATCCGAAGTAGCACCAGAGTTCAGTGAACACATGTCTCGCCCGGCGTGTGTATTTTGAGTTATGTATATACTGTACCTACACACTAAATTTGATCGCAAAATTCATTACATTGCAGTTACTGAGAAATGCACTTGATATAATAAGGTGTACCCCCTATACACTACCCACACATCAAATCTGATGAAAAAACTCCTTCTGGTTACTGAGATATTGACCCATGTTGTCGCCGCTGTCGCCAGAAAAGCAATACCACGTTGCGGTCGAGACAAAAATATTTAATTAGGCAATCAGTCTAATGATTGAAACGGGAAGAAATTAATTTGGAAATTGACCTGTCCCTTTAACTGTGAAGATAAATTTCATTTATTTGAAAGATATCCTCTTTTCTAAACATATTTCTACATTCCATATGCTCAGTTTGCTTGAAAAGTAGACATTAATATTTTACTGATCTCCTACATCAACTTATGAACTTGATGATGAAGTATAATCCTCTTTAATTAAAGAAAGAAAGTCACTTCTAAATGTTATGTAATTTATTTATGAATTTATTCCTGTTACATTTCTCCTGATATGAACCTCTTCTGGAGCCATATTCATGAAGCCCTCCAATATGGATTAGATTTCAGAAAAGCTTACATAAATCTTTAAATGAGAAACAGCTCAATTTTACCTGCAGCTCAAGTTTTTATTAGCGGAATTTCAAGTTAAAGAGGCCCAGGCTTGATTTTTAGGGGTCGTTTTTGGCCTTTGTTACATTTAAACAGTCCTCAGAAATACTCAAGCTCTAAGAAAATCACAAAATACCTTGAAATATACCTCAAACAAAAGATTTCACTTTTCATTTTTTTTTTTCGTGCTGTACGTGGCTGGTATCCAGTCAATCTGAAAATTGTGTGTCCTGTTGACAAACTCTACAATCTAAAATGCGTTGTAGTCTATTTGTATAGATGACCGCTATTGCACGACGGGAAGGATAACTCTTTGATTATCAAGACGAACCGTTTTCCAATATGGCGGGACGTTCGTAATTTCTTACGACATTATGATTTTTCAAGCACGGATAATTATGGATACACATGGATTTGGAGGCTCAAATTTCAAAGGTAAGCTCTGTAGACTATTTCTGATTAGCTAACCAAAAGATTTCATGTGTTTGAGGCTGTCGGATGATTGTCCGAAACAAATAAAGCCTGGGCCCCTTTAATTGTTAGTTATTGGTGCCTACAAAAAATAGACTTAAGCCTATCTTTAAATATATTAATCAAATCTTTTTGAGGTTTAAATAAATTCTGTTGTTAATTTGATCTTATTTGGTGCATACAGGTACGCCATTTTGTCTAATCTCAGGAAGGCAGAAAGTTGACCCTACGTCATTAGATAGCAAGAGAAAACATGGTGGAGAGTAGCGATCCTCATCTGATGATCGGGGACCAGTGACCAACCAGCTTCAAGCCCTATTATGATCTCAATCCAAACAAAGGTTTGGACTACAATGAGTCAACTAGTCAAAAACGAGTGATATGAAAGTACGTCATTATCCCATTTTTATAGATTCTAGCACGGTTCTAGATGATGCTTAATCAAATGCATCCAAGAAACTAAACCACACCTGGGCTGAAAGACCAAACATGCATGATTTCACGAATGGGGTCCCCCAATAAAATTCCAACCTTCTGGACATTATTGGCATGCTTCAAAAAGTTTGGACATTATGCGTCAAAAAGTTTGGACATTATGCGTCAAAAAGTTTGGACATTATGCGTCAAAAAGTTTGGACATTATGTGTTAAAAAAATGTTTGGACATTATGCGTCAAAAAGTTTGGACAATATGCGTTAGCAAAATTTTGGACATTATGCGTCGATTTGGACATTATGAGTTGTTTTGGACAAAAATGTGATGGAAGTTAGGACATTATGCGTTGATAAAAATGTTTGGACATTATGCGTCGGTTTGGACATTATCAGTTGTAACAGAAACTTACATTTTGTTTTGCTAAAAAATTTCAGCTTTTCTCAATCATTGATAATTATTACGCCCTGTGAATACAATATTTTCTTAGTTGCAATTTGACACGAACAATTCCCATCTTCCTAATGAAGTAATACTATAATGATAAATGAAGTTGTCCCTCATGCTTACTAAATCTAAATCTTACAAAGCATAAATAAATTATACATAATATAGAAGATTTACCTTTAATAGCACTATACATCTTCTAAAATAAATTACAGGTCTGTCATTCCGTCAGCCCGATCCCTTTACAACTATACCCAGCGATTCCTTTCCAACTATACCCAGTGATAAGATTGGTTTTAAACAGAAAGTTTCTTATACTGCATCCTTCACAGCGGAGTTCTATATCCTGTCAGTGTTTCTTGAAAGCAGCACAGAACAAATCGACTCTTCCTCACATCGTTAGAACTATCAGAATTCATTCGAATCAAGCTTTGTGTATATTGATTTGTAAAAGCGAAAAACTCTCACTTATCTCAATAAGAAGTTTTAATAAATTTATCTTTCAAAATCATGCAGAGATTTTTTAATGGAACAAAAGGTGTTAACATTGTGTAAGCTATTATTCAGTTGTCACTTTTGATCAATATTTTATCATTTAACTTGTTACCATTAGAGTTCCAAGCTAATATGTTTGCACTTTATGGTACCAAGGTTTTCAAAATGGCTCCCAGCTATTAACCGTATTAGACTTCACTATCTCAAAAGCACTTCCTTTAGTGGCATTAATTTTATGGAAAACAATTACTTAATAAATAATTTGCGACGTTTCAAAATTGATACTCTCGTCTTTATCAAGCAATATTTATGCCATTGCTATACGTCATTAAAACTCTCAGTTTTAGTATTGAATTATCCCATCTGTTATTTAGAATATTCAGTCAATTGAGTAGATCCCAAACGTTCGTTTGTTTAATAAATACTGTTATATCTTTGATTTTTCATGCATCACGTTTATTATTGTCTAGACGCTATAACTCTCAGAAAACGAGAAGATTCGTCTTAAGTCTTGAGAATAGAATCTCTGTCATCATCAGGTTGTTGACCTTAACGCAACAAAGCATATAGTTCATCAACAATTTGTACATAAGTGACAACTTACTGAATTGTCAAACTAAATCTTAAATTATGCTTTGTGTAGAAAAACAAAATGTTTGCGGCAGGTCATAACGTCACGCTTATGCAAACTTAGTACTTATACAAGGACTGCCTTTTCTTGGATCATTTATTATTTTGGTTGGATTGTGCGCCAGCGGATACAGCCAATCCGAGCCCTCAACAGAAAATCTGTAAACATTTTGGCTTTGAGTTTACAGTTTACTTCCGTAGCATATAATCCAAATCGCTTCATTTACAAACCACTGTACGAGGTAAGAAACATCGTAATAGTTTGACATTGTGAAGCCATCAAAGTCAGTGACATTTTTGCTAGGTTGGCCTTAAAGTTCTCACATGAGCATGTTCTTTAAGCATGAACCAACTTGTAGATATCCAAACGTTGCTTTAGGAACATGTCACATGAGAGGATTGAGCAAATTATCACCAACAAGTTGGGAATGACAAAAGTTCATGTTAGATTATGCCAATTTTCTTGACAAGGGACTAGAAACGCGTCAGTTGCCTAATTTTTAAAGCAGATCTAGATGACCTTTTGTTCCGATTAGTTACTAATTTGATGATGACGTTATTTCTGTTGTGATTGTTTTTTTTTTAGAGTGTCCGGAGTTCTTCTTGGACGGAATGCAGACAGGGAAGATCTCTGACCTCCATACTGACAAAGGTGTGTAGAGCAGGGAGAATATTTTGAACTGAAATAAATTGAAAACAATCGACTTGATATGGGTCTTTCACAGGTAATGGTTGACTGTCAAACCTCGTTGTGTAAGACATGATAGAATTGAAAGCTAACTGTGAAAATTGTTAGTACATAATCACTAGTGACAATCTCGAGTCGGTTAATTTTTTCATGTGGCAACTGGGTCAACGGTTTAAAAAATACAATGACTTTAATTTGCACCTTTTGCTTAAGATTATAATAGTTTAAATATCTTCTTTTGCAATTTAAAATCAATGATACTGAGTAAGAATCGACAATTTAATATCTGGTGAGGGCAGCTCATATATTTTAATATCTTTTTAACGTCAGTTATGAGAAATAAATTTACAAGGCAAAAGTTAAAAAGGCCCGGTAAAGTTTTACTACTGATAGTATGAATTTCGTATATTTCAAAAAGATCTTATGCTAGATTTTTAATGTTGGAAAGTGATACGGGTAGAGGACAATTACTATATCAATTAAGTATTTAGACACGCTTTTCATTTGAATTATTTATTTTTCCGGACATTTGATTGGACATTGACTTTAATACTGTTCATCAATTGTAATTAATTTTCTTCCACGTAACTTTGTTTATAACAGTATATCAATAACTGGCCTTAATTATACCACTCAAATTGACATCAGTATGGAAGGTAAACTAGCCTAGTTTAATCGGATAGAAAAAGTTTGAATGAGTGATACTTAAGGTTCATTAAACCTATCCGGGTTAATAATGTAAAATACCCAATAAAAAAAAGCATTTTAATTAATCTCTCATGTTTTCTGGACTTTCTGAGTGAATAAGGAAATTAAAAAATGATTTATGCATGAACTATTGAATTTTAGTAAAGAAGAAGATTTAAGATAAAATTATTTGTTGATTCGGATCCTACACCCTGTATCGATATAGGATGTGACCTAATTAAGTCTACTGGTTGCTCGATTAGATTCCGGAAATATTACATATTTCTACCGTGTTTCCCGCCAGCAGGTAAACCTCGACAGATGTCACGTGCATTGCAAACGGGCCAATTAAACACTTGCATACAGCCATATTTACATTTTGTTTCGTTTGAAACCATGAAGATTTCTGAGAACGTGTAACCCCTTTATAGTATAAAGAGATGTTTGATCATATATATATATATCATCATATCACAATTTTAGTTGATCCTCAACTTGTTTCTTAACCATAGTTATGCGCACGCAGTTTGAAATGGCGTCTGAGTGATTGAAATTCTTGATAAAAACTTTGACGCAACCACAGGCATGGCATGAGTGGTGTAGGGAGATAATGATGGTATGATTAAACTACAAAAACATCCATCTTTCCGAATAAATCACGGTTTGGCGGTTTCGAGGTATGTAAATACGTTCAAAAAACCCACACCCGCTGAGGTGCGGATAATCCCAAGTTTTTGGCGCCTAGTTTTTCTGACTCTCCCCCAGCCATATCTGTCCAAATAGCTATCAGAGGCTGGCAATAGAGTCAGCAAGTTTCGGACTATCGTTATAAAAACGTAGCTTTCTCCCTTATTTTTCCAATCCACCCAGTTGTCAATGGGTACGGATAATCTGGGAAAGATCACTGCCAAGAGGTTTTGCCAAGGACCAGCTGGTAGAAAGGATCCCTGTCATGGCGGACTTGTGAACCTAAGTTTTTATCCCTGTAAAATATAGTTGTTTGTTTCTTTCTTTTATATTAATTGGAAATACATAGTCAGTTGGGACAATAAATCGAGCCACGTTCAAGAAATAGAAACGAAATAGTCGAAAATGGCACTTTCGAGGTAAAATTTGTCTCCATTTGCTCATTGTATATTTGCATTTGCTATACATACACCGTGGTTTCTAAATCCAGAAAACTGAAATAATGCGGGAGGGGTCTTTTTAAGTAGGTTGGTTGAGTTCGTTTGTATTCGAAATGGGGCGAATTAGACAGTGACGAATTTGCAAATCACGTCCCTGTTACTTTTGTGCACGTTTTATCTTTATTAAAGTGATATGTTACTAGCACATAAAACAAAAATAATCGGGAAAATCCCAGAAAGAAAACAGATCACCGTATTTTCATTACATTTGAAGTCTTTCGATTAATTGTGTTGTACAATTTGTTCTTTTAAGTTATAGAATATAGGCAGTGTTTTTGAACACGTATAACCAGAAGGAAGAATACTGCTCATTTGGTAAAAATGAAAATGAATATATACACATAAATAATACACAATATTGTGTTATGTGTTTCAATACGAAATTGTATAATGCACGTGTTTGGAGAAGGTAAGAAGTTTGGTATATATCCAAACACTGTCATCATTAATTATAGCTTTAAACATTTTACATAGAATTGTCTATGTTTTCAGCACACATTAAGTCTATTTTATCTTTAAAGCTTAAAAGTAATAAAATATTTTAAAACTAGCTACTTATTGTTACTCTTTCAACAATTACCATAGAAATTCCACAAGAGATTTATTGTTTGACCAGCTATAGTCTTATGTTCCTGGCAGGCATTCCGTTATTAAAACCTTTGTTTGGGTAGAGGAAGATATTGAATAAGGAAAACTCTTTTGTTTTAAATAAGTAAACATAATATTTATTGCTATATCAGATTAAAGATGTTTTCGATATTGAAATAACGGATATTGTTTTTTACAATTTTCTCCCTCATAATTCACAGGTTTCAATTTTAAGTTTCATTCGATGAATGACCTTTAATGTACTTCAATCATTATGTGTAGATGGTTTAGGGGTGAACTCCATATATACATGGCATCTTAACAATTTTACTCTGTCTTATACCTTGACTGTAACAGGCACTTATTCTTGTATGCAGAATGCAGCGATTTGATAGGATTGTTCGTCGCAGAATACAGCACATCAGAGCTCTCGACAGAAAAACTTCTAATTGTTTATTAATATTCTTTCTGGAGCTCCGATTGGATGTATTTGCTGGAGTACAACCCAATCAATTAACCTACATTTACAAACTTTCATGATACAAGAATCTCAGTTAAGGTATAAGACGAAGTTCGTAATGGCTCGACATTTTTCGACATCAAAGTTAAAAGTTTCTAATTTTCCAATCTACTTTCTTTGACTTTCGATCTGATAAACATACGTCATTTTCGGTTCTGTTAATCAAAATTGGAATACCTCTGACGGTTTGCATTAGGAATTTCTGATGGCATTTGGTTCCCACAGTCACAGACAGACTGAAGGGAAATCATAAGATCAAGATCAAGGGATAATACAAACTTATAATAAACTGATGGTCAAGTTAACTGCCATGGCAATCGCAGGGCTTGGACAGATTACTTAAGACACAGGTCAAAGAAGCGAGCTGAATATGTGTTGGACATAAATGGTTCCGGGGGTGAAATTTCCACAAACCACGGGCCGCTCCCGACACGTGATAAATTAGTCTTTTTAATTACCTTCCAAGTAAAACATTCGCTTGAACACTTCAGTAATCATGTAATCCGATAAACCTCACATTGATCTGAACCTGTACACCTAGCTTAAGTCTGTAATCTTATTAATCTTAAGATCCCTAATACAGTCTTTAATTCAACCTTAATACACTATATCAAACAATTGTATCAAACTTAACAATAATAGCAATCAAGTGGAACAGCTAGACTGGCAATTTAAACGTTTTGTAGATTTACGCATGTCTAATCTACCCATGTCCTGGATACCAACTTGGTGTCATTACATTCGCACATCTACTTCATTTGTCGTTCGTTTTCTATCATAAAAATGGAGTTATAGCCGTGCAGATGACAGTTCTTTTAAACATTGTGTGAAAGGTTTCCTCTACTCGACAAGAAGCAAACGAAATGGCCGGCGTTAATGAAGGTTTTCAGCTGCCCCCTGGTAATTGGATGGCGAGAAAATTAAGATTAATAAATGATGAAAGCAAGACATTATTTCCTCCTAAAACATCGAATTCAAGGAAATCTTACTATAAATATGATACCATTTATAGAAAAGAATTTAAAGAATCGGCAAACTACGACCCAAAAGATCGGCAACAGGTTTGGCTTCTTTTTGTTTTTGTATTAATCACATTTAGAATATATCAATTATAAAGGCACTATAAATAGATAAAAAATGTAAGACAAATAAACAAGGATAACAACTAAGGTTCACTAGGATTCTTATACCTCAATTTCGTTTTGAGGCGATCTACGTGCCAAACATCTCCTAAGGATGAGGACATAAGGGTGGTATTCAAGCAACAATCTATCCATCCGATAGCGATTCCCTTAAACTTTGACGACTTTGCATGATCAGTTTCATTCCGTTGGCGATCCATGTCGAGCCAGATGCGATCGAATGTGCTCAATTCGCACTCAATGCGATGTATAGCGCTCAAGCTTGATCTGATAGCTGTCCATGCGATTCATTATGTTCAGTCAGCCCTCAGGTTACCCGATAGTATTTAGGCAGTATTTTGTACAGGGGTGTAGATCGACTGCGACCTTGCCGATCATGGATATCATATGATAGTGGTGTTTCTCAGGGTTCTGTTTTGGGTTCGAATTTGTTTATCATCTTCACTAAACCATTATTAAGAATTGCAGAAGAGTTCGCTTTGAAATACACCTGAATATCGATGACACTTAGACCTATTCTGCCTTGAACGAAAAATCGGTCACCAAAGCGAAGCTTAAATAGATGTCTGGAAGAGATCCATATTTGGATAACAACATACTTCCCAAGAATTCCTGGTTATCGGCAAGTTAACAACATCTGTCTTTACATTTTGAACAAGAAATCCTAGACATCGGCAACTGCAAAGAACATTGGAGCCATCTTAGATTCTACTCTGACATTCAGCTGACACAAGTCCAAGTGTTCGCCATCATTCTTCCAGTTAAACAGACTAAACCTCATCGAAAAATATCTGAATACCGAAACCCTGAATAAATTACATTACCACAATGACCTCCTCTACAATAATCCAGATAACGAAATTCAGCAACTACAAAGAATACATAACACAGCAGAAAAAACGTTTAACATGAACGCGAAAATACCAATCTTAAAACATCTTCATTGGCTTCCCGTAGAGTATAGTATTGAGTATAAAATTGCCCTGATCAGCTTCACAGCTCTAAATGGAATGATACCTCACAACTCTATTTACCCCATACCAACCTGTCAAGGAATTGCGGTCCTCTGACAAAAATATTCCATCCGTTAATTTAGAAATGTCAATACGTTTATTCTCATAATTATTTTGTTACTAATTTAGAGGTTATCATTTTTTTTTATTATAATTTATTATAGTGCGATTCACAAGAGGTGAATAATTTCGCGATCTGGGCAAATCGTCTATCTTTCCCAGAATGCAAGTACCCGGTGGTAAGACAAAACAGGCACGAAAGGCCATGTTCATTATTCCAATCATCTGCACTGACTCATATAGGTGAACCTAAAGAATAGTATGGCATTCCACGACTTAATTTGTCCAGCAATGTACGGAATATGGACCACCATTAAAATTACAATATGTGCCCGATGAGGGAGCTCATTGAGTGATTTTATGATCCTTATTATAAACACCCTGAACGTTTCTATTTATAATCTCTCGTTAATTACAGGCTTTTGAAAAGAAACGTGAAACAGTAAAAGATATTCTATTTTCTGGTAATACAGACCCAGCTCAGGTTAGTCTTTACTTTCATTAACAACTAGTCGTATTATTTGGTTAATGCCCCTGTTTATGAAAAACGCGTTGTGAGCTTCTTAACATGCGTTGCGGTTTTCACAAAATATTTTCAAATTATTTTTTTCACCCAAAAATGAACCATTTATCGGATTGAAAATCACAAAAAGGCATATAGATTATAACATATTTGGCAGATTAGTAATAATAATATTATTAGATGAGCTATTGTTACTAATCTGCCAAATATTCTTATTAATTAAAGAGAAAGTTGTCAGTGTATGTTACCTTCCCTGACAAGCTTTGTTAAAATACCAACTACATAACTAGTTGAAGACTAGTGGATTCTTTTTTTTTTACTAGTAGGACGTAAAACTCCGTTCAATTCATTTAATTTTCATGCTTGTAAACAGCGTATTGTTTATTTGCCTTTAAGTTATGTACTGATAATATACAATGATTATACAGTCTACTTCACAATGATAATTGTTTTTTGTCTTCAGACTAAGTCAAAGAATATTTCGTCAAATAACATAATTATTATTAATGGCTACATACAGCATAAAATTTCACCATTTGATCTATACTAGTACCTTGTTAGTCTTAATTCTAAAGTGTGAGAGATAAGGGTTGATTATATCTAGAACTAAACTCAATGTAATATTTAAAGTCTGGAATATGTAGGTGAAAGTCACATTCAGTATGCTTCCTCTGAACAAATTGTCCAAATGAAATCATGAGCGAGAGAAATCGTTATGCAAAGGGAAATACGACTGCTTTAATCTGGTCTTGATGTAAAATGTTGTAGAATTTCTTGTAAACATGATAGACAAGATTGATGTTCCACATAACAAAATTAACCTTACTTAACTACACAGCAGAAAAATGAACTTGATAGAAGCAAAGTATATCTGTAGGCTAAGATATTTATATAATGTCTTGGAAATCTAATTTCAAACCTTTGTCAAACCATGTTAAGTAATACAAGATGTAGACTGGTTATATAATAGTCCGGGAATGCCTATTTCTCTTTCTGTTTAGGGAATAAAGACTTTGTAGAAGTTTTAAAGCAAATTCAGATGGTGTCTAATAGTTGTAGACGTTTGTTGTTTTAGTTAAAATTTGCTTGGAATTATTTATCTTCATTAGCTCAAGGGCTTGAGCATACAGTGCAAGGTTTGTAGTGTGGCACTGTGGCGTCCAATGTACGGTTGTTAACTGATCAATTGGAATAAATTTTAAAGTACCGAAATGACTCTACTCGAACTGGCTGCTGATAGGCTCAAACTCATGGGGCAATGCGATTATTTACGTACCTTAGTGAAACGGGGTCAAGGTCGCCGCTCTCGACTCTGTTTGGATGAAAATACCCTTAGGCACTGCAAACGGTACTTTTTGTTGACAAGGCTTTAAGGTCAATGATCAGCCAATAGGGAGTGACATAATTCAATCCGAGAATAAGATTACTAATGAGAAGATTTGATTGGCTAAGTCGTTATTCTAATATGAGTTCAATTAAACTCCTTATTGTAAGTTGCTTCTTTCTGTGTAATTTTATTTCAGTTCGTTACGCTTCCTTATTGTAATTTATTTACATTGTATCATTGTTTTTATAATCTTATCGACCTTTCAGTTTCAAACACACGCTAGTTTTTAATCATTATTTTAAAGTTGTTCAATTATAGTCTACACGCAACCATTTATTACATTTTTGTCTGTTGACTTCTTTAATTTGATCAAGATGTTCCAATGAATACACCGATTCACTTTTCATTATAAATCAAAATTAAAAAAGAGCTATTAAAATGAAGTAAATTACATTGCAGGAACACATTACCATAAAACACTTGGCCAAGACACATTTACTGATATGGGCTTTTGGAAACGGGAATTTAACATCACAACTTATTTCCATGGGTATTTAAGAGGTTAATGATTGACCTGTAAGAAAACTAATTTATTATTGGTTCATGTGCCGGAAACGATTGAGGAGAGGCCAAAAAAGAGAGGTGTTGGTGGGAGCCAGCAGATTCCAAAAGGCTTGTGATAAATGTTCAGCATTTAGGCACTTATTTTTCACTTCATTGTAAAACAATTCCACGGGCCTAAGAGGGAGTGATGCATGGCCCCTAATACGCCACTGTGTACATGTTTAAATGTTAAAGGCTGGTCATTTAGGATTACTTCTGTTATTAATGGACTAATATGTCATTGCAAAATGGATATGTTTTTGGTGCACTGCTTTGACAGAAAACGCTTCTTCGTTCGTCATATCTGTGAGGCGTGGTCGCTAAGTTGGTTAGACGCTTGCCAGCTTACCTGAAGGTCCAGGAAGATTAACCTTCGGATTCTTCAGCCTGGTTTCCCCTTATCACTGATTTCGGGAAATCGAAAAATAGGCTAATACCACTATTCTGGCAAAATTTCCCAATTAGCACACTGCATGGCGTTGCCCGTCTTCATTATAGCCCATAAAGTGCAGAAAGTCATATCTGTTAATATCTGTTGTTTTGAAAGTAATTTATTATTATTCTTATTCAAGATGATCGATCGTCATTATATTTTGGTAATTTTTGTAATGCGATTAAATGAATGCGACTTGGTTGAAATACTAGAATAAGTCGGAAACAATCTAGACCAGATTCAAATCACCTTATTGGTTCTACCTTGATATAAAGTTAGTTATTGTACGAAGAGCTAGCTTTATAGTGTCAAGCTATTACAAACTGTGTCTTATACCTTGACTACAATAGTGACCTTCTTGCATCAATTGTTTGGCCACAGATGTTATTAAGAGCATTTTAGTAAAGAAAGAAAGCCTATAACGGTTTATTAATTTAATCGATTTCAGTTAAAAGAATTCATACTTTATCAATATCGTAGAACAAATTTCTTGCTTTTTAGTGATTTATTTTGGTGGTCAATTTCAATGCCAAGTTTCAGGAGCGGAGAGGGGAGACGTTGCGCTTGTTTCTAGAGAAACAGAATTGTTCCACGAAACTGTAAGTTTCAGAAGAATTTACGGACAGGAAGCTCACAGGGAGTAGTTTCAGATTATTAACACAACAAAGAAATACAAATATTCTCCTGTGAATTTTTCTTGAAATGCTAGTAGCTAAATATTGTTTATTGGTTCCTAGCCTATAATCAGGGAAGATGGATGCACCTGCAGCGTCATCGTGAAATTTATAATTGGAATAATTGAAGGTTTGGAACTAATAAATTATAGTCTCCTCTTTATTGACAAGTTAATTCTTACGATTTATCACCATTTTGCGACATGTTCAACCATCTTGAACTTTCAATGAACTGTGTTTATATTGTTGAAACCAAAGTATAATACATACATAGGTACTCATATCAGCAAAACTATATTTCTATAGGGGCTACCACACTGTAGCGCTCACCAGTTATGTTATGTACTTTAACGAATTAGAATAGCGGTCTAAGTTCGATAGCTCTCATGTTACCCATGTTCCTAAAGCAACATTTGGATATAGGCCTATACCAATGACCAAACGTTCTGAAATGAGTTCGGTATTCATGACCACTTTCATTAATCGCTGGTAATCTCTATTGTTTGACCGCACATTTATGTAGGCTAAGAGAACCAATCTTTTTACGTCAAAACACTAGGAAAATGTCTAAAATGGAAGTATGTACTGTAACACGAGCACGGCTTCCATACATATAAGATGAAACAAGTTCTTCTTCTTTACAAAGACGATTCTTTATAAATAGTATGACTTTATTAACACCAGTGTAAATGGTCCTTTGGTATATAATTAGGTTTCATTACTTCTAATATATACTGGGTTAACTGCACTATTGCCGAAAGTTTAAAGAAATTGAATCGTGTTAATCTATTTTATCTATTTAATAATCACTATGTTGCCGAGGTGCTTTATTGCAATGATACCACTTGACTGGAATTTCACAAGAAATGATTACAAAGAGCTTTATAGATCTGAAGGGTATGATCTGAACGTATATTATGGTCTCTTTAATCAAGTTAAATATAAGATAGAGGACTGTATATTTACGATTTACTTGACTTATCTTTGTTCAAGTGTAAAATTATACGGATTAGAAACCAAAATAATAAAATCTTCTGACAATACTATGTGTGACATTCGGGTCTACAAAATATATATCACCTTAAAACAAATCCTATTTCAACTCGAACATTGTGGATTAGTCTTGTAAGAAATATGATAGTAAACCAAATACGCCAAATTTGTAAAATTATTAAACAGATATCACTAGGTTAACATGTATTTTGTCCGGTATTGTCAATTTGTTGAATAATCTATGACAGAGTCCTGTTATCTATAGAGTCTCTATAGTTACCATCTAAAGTTTGACAGTTAATCTTGAAGTCGATATAATGTTAATAGAAACTTTAAATGAATAAAGGAATAACTAACAGATAATAATCGATATCCAGGTCCTGATACAAGACTTGGATAAATTAATATCTCACGGTAAGATTTTACCACTTTAATCCTGTAAAGTCCTCAAATATGAACAACAGGACATGTTATAACATATAGAGAAATAAAATGAATGGAGATTTACGTCTCACATGTAGTGTGCAATGGAGGAAATGTTGCATGGACAACCGGGTTAGTCTACTCTTTTTGCAATTTCCAACTGTCGGGCATCTTTAACGTACAAAGTTTGTAGCAAACGGGGCTTCGGTTTATTGTTCCATCCAAATAATTAAACGCTTTGTCCATGATTGCCCATCTGACCTGTATAACTGACAAGGAGAAACTAAGTTTGAAATGTCCTGTACATACATATAACTAAGAACACGACCGCGACAGACATATACATCATAGAATGAAATGCCCACAATTCCATGTCTGCCAACGATTCTGATAATTAACACAAACAATGTATTACATATATTACATATGCTCAAATAAAAAATATTTCAAATAAAATTGTTGGGCTGTACTCCAATATACCATCATTTGCCGTTAATCGTTTGTTGTTAGATGCGATATTGAAAGTCCAATTCCAGGGGCGTAGCATGACCATTTTGACTGGGGTGTAACGTCTAAGTTTTACCGACGAACGTGTAACGTCTAAGTTTTACCGACGAACACGTGTTCTTCCGGGGGGAAAAATAACTTACTCGCACTTTTAAGTATATACATTATACACGAACGAAATCCATCGTTATAGCAAATCCTAAACCTATGAAAACCATATCAATCAGGGGTGTATCTAGAATATGCCGGAGGGGGGGGGGACTGAGAGGTGGTTTTACCAAGGCAAGTCCTCCAGGCCAAAGGCCTTCGTATTTGGCCCTTGCAGTGGCGGGGGGTTCAGGGTCCTTCCCCGGAAAATTTTACATTCTAGGAAACCCGGAGAATACATCTGACGCGATTTTGGAAGTCTTTTCGACTGGTCCAAATTATCAATTTTCATCGGAAAACCATATGTTTTCTATATCCTTTTTCGACGTATTCTGAGTTTTACCGACATGGCGGGGGGTTTCGGGGGTTCTCCCCCTGAAAATTTTACAAACTAGGAAACCCGGAGAATACATCTGACGTGATTTTGGAAGTCGTTTCCACCGGTCAAAATTATCAATTTCTTTTCATTTCCTGTTATAAATATTATTTGATATTTCAGATGTTTATGAAGTGGAAGATACCAGCCAGAATCTTAGAGAGTCCATCTTTTACAGGTATTTATAAAAACTTTTTAACATTCTTCAGACATGGAAGGAATCGTGTTATAATATGCGTTTTATAATGTCATATTGACCTTTATCTGTGAAATAACTAAAATTGTTCTGGTGATATTAGTGAGGTGTTCTAAAAAACCTAAATGTTAGACCAGTGATCACCATAAAAATTCCATTCTGAAAAGTATCGCCACTATCGATATGCGTTATGCAATAATATTTTCATTTCCACTATCTCTCCCTTCAATGAACTAGTTACACCAACTGGCGTTTATTTTTCGATAAACTGTCACGTGACACTATTTCGTAGTCGAGGTACAACATTGACGCTATCTAAGATTTGTGTCAATTTCATATAAAACAGGGAAATTGTATTTAAAGTATCAAAAGTATAAATATAAGAATTAAACATCGGTCTCATTGGCATTATTAGTGTGAAAAAGCAATAGATCACGCCACAAACATACAAACATTTTTAATGTCTTCGTCATTTATTCAGTTTGTCACGTGATCTATTACGTTCACACATCAATAAGGCCTAATGCTAATGAGACCGACGTTTAATTCTTGAATAAACAATATTGGCACATAGCGTAATTTGATGTGAAGTAACAGCTTATCATTACAGTCGCATCATTACATATTAGAACTTATCTCCCGAGACAGTTAATTAGATAAAACTGTTCGTATATACTATGGAGGGGGGTCGCTGTCAGAAGTATTCACAAAGTCAAGCTTGAAATCAAAGCCTCGACTTTACAAAGTGAGATTTCAACATTACACAAGTAGGTCTCTAACGTTAACATCCGGTTCAGAGTTAAATCCCTTAAAAAGGGACCAACGTTCAAGAATGTCGACTTTACAACTCTCAAGAATAAAGTGGTCAAACTTACATCTGTCAAGAATGCAAAGTCAAGAAGACATAGTTTATTATGTGAATAAACTAAAGTTAAGAAATCATTTTCGAAAAAGTAAACTATGGATATCTCTACCTTGTAATTAGTAGGTGTATTTTATAATATTAAATATGACTTTGTAAATTCGAGGCCTTGATTATAAATTTTTCTTTGTGACTTCCTCTTGCAAGGATGCCCCTCCATATTATATACAAATATTAGATATAATCAACTCATTTACCAATAGTAAAAATAAATTAACCTGTCGATTCTAAACAAAGGAGGGATGGGGGGGGGGGCACATCAACAATTTATTTTGGAAATATTTCAAACTACATATATTGTTTAAGCTCTTTATTTTTGTCAAATATCCTTTCTAACACTCTCCCTTTATTAATTTCTTCAGATGTTCAGTGGTATACAGACTTAACGTAGGAAATGTTCTGAGACAGTTTGTTCTGAGAACAGTAAATTAACCATCTTGTTTTTAAATCACGCAACACATTAGTTCAGGCCTATTTTGTATCGCCTGTTGTCAAGGTTAATGGACGTCGATACTTGAAACAATCAATTACAATGAAGTTTTTGTAATATTGCGGATACATTTCTTTCATGTGTAATATTGTTCCGAACGTATGTTTTTTTATTGTCTGGCTAAATATCTCTTAGAAGGAAACTTACATGTTGCTATTTAATTGAATTTGATGTCATTGTCTTTATGTCTTTATAAACAGGCTATGATCTACAAAACTCAAACTGCACATATTATAAATAAGCAATGTTGCTTATACGATTTATTTAAAGTTACTGCTCCAATTACAAGTGTATTGCAAATACAACTATTCTGTCTAACTAACCTTTTAGAGAAAAGACGTTTTCGTTTGCTGCTACCATGGAATGGAAAACTTTTCCCATGAATGTTAGAACACATTTTCGTCAAAGCAGTTTTAAGGAATTTCGAAAGCCGATTGCTGCTTATTCTAGCCTATTTTACTGTTAGCGACACGGGATATTACAACAGTTATACTTGTAGAATATTTGAGCTTATCAGATGATAACTGTACATAAGTCTCAAGCTCAATGTTCGAATGATTCTTTCTCGGATAGGTATATAGATTTATTCGAATCCAAACTGAAATAAATTTATAAGCTAAATATATATATAGAGGCTACTGTAGAATTAAACAATATACTAAACAATATAAATAATCTGTATTATGACTCTTTTTAATTTCAGGCCAATCGAGTTTGGCACCATCTAGACAATCTCTTCAGGAACCAGAAAAACTAGCCAGACATTCCACACGTTAGTATTCTAGATGACTAATTTTTGATAACCCTGAAGTGTTATTTTCCCGAGTAGCTACCAGCAGTAGGATACTACACAGACAGATGGTCATTACTTGTCCATTCCTTTTCCTCCAATTGATTTGACTGAAATTAACTAATTAGTGAAAATTAACTTTTCGCTCTACCACTTATTGGTCGTATTTTTAATTTCACAGCGTGAAACTTTCCAGAATGAAAATTTGATGCTCTCCAAGTATGCTCTATAATAGAACCAACTATTATGAACGGCGATTAGACGTCTGTATTTCCGCGGGTAAAATGAATAATAAGCTAAAAACTACTGATTTCTTCGATGAATTGAACTGCTGATGGAATCAAATCTATTGCTAACGTCCAGAAGAAGACCAGCTTTTGAATTCTCTATATATAAAATAAATCCACAGTAGTAGAAAACCGCGTGATCATTGTGTTGGTTTCTTAATACTTTAAAACTCGTATTGCAACCCTTATTAACGTTCATATTCAACAATTTCGCATTCACTGTTTATCAATTTCAATAGTTTCAACCTTCAATTTTCAGTTCCCGAAATAAATCTATCAAACCATTTGAATCAAGTGAGACCAGCTACACACATGAGCAGCAGACCAAAACGAACACCATCCAGAGCTCTTGGTACTCCCGCTCATAGTGCTGGCTTATTTCGGGAGGTAAGTCTGTACTTGTGAGTACCACATATAACACTATAACAAGCTGATATTAAAGTCATAGAGTGACCTCGGTGCCTCAACATCTAAACAAACCAAACCGTTTATAATACCAAAGAAAAAATTCGGATTTCAAATTTGAAAGTTAATAACCTGTCGTATGTTCTAGATAAAAAAAAGTTATTGGCTTTTTGGTGTTTTTTGGCTTTTATTTCAAATTGTAACTTACGAGGTTAATCTAGGATTATTCTTTATTGAACGTCTTTCAGTAATCTTTGGTTATAGTTTTATCATTCCCATTGTTCGTTTGTATGACTTAGCTCCAAAGAACTCCTTTGTCGTTCAAAATCAATCTGATTTCTGAATCTACAAAGAAAATCAACAAACAGATTAGTTAATAGAAATAATTAAAATTTATTAAATTTCAGAAAAAAAACAATTTAGACGTTTGGAGATGTGAAGAAGAAAAAGCTAAACTTACTAAAAAAACTATAGCTCAAGCCATCCGAACCCACGACGACCAAAAACACATCATGGTGAATAAGATTAGAAAGACTTTAGATCCAGAGTCTCGGAAAATGGTAGATAAATGGATAGAATCTGCTACTGAAGCTGGTAGGAGATCTATGTTCGTCGTTTCCTTTCTGACTTGATTGGTAACATCAACGCAGGCTTCGAATCGCATAATTCGCATTAGGTCAATATGGACCGAGTATTTATCCCTGCGGTAGAGATACTATACCGTGGAGATACTA
The DNA here is from genome assembly GCA_030562195.1 of Nipponacmea schrenckii. Taxonomy (NCBI): domain Eukaryota; kingdom Metazoa; phylum Mollusca; class Gastropoda; family Lottiidae; genus Nipponacmea; species Nipponacmea schrenckii. The sequence goes on from JAUJPP010000012.1 coordinate 4,219,027, forward strand.
TACCGTAAAGATACTGTACCGCAGGCTAATGCCGCTATCCTGGCAAAATTTCCCTCATAGCACACTGTATTGGGTTGTCCGTCTTCGTTAGTCCATAAGGGGCAGAAAAGTAGGACGTAAAACTCCATTCATTTAATTTTCAGTGACACTGTACCGTAGAGATATTGTGCAATCGTTGTTGTAATACAGCGTAATTGTCCTTGGATACACAATGAATATACATGTCTAACAATTAATGTTCACCAAAAATGAAAATCTAAACAGACTGTGGAGATATCTTTTTGAAGTTAAAATATTCTTAAAGCGAGTTATCTATAAAACACATCAGGGAGATAATAAGTGTGCCATATTGTAATTTCAGACCGAAGAATGGCTATTAAACTGTTTGCTACATTAGACAATAATAATTTACCTGATACAGAAAAACAGATAAGAATTGAGGGAATCTTGAAATTAGTAAGAAGGTAAGTTAAGTAAGATAGAAGAAGTGTGACGATTGTCCCTGAGTGTTACTGTCTTGTATACATGTATAGTCATATATTACACTTTCACAACCTGATACTGATGTTACTTATTACTTTTTTCATAAAAGGGAGCTTACTTGAAAACATTTTTTAACTCCTTAATTATATACATATATGTCAATTATGCACCTTTTAACTAATCTTGTTCCTTAATTTGATTTCAGAAAACAAAGAGGTGAGGAAACAGACGATTTGTGTTCTAAAATGAAATATATTCGACTTCAAGATGCTGAAACACGTAATAATAGATGGATGCATGCTACATGGCACCATTTACCACAATATAATGATTGGGACCCTGTTAATAATACTAGTTCTATGTACACCAAACCACACGAACCTACACCCCATGATTATGTTATCCATCCTGATTGGGGGTAGAGAACAGTGTTATTGACATCAGTATTCATTTAAATTCTCCATAATAACCTATAGAAAGATTTGTTTTAATATTCAAATCAGCTTTCTGTTAAATTTAACAAATTTGTTAAAAGTATAAGAATTATATAAAGGGTAAAGTTTGGATATGTTTGTATATTATAATATATATATATGGTGGTTTCCATTATTGTATTTTATCTTTGTATATAAAACAGTGTAAATAAAGTAAAGTATAAATCATCTTTTCAAGTGTACTTCCTTGAAATAAAAAGCATTCCATCTGCATAGTATCACAATCAAATTGCCCGACCAAATTCATTGCTGAGAATCTCAATTTTGTAGGTTTTATAATTTCTACGACATGGCATTCCATGTACACAATTACTCACTAAATCAGAAGTATCAAATATTCGCCACTGTGAAAAACCTTTTATTTTATAGCACTACACAATTGTGTTAAAACAATAAATATAAAATACAATTTATCTTCAACTAAGACAAAGGCGCTATGTGGAATTAAATTACGTTTTCGTTGACATTATGGAAGACGTTATTTTACAAAGTGTCGGGGTAACATAGCTAGGTCTATTAATGTCCACATGACAATGCAACGTCAACAAAGCGACGTCGATTAAAGTTGACCCTAAGGTTTCGACTAATGTCAACATAGCGACGAAGTCGAACGTCAAAATGTCGACGTGGTTAAAACAAATAAATGTAAGATTAAATTAACAACAACATAGTGGCTATTAATTCAACTTTTGGCAATGCAAGGTGACAAAGCGACGTCGTTTAACATAACTAGGTTTCACTAATGCCAACATGGACGATTTAACGTCAAAATGCCGACGTCTTTTAACAAAAGTCAATATGGCGACGTCCCTTAACACCAAAATTATGACCCAGCGTTTTACATCAAAACGACGATGTTGACTAATGTCAAAATAATAACATCGATGAAAGTCAACTCGACGAGGGCGACTTACGCCAACTTTACGACGACGACTAACGTCAACTTTTCGACGTCGACTCACATTAGCGCACGTCGAAGTCATTTTGAAATGGCGACATCGACTAAGGCCATGTCGTCGTTAAACGTCAAAATGGAGAAATCAACAAAAGACAAAACGACCAAAAAGCCTACAAGAATACAGGCCTATATATATATATATATTATATATATTATATAATTTCTGTGCTAATTAGTTATTTTGTCTATTTAAGAGGGTTTAACTTTAAGACCACATGTTCGTGGATTTAAACGTGACGCTAAACCCCCTCAGTCATAATGGTCAAGCAACGTCTCCAGTTGGCATTGCTTGAAGTATTAATATGTTCGAAACACATATGCTATGTTATGCTATGTAGATCTATTGAGTTCATCTGAATTAAGAGGGTTTGAGTTAATTCAATCTATTCTACCCGCTAACGTTGACCATGATCTTGGCGTCTCTTCTATCTCTTCACCACTTTTCCATGCATAATATTCTTTCGGATTAAAATACAAACTAGCGACAGCTCTTTCTGTAATGATTAAAGACATGTTTACAAGTAATAGCCTATCTGAATTTAACCAAAAAACACAAAAATAAAACACAACAAAAATGTGTCAAAAATGAATGAACGCTTATACCAACTTCAAATCAGGAATCAATTTATTTTTAATCAATTTTATCATAGTTTAAATGGCCCATTTTGCTATCAATTTGTTTTTTCTCTTATATTGGTCAAACTTTAACAAAAGACCCGACGGACTTCGACTTCGACCACTATTATAATTTACTTCTAATCTTACCTTCAGCTGTATTTTCAAAAGGTGCTACAACCGTAGCTTGGTTTGGTAATAAACTTTGTTTTATTGTCTTTAACAGCTGAAATGTACATACCCTAATGCTATATGTTTCAATGTCATGCTCGTAGTAAAATATATTTTAGAGTCTCGAGTAATCTTAACGGTTCATTGAAAAATTATAATTTGATTCTTTTTGGGATAAATTTCAGGGTAGATAATTACAACATCCATATCAAAATTGTGTTGTGTTTTCTATTAATTTTACTGTCCATCGAAATAAAATGAATGGAGTATTTGTCCTACCCTATTCTGTTTATTAAGGGCTGTTGGGGAAGCGGACTTAAACGGTTCCATTTTATTTTGCGATATGAAGTAGACAAATAATTTGATATCATATTTTTCAACTTATCGAAGCAACGAAATAGGTAAAAGGTAATTTATCATTATCCTATAACTTGTGTATTACTTACGTCTTTCCCTTGTTTATTATCCTCCATATTAAAACCAAGAAAATGGATAGCAGTGTCCTCATGGTCTAGCTTACTTAAATAACATCCTAGCTTCCTGAAGAACCTGGACAATGTATTGTAATATAAGAATGTAAACAATGCCTTATAAGATACAACGTCATTATACAGGCATTTTATATAATATAACGCTATTATCAAAATCTTAAAATATTAACGCCATTATCCAAATTAAAATGAAAAGATTGAAAGAGAGTGACTTTATACTAGTGACTTAGCTTAGGGCTACTCAGCATAGAAGTACAGAGTCATGCTGTGGATTTGCACTAACTACAGAAAGTGTAGTTAATGTTATTTAGATAACTTACTGTACTAACGGTTTATAATCTTTACGTCGTAATTTCTGTGGTGTAGCGACAAAATTCCTTAAAATATAAGCATAACCCGGACCACCCTGTAACAACAAGTTGTAATGTTTGATTTGAGAACATCCTTTTTGGGGCATATGACGGTCTAACACAGCCTCTACCCTCTATATATAGAGTCCCTTTATGGAAAACGAATGTCTCGTGTTAGTAACAATTTACTCTCAACAAGAATTCGAACTAATTGCAGTCTGTGTGTGCCATCAATGATATAACTATACCGGTATTCATTCTTTTAAACATATATCCATACAAACCAGTTGAGTTTTACTAAGACTTATTCATTACTACTGCATAGGAATATTCGTACCTTAGTAGACCTAATTATCCAACTATGTCACTACTAATGGGATGTAATCATCTTACCTGACACATAAATAAAATAGATCTCGCTCTGCTTCCAAAATGATAGTTATTTAAAGCTTTATGGACAGCATCTGAAAGGTCCGTACATACTTTTTTGTTCTCTTCATAATAAGTTAACAATTAAAGCTTTAATTCTAGAATTTCATCATAACTTCATTAATAACACTGATAAATATTAACTATCAAATACTAGCTTTTAGAAAGGAAAATCTCCAACACTAATGAAGGTACTGTTGCCTATAAAATTAAAGGGTATGTGATGTTAGAAGCTTATCTATATCCGAGAAATATAAATACATACTAACCGAGCAAATCTGTAAAAGCCCATTTAGCAAAATCCTAAAAAGAAAACAAGAAAAAAGTATACATCCTATTCATAGTGTTGTCTTCAACGTTGGTGTACTTGATTTAGACGAGCAAGACCCGCTCAATATTAATTATTTCGTGATCATTTGTCAGTTTGAGGGACCCTACTTGTTTATATGTCACCAATTGATGAATTCAACACTCTTAAACTGTGCGTTTTTATTAAAAACTTGAGGAGGCTGACTTACGTATTCTAAAGGTATGATGCCCTTTGTATCTTCTCTTATCATATTCTCTACACCGTGTATTTTATGTAAATTGGAAGACATCAGCTAGAAATATAAACGATTTGCATTATATTTACATAAGAAAGCACAGCTTCATTCACAAATTGTCATGAACTTTATTTTGGCATTTCGAAAAGACTTAAAACATTATTTCATACCAGCACATTTTCATAATAACATCTTGAGAAATATTTTTTTTTTAGAAAAATGAATACTATTTTATAATGAACAATAGCAGAACGCACTGCTGTGCAGACAATGTAAAAAAAATGTTATTTCCTGTGATCTCTACACGTGAATGTTGCTAATGAATATAATTAAATAATACCTGAGAAATGACAGATTTATCTTTTAAAAAAATGGGCGTGGTTCTAAAAAAAATTATGGATAACACAAATATATTTTTCTTATACATTGAAGGGTGGCATCTTCACAATGTCAAGCTATTACGAACTTCTAATAAAATCTCTGCAGTTACAGCGGCGATACTTACAATAAGTCTAGGTGGTATATAACCAGGGAATACGTATAACTTTTCTTGTTGTTGTTCTGCTAACCATTTCAATTTATTACTTTCATACGAATGATCTTCTGGAAAATAAATAGTACTGAGCATCAATGAGTATCAATTAGTCCTTTGAATCACAAAGGGGGTCAAAGACCTTGGACATCCTCGGACAATTCTGTTCCTTATGATATTAAGATTTTACATCTTACGTAGTCTTGATTAATATACATAAATCAGACCTTCTCAAGATAATTTCCTGAAGCACCACTTTGGTCAAAATAGTGAGCAAGAAGCGCCACTTATCAATTTATTTTGTAGTTGTTTGGGGAGGGGTAAAAGTTTCTAGGAATTGTTAGGGTTTGGTTGGAAGTAGGGGCCACATAATTAATATTATCAAAGGGGGGAAGGAAAGGGTATATTATGATATTATTATAGTTTGTCCGTAGGAGATTGCGATCCATCTGTTGGTAGGCCTACACTAACAATAGTTAAATCAGAGACTCTCAGATTTTTAGCCCTATACTACCACTGGTTGCAGATTCATCCACCTCAAATAGACGTTTGATTAGAAATTTGTCAATAAGAATGTGTCTAACCTGTATCAGATTCTCCATCAGCACCCTTTATCTTAGGTAATTTATTCTTCTTTCTACTTCTGGTCTTTTTCTGTAAACAATCCGGACAGTCACAGTCCTTTACACCATGTTTATGTTGTTTAACTCGATTGGTAATCGACGGTAATTTCATTCTTTCTCTTTCGTCTTTTTCTTTAATTCTGTGAAGCAGGAAAGCAGAACATGCTCTTACTCTCTGTAGAAAAACTGGTGGTACTTATCTTTGGAGGACTCCATACTATACAACATTAACACTCTATATTGACATTCTTTGGAGATTTTTGAATAACGGAATTGTAAGGATTTATTACCTGACTTCATATTCTAAAGCAACATAACTTGATATTATGTAGTATCTCAAACAAAAATTGTAATTTAACTTGATTTTACTTTCTTTTCCATTACTCTACATTCAACATTCTTGAGTTGAAGTTTTAGGTCAGTGGTAATATTGAAAACAATGTGTGTAAGTGTGTGAGAAAAGGCAATAAAGCTACTGAATGGGGATTCACCTGGGAATACAGAACCAAAGTTGTGTTTGTTCGTCGAAATAAGTTTGAATTATAAATCTGTTATAAAAAGATAATGCGGGAAAAAAAGAGGAGCTTCGCGATAGGATATACAGCTCCGAGACCTGATGGCAACAACATCCAAATTTTAGAATAATTTAATTTAAATTTTTAATTAACTCTATGAAAATTGTAACTTCTTTACTTAATTACCATGAATGAATTATGTTATACAATGAATGTAAAACTAGAGTGGAAATATATAATGGATTATTCTGAAAGTTTCCTTCATTAGCCCATAAGGTGTAGAAGGGTAGGACGTAAAACTCTATTCATTTCATTTCATTTCTAAAAGTTTCAAGTTGAGCAATTTTATTGTATATAATTTCTTTGACAGTATTAAACACATTATAAGATACATGTAGCTTTAAAGCACTCTGGATCGTATTTGCCCTGATATTTTATCCCATGTGATAGGTACAGACATTACCATAGAATGGCCCTTATAGTAGTTAGTAAAGTTGTTATTATTGACCCCAAGCTAGACTGTATCTGAAATTTACTAATTTATAATTTATACTATAACGATTCTTATAGTCATTGATTATATTGTATTATTTATAACTAACACTATTTATTGAGATAACAATTTAACCTCTAACAGTATTATTGATACTTTGATCTTCAAACAGATCAGAAACCAGTTTAAATATTTTAAGCTAAAAATGTGAACAACATGAGCAATATACTAGGGTTACCTCCATATCGGTAGTAAAATGCTGAACAAATATCAAATCAAACTGATTAAGCTCATTTCCACAGATTAACAATCTGATGGTAAAAAGTAGCGAAGCTACCGGGGGTAGAGTTTGGGTACGTGACTCAAATACTTAAATATACATCATATTATTCTAACACTTACCCAGAAGCATCCCTTTTCCATCGAACTTTTGGTAGATTGATAATAGGCTTGGGTTTTTCATCAAGTTTCTTCAGATTACTAAAGAAAAATTGTATTCCAATTTTACTTCATTTATTCCCGACAATTCAGGTAACGGATGAGGCTCTTATTTCTAGTACAAGGTACATAAAATCCAGCAATTAAGGGTGTCAAAAATAGTATATCAGTATATCAGTAAATCTTGCCTTATATCTTAACAATTAAAAGGCTTGACATGAAAATACATTTATACTTACACTGAACCAACATTAACACATGCCACAAATTCTGGTTTCTTCGCTTCGTCTCTATGGGTGTCGTTATCACCATCAGATCGCTCATATTCATCAAATGACGAACTCGGATACAATGGATTCGGACCATAAACTGGATTAGCGTAATCATCCCTCCTAATCACTTGACCTAAGTGCCGTTTGTAAGAAGCGTACTCGTGGTCTTGTGAAATAGCTGTGATCAAGTTTTCTCTCAGAGGAAACTGTCGCACTGCACAATTCGCTAGTCTTGGTGATTGTTTAGACATTCTGGGTGATCTTGTAGGTGATTTTGGCTCTTTCAAGGTTGTATCAATATGCGGCATGTGTCCTGAAGAGTAATCAATGTCTCCCATGTTTGTACGATTTCTCCAAATACAAGCCAGTCTCTCACGCTGGTACGCAGTCAAAATCTCAGAGTTCATAGATGGTGTCAAAACACCTTCGGATGAAAACGGAGATCTGGATAGTCCAGAATCGGATGAACGATCATTATGTATCTTCGGTATATCCAATAATGAACTCTTATGTATCTTGATAGCTGTAGTTTCCAAAATTCCAGCCACCAGTCGTTCATCATCTGTCGGACCATCACTTGGTTCGATCTCTGATGTTTCTCCAACGATTACGGCTGTGTTCTTATCATCCGTAATGTCGCTTACTTCAAATGAACCACTATAGCTTTGTAACGAAATAGAAGGATTTGACAACCTGTCAGTTTGTGTCATCTTACTGAATCCTTTTGGGTGTTTTTGGTCTTCGTCCTCTGGTTCGTGATTTCGAATTGGTCCTTGGTTGAAATCAACCCTACTTGAGTCAAAACCTTTTTCAGAGGGAATCACATTGCTTTCTATCTGTCTATTCCTTGGCACGTGTGTCTCTCCTAACTTGACTGATTTTGATTCACAAATAACATTGTGTTTTTGTTCATCGTTTGAATACTTGAGCACTGATGTTTCACTGGTTTCCGTGGTTTTCTTTAATTCTTTCGTTGAAATAGGAATCACGGTAGGGACTAACTCACTCGGTGGTTTCCTGTCTTCGATGGCCTTGATTAAAGCCACTTGAGGTCTTGGGGGAGTGGAGGGGCCTTTTCTACCTCGTACGAACTCCATACCATAACTATCTGACCCAAATGGTTCAAACAATTTAGGTGATACGGCGATAGCTTCCAGTGGTGGCGATAGAGTATTGCTGGTGTCTGAAAATGTGGCCTTTGAATCACCGGGACTCGTATTAGCTCCTATAGTTACTGAAACCTTTATAACAGGACCTCGATGGGTATCCTCACTGTCAGTCGTAATAGATGATGTTACACGAGTGTCACGTGATACACGTTGTACAGTTTTAGTCGCTGGTGTTGCTTTGACAGCCTTTACTTCCTCTGGCCGTTTGATGCCCACGGACAAGCGCCTTCTCTCTTTTAAACATGGCTGTGCTTTAATAGTTATGTCAATACGCCGGGTAAAAGATTCGTGATGTTGGTGGTTGACAGAGGATGGATCTTGGGATCCTAAATTCGGTAGTCTAAAATCTTTAGGGTAACTGAAATTGTTTTTTCTTCTAAATGGTATTCGTTTGTCTTCTATATCTGGCAATCGGTTATTTGTTGGCCCAGCTGTCACTTTTGTATCATGTTTATGATCCGAATCCTTATCTTCAAGAACTGACTCTTTAAAATTAATTTGAGCAGTGATGCTGTTGGCCAAATTATGTTCTTGTTGTTCGGGGTTTGACATGTTTACCTGATTCTTAGACGGAGCATTGTCTGTATATCGCTGATATGATAAAGTTGTACGTTGTGTTAAGTCATTGGACGTTCGCACATATTTTATTTGAGTCACATAATCCTGGTAATCTGCTTCCAATTCTTTAGAAACTGTAACAGTCGACTGTTTCTTTTCTCTTGGTTTGGAACAATCTCTTTCAGTCTCTTTCACTGACCTCTCCGAGTCTACTGACTTCCATAAATTGTCAATAGAAACTCTGAAATTTTCTCTTCTTTCATTCTCTTTCTCAGTTTTACGTAAATGTTTAGCGATATCTGTTTGATATTGGGATGATTTAATTCTGGTCATATACTTCTCCATCCTATATAACATCACATATTAACGATTGGAATCCAACCAACAGTTTTGAAATAATTTATACACGTGTTCTAGTAACTGTATTGGTCTTGAATATTCCTTATTTTCCTGCGTTAGATAAATACAATCAGACTCTTCTAATACTCAATTGCCTGTGATATCATTTTTACCTGAAAGCTGACGTTAACTTTTTATATTCCAACCATCAAACCTTTAATCCTCAGATTTTCTAAATGTACAGATCGTCTTTATTCTTTGTCACACACATCGAAGCCATAAACTGAATCGTTGGATAAAACACTCCCAACAATCCTAACTGAACATTCTGTCTAAGCACATAGTAAATAAATGAAATGTTTCGTGACTAAACGGGTAATTCAACTTTACCTTTGGGAATAAACCCAATCAATAAACCAGTGCTAAGGCCCCTGCATATCAAATCTGTCTTATATCTATATTATCATCAGGTGTATGATGCAGAATATAACTAGGTGGAGGAGTTTTAAATGCTATGAATCATAAGGTGAAGGGGGCAGGTATAGGAGCCACGTAATTGTCCGAATGGGGGTCAATTCGTTCCTGATGTACAAGAAATTTAAAGTACAGAGGAAGGGGTAGGGTAATGTCGGACCGGCACCTTTTAAGCCCCCACCCCCAATTCAATTAAAAATAAGAACATCTGACGATTATCAAATTTCAGAATGATTTAAGGTGATCCTTTAGTCTGATCATTTTTTCTTCAATATTCCTTTGGTGTGACTTCATTATATTGCCCTACAAACCTTGTTTATCAAAATTCGCAGTGACTGTAAATGAGGATAGAAACGAAAAACTAGCAAGTCGTACCCCAATAGTTTGCTTGATTTTTGTCAATGTTGTTCAAGAGTCAAATCTAGCAACATGATTTTAATCATCAATAATATATTGTAGTCTGTACCACAAACAGTATTCAAACCAAAATCATGAACATTTTATAAGAGAACATTTTTAGAACAAGTAACATAGTTTAATGTTAAACAACTTCAATCAATAATAGTCGCCATTTCTTTCAAATGATGCATGATTTATCCAATCTGATCAAACATTAAAATGGTTTGTCTTGTTTTGACAATCAAACATTAGAATCTATGGTAAACATACTAGAAATCCCTAAGTTTTTAAGATATGTAACATCCAGGAGTTCATATCAGAAACACAAGACAAAGTTAAGGAATACATCTATCTGATGATACCAGTGAAATTGTGTTAAAAACAGTATCTGCCTCATTTTAGAAAATAGAAATGAAATGAATGGTGTTTTACGTTTTTCTATTTTGCACCCCTTCTTCTCTTCTAATGGGCTAATGAACACTATGATGCTATGCAATTTTCTACTCTTATTGCGATTTCCAACTGTCACTGTCGAGGGTTCAAGGGATCTTTAATTTGATTATATTTGTTCTATGTATGTCATACCAGAAATTTGATTTTGAATCTAGTATTTAAGCACAAGAATATAAAATATAAAACCTTGTATGGTATATTTTATTTACATTTAAATAAAAACAATGTATTAAGTACATGTTAAACAAAATCTAGATATTTTATACATCAAATCTATCAAAGCTTAAGTTGTTCTTTTAATGGCATTGATACAGGTTGAAATGATAAGTGTTCAATATTAAAACTTGGTAGTTTAAAAACAAATTCCACAGAATGTTTATATGAAATACATTATTTATAGGGCTGATAAATCACCTGAAGGACAAAATATTTTAACAATTAACATTTTGGTTTGTTTACATTATTCCTTATTTTCTTAATGAAATTATTACCTGTTTTAAACCATATTTTTTCAAATATTTGTTTATCAAATGATTTTTCTTTATTTCCATGCCAGGTCAATAGGTCTAGAAATAAGGACAAACAATACTCATTCTTTTTCAGTTTAGCATTACTCATAAAATCTTAACTTTATCTTGAGTGACCATATTCTTAATTCAAGTTTGTGACCCATTATTTAAAGAAGTTCTACCTTCTAGAATGGGAATATAACTCACATAATATGTGGACTTTTCTGGTGTCATAACTCCAAACATCATGATAAATTTATATTATAAGGGATCAAAATTTCAAACTGTATCCTCATTATAAAAGGTAGAATCACTTTAAATCTATCCTAGTTCTATATATTCCTGTTAATAAATGAGATTGAAGGAGTAATATGAATAATGTAGTACAAGTGATGGTGAAATATATAATATAAATGTGTGAATGCTTTAATATCTATATCAATATCACAGTGAGAAAGGAAAAACAAATTATAGGGTTAGAAATTTGATAAGGTGTCAGAATCAAGCACTGGAATCCATGCAAACTGTTACCTACTAAAATACTAATTCTTGACAAAAATTCAAAGTATCTTATCAGCTGGACTTTCCAGGTGCCAAGACTAAAGAATGGAATCTCTATGTAAGACTATACATAGCTAAATATAATTGAGAAACGCTGATAGGCTAGCTTAATAGATTTTGACTGAGTTTTTTGGGTTATATCTATAGATTATAGAGGGATTATCATGTATAGTTTTAACACCAGGTAAGTCCACTGATGAACAAGATTCAATTTGGCCAAGTAAAAATTGGTCAAGTATTATACCTTTAAAGTACAATTGAAACAATTATTTCAGTGTTGATGAAATTTAATCAGCTTGATTCTAGTGTATGATAGATATCCATGGTTAAATCAAATAATAAGGCTGTATAGCTATATAATCATAGAATATAATAATCTATCAACAATAAATTAGGATAGATCATGGTTTATTCACCTAAGTGCTTTAAGCCTCTACTTTAAAAATAAAAAATTCTTACAATTCAAATAATTATTATAAGGGTCATCATTTCTCTAATGTAGATCACAAACATTCTAATGATTTGTCTAATGTGGATCATATTTGTTATAATGTAGAACAAAATAATTTTAAAGATTTTTCTAATGTAGATCATTAAATTATTAAACTAGATCATAATAATTCTAGTGTATATCATTATACCATTATAATAAAGGTCATTTATCCACACCTATCACTCTATAATTCCATCTTAATGTTTCTGTATACAAAGTGAATTTTCCCCTAATGCCCTCTTTTACCCTGGTTTTGTTAGAAATGGGCTCAGCTCTTCAAGCCAGGCACCAACACACAAGGAGGTAGGTTTCTGTCATTGTATTTCTGATATAGAATAGAGGTCTTATATGGTTACATACAACAGATTTCTTAAACTTTAGAATGATCACTACGGAATACATTCACTTGTTCTGGACTTCTCTTGTCACTCATGATCTGATGAGATTGTTATGTATCTCCTGTTCTAGATAATTTAATTTTTAATTAATTGAACAACCTGCTTACACAAAAAAAGATTGTTCTTATTATATGTGATTGCTGGGATAAATACTTGCTTTCAAACGTTTGTCTTCATAATGAAGATTAAGCAGCATATGAATTCTAACCAGCCATAGAATAATAGATTAGTTTTTTAACAATAATTGAAATAGTATTGATAGTTTACATGGAAGACAAGACAAAGTTTTACAGTACATCACAGATACATAGTCTTAATACTTTACATTCACATTGATATATTTTTTATTCCCTGTAGAGCACATCAATTAATATGTTGTAGAAAGTCCATGATAAATCTGAGTTATGCCCCTTTACTATTTCACATTTCAGACTGCATAAGTGTGAATATGGGTTAAAATGTGGCCCCTGCTTATCTTTCAATGTAATAAATGCTCCATATACTGCAGAATTTTCGTTGGTTAACAGTCTGTATCAGGTTTAATTTAAAGGATCTTTAACATTTTAAAATAGCACATATAGTTGAGTATTCTATTCAATAAGTGATTTACAAATATACATCATATAAACAGTAATAATATAGTAAACTTATTATGGAAGACAAAATCTGCCAAGATGTTAAACAACAAATAAGGATAAGGAGTTAAGAATTCACAATTCTGGCAGAATTTGTTTTCCATTTAATAACCATATCATTTTATACATCAAATTTGCAAAGCTAATTTAATATATTTTACCTGCTTTAAAATAATAAAATTGTGACTTTAACATTATCATAAACAGAGCAACTATAAATCCTACAAAAAGTAGCCTAAAGAAATAACATGGAAATCCTTTAGATATAGAATATTTAATTGACAGTTGGTCTACAATAATTACTCACAATGAATTTTCTATTTACTATGACCTGTAACTTTTGCTAATGACCCTTTTTTTAAATCTCATTTTTCAGGTCATGTTTTTGTAAGAGAGGATAAAAGCAGACAGAATAAAAACATGTTTCACTGCAACTGTACCTTAAAGAACATATAGTATCACATAATGATTAATACAGCACTATTATTACACATCTTCTATTATATTTATAGTCAATGAGTAGATATTAACTTGTTGACCTTATTAACAATACAACTTGTACAATTGCAATATGCAGATAATCAAATGGGTCAAGTTTCTCAATTAATCAACACTTGAAAGCATAATTTATATTCACTTGTTTGGTGTAGTAGACAGACAGGAAATTGTCCAGTCAAATCTCAGTAGCTATATATTGACTATGAACTATTGTCTTTGTACAGTGATATTCAAATCAGATGATGTTTATCAGTAAAATCTGATTTATTAAAAGAAAACTAGAGGACAGATCATAACTTCTCTGTCCAGAATATATCGAGTGAAATATGAATAAGGAAACTTCTGTTCCATGAAACAAACAACAAGTAATTGGTAGATACAAAGATTTGAAGAGACAGGAGAATGATTACAATATATACAAACATACTTTAAAAATATTCATGAATGCACCAAAAAATTAAATAAATAAAAAATAATTTATACATTATTTCATAAAAATGTGGCATAAAAGTGTAACATATCAAAATCACATGGTTAATAGTTGTGATACCCCATCCATGATGAATTTTTCAAATGTTGTTAATCAAAGCTTCTCTAATTTGCTACATTTATCATAACTCAAATATAACAAGCCATATGATTGGTTCAATTAGACACAGAATTTGTAACATTGTTAATGATTGCACAGTTTTGGCACATGACAGTCAGTAGAGTACTCAAAATAATTTCATGTTGAAGGTCATGCTTCATGCACAAATAATCACACATCTGAAAATTAGAAAAAACACATGCTTTTAAAATCATACCAAGCAGTTATTGGACAACATTTAGCACTCAATTAGCAGACTTGAAATGGACTGAAATTTGAAAGTAAAAGAAAGAGACTTTGAAAGTAATCCTGCATCTTGCAATAAAATAAATAGAATCCATGCAGTCAATGTTTAGTTTTTCTTTTATCTTGTAAAGAAACTTAAGTTAGTATTATTGGATCTTAACAATGCACATGAAAGAGAAGGGTAAGGTTTCTAACTCTTTAGAAGCAACATTCTTTCTAAGACGAAATGTTATTTTTATCCAATCTATGCAAATTGTGTAGTTTACAAAACCAGAAGTGTATATTTGATACCATTTCTAAATATAACTCAGAAGTCTGTATATGATATTTGAATATTTTGATAAGATCAGGGGCTTATTCTACCAAAATATCTACTTATTTCTCCCAATATTTGGAAAGTGATTGTATTGAGCACGAACAGTACTGACAAGAATTGTTTACCCTGTTTAGACCAATTACAAGTGTATACCAAACTAGCACCAGTGATATAAATTATGACAAGATGCAGCCTGTCAAACAGTACTTTCTTTAAAAATATACTCATCATCAGGACACACTATCTCACCTTGATGTTCATTGGTTAATTCTTTACTAGATCCTGTTGAATTATTCAATGAGGAATCTTGTAACTTTTCAATGTCGGATACACCAGAACTATTAGCACAATCACTTAAACTAGAATTACCATTTTCTAGCAAGACATCACCATTTTCACAAGACACATTATCACCGTGGTCTAAGTCACCATTTTGTATTCTCTTCACCGGTGATATACCCTCTATAATGTCTGATAAAGTTTGATTCAGATTTTTTGATTGTTTTATTTCATCGTCCAATTCCTCATCAGAATCACCTGGTATATAACTCTTTATCATTGGACAATTCTTAGCTGAGGCTGCCATCTTTAATTGTAGAATCTGTAAGAAATATAACTTCTGATTTGTTTGGTGTCTTGAAGAAAAGAAATAATGGAATAACAGAAAAGAGGACTTTATTTAACAAGGATAAGAACTTATTAAGACATTTATGGTTCACGAAAATAAGTAGTTTATTATTAATGTGATTGTGCATATCAGCTGATCCTTTGGGTAGGAATAATATAGGAAAGGCCAAAACACCCTAATCACCATGTTATATAAGATTAAGTAGAATTTCAATATAATTACTCTTACCTCCTCTTGTAAATCATATATCTTATTAGATAAATCTTGATTGCCTTCTTTATTAAATAACTGGCCTGTTGTTAATAATTCAGCTTTCTCTATCTCTAATGAAGCTATAGTCTGTTTTAAACTTCCTAATATCTGATCTTTCTCAGCTTCTCTTATTCTAAACATCATAGATTCTTCACGTTTCTCAAAATATGATACTGACTATAGTCATACTAACACAATTTATATACCTTTAAAATACAAGTTTAATCTCTATCCCTTTAAAACCAGCAGTTTGTATTTTGGTTAATACTATAACTGGATCTAGGGTGTAGGCTACAATCTAAGTGACTTGAAATTTAAATTGTAGACACTGTAGTACTGTGAGGTACTGTAAACTAACTAATTATTGTGGTCACAATATTGATAAGTAGTATTCTTAATTTCAGTTTAAATAAGTTAAGTTTCTTTCTTATTTCCTGAAGAATTTCACAATCTGAAATAGTTTTTTTTTTAAATTCATCATTTAACTGTAACTAAAACTTCAACAACTTGTTTGATTTATACCAAAACTAATATAGTTATTATAAGTACTGTTATGTATCATGAACAAAAACATGTTACACAAGTTACAAATATCGTCCAACACTCATTGTTATATTACTATACACAAACCTGAGATTCCAAATCATCTATTCTACGTTTCAAATCTTTTATTGTATTATTTAAATCTTTTTCATGTTCAGCCACTGTTTCCATCTCAGTTTTAATAGTTTTATTTTCTTCTCCCATTCTTCTCATTTGATTGGTACAGATTTGATTCTGTAAAATAGATTAAGTTTATGATATACAGTTACATATTTGATATTGTCACATTCTGAAAGAAAAGTTACACCTTCTGATACAAATTGTTGAAATTTATATAAACACTAATATTAATCTCTGTTTAAGTTTCTCAATTATCCATAAGATACAACTAACCACTTTTACTACCAAGTATAGATAATTCTACCACTTTAATTTATAATTCAATTAAAGATGTTCAGTAATGTCAATGTTATAATCAACATTGCTTTTAAAAAATATCAAAGAGCAAGGGAAGTAATCCATATTACTAGCCATCCTACTAGAGGACTTAAACTAACAGTATTTAATCTACTAACAGATGCAATACAATGGTAGAACTGCACTTAAGTGTCTTTAGGTTTTCAATATTGCATGAGGGGCTTGGCGTAGTGATCCCAAGAGTGTGCGAGTGGTATCACTACGCCAAGCCCCGAGTGCAATATTGAAAACCTATAGACACGTGTGCAGTTGTACTTTTATTACATACTATATGAAAATGTATTTCTAAATTTGACCTAATTTGATGTATTCTATTTATATCTCCTATGTGTACAGCCTACTTCGCTGTTGGATTCCCCCTGGAATGTTCTATTAAAAACATAAGATGACGTCATAGGGAGTTCCCTCTAACCTACTCGGCTCAACTTGTACATGTGACTTGATTTGGTTGCATTGTTGACAAAAAGGGATTAAGAGATTGTCCATGGAAATTATAGCCCATGGGTGTTTGGACAGGATTCAAAATATGGTTTAATGGTAATTTGTTGTCATTTGAGTTACTTTTAGTTGACACTGAAGCTGGGAAATCGCTAAGCGACATGGCTTTTGAAAACAAAAATGGCTTCTCAATCATTCGAGTCCGTAGAAAAAGTAGTTCGATCCTATTCAACGTATGTGTAATATGGATTCAATTATTACATGGGCCCGATTTCCCTTGTATCGGTATAGTAGGATTACACATGTATGTAATAAAAAACATTTACTCTATTTCTATAAATTACATATAAGCCTACCTGAGTTTCAAGTTCCATGACTTTTTGCTTCATTTCTTTTAGATGAACTAGAGTCTGAGCTTCACGTAATTTAACTGTCATTGTCTCTTCTTGTAACAACCTTACTTCCTGTTTACTAGACTTCTCTTTAGGTGAATTTAAGGATTGCATCCGTTCCATATGTGACTGAAATAACACAGAATATTTCTTAAGTTTGGACAATTCTTCATAGTAGAACAATTCCATACCCTAATTATTATGTAACACATCATGAACTATCATCGTGTACATAAAACAAAAACATATGTTGAATTGTAGTCAATTCAATAATTCAAATACATACATGTGATTTAATAGATGCATATGGAATTATTTTATCAAATTAATAAATTGATTAAGTGTTTTTAATTATTACTTAGTTTTGTGAGTTTTCCATGATACTTTATGACACCAGGTAAGTTCACTGATGAATATATACTCATTCTTGAGAACTTAATTTTATGTTCATGTTCATGTCCCAGTATCCTTTTAATATATATATTCATATATCATACCTCCCAATATGATTCAAGTTCATTCACTCTTTGTCGTAATTCTTTTAGAGATAAATTAGCCTCAGCCTCTCGTAATTTAACAGCTATTAATTCTTCTTGTAGTTGTTGTATATCATTACTTGGTGCTCGTTGTAACATCAGGTTAGTCTGAAAGTATCAATTTAAAACTTAAAAATTTAAACTAAACTTGCTAAAACTTGCTAAGATTCTGCTTATCAGAAACATTTATTAATTGGAAAAGTATGTGCCTTGAAAATAATCTGTTTAGGAAAGCTACAGTCATTTACAGCTGGAATCCTAGCCACAGACTTTCTTACATTAACAATAACCATTTGATGCCTATGTTTCAAAAACTAACCAAATTTTATATTATGCATTTCCATCTTACTGCACTAAACCTCCATTTGATAATCAATTCAGAAACAAAAGGACACAGCATTATGCCAACAGTCTAAGAATTTATAACTTACATCTTCTAATTCTGATATTTTTATCTTTAATTCTTTAATAAGAGTATTTGTTTCAGTTTCTCGTAATCTGACAGATATTAATTCTTCTTGTAACTGTTGTATTAGAGTTGTAGCAGCATCTTCTGTTAGGTTACAGGCATTCTCATACGAACTTGTCTACAAAACATATAATAAACAATATTCTATTTACTGGGACACCTATATCACTTTATCATGTATCAAAAAATAGTTTCATCAATATAATTCATTAGGCACAATCTTCACAATGGGGCACAAAAAATCTTGTCATGAGGCAAAAAGGATCTTGTCATGGGGCACAAAGGATCTTGACATGGGGCACAAAGAATCTTGCATTGGGCACAAGGATCTTGTCATGAGCACAAAGGATCTTGTCATGAGGCACAAAGGATCTTGACATGAGGCAAAGAGGATCTTGTCATGAGGCACAAAGGATCTGGTCATGAGTCACATTCTTGTCATGAGGCACAAAGTCTCTTGTCATGAGGCACAGATGATCTTGTCATGAGGCACAGAGGATCTTGTCATGAGGCACAAAGGATCTTGTCATAGGGCACAAAGGATCTTGACACAGGGGACAAAAGATATTGTCATGAGTCACAAAGGATCAGAACATGAGGCACAATCTTGTCATGACTCACAAAGGATCTTGTCATGAGGCACAATCTTTTCATGCGGCACAACCTGGGACTAAGATATGAAATATTTTCATAATATTAATCAAGATACTGGTACATACTCTTTCCTTGACCTCACATATCAAAACATCAGCTTCTTCATATTTTTTGGTTAAATCACAAAGTTTCTGTTTGGTCATAGCTAGTTCGTTTTTAATAGCGTAGGTAACCTCTGCTTCCTGGGCTCTATTAACTTGATCTTGTATTAATCTATCAGCTAGTGAGGAGGATTCCTGTAAATACATGGATAATTTTCTATTATAACCTACACTTTATTAACACATTATTCTTCAATAACCTACTTTGAATTGACTATTTTTCTATATCAGGAATCTTTCCTAAGCTGTGGTATCAATCTATTAATAGTCAGTAAGATGATTGTGAATACAGGCCTCTAAATAGATATTTCTACATTCTACATGAACACATTTGAAAATAGAAATGCTTGGCATCTCCTTCTTATTATTCAAACATATTTGGTGAATCTATACAGATTTAAACTTGTGATTTGAATGATAATGGTAAATATTTGAATAACTTACTTTTTCCAGACACTCAATTCGCTGTCTCAGTAAATTATTCTCTGTACGGAGTCTCTGTAATAATAATATATACAAATAAACTAATTCATATAAAACAACCATAGCTGATATGGAATGAAACATCAGCCACCAAAACTGTATTTGATCATATTTGTTTTTGTATTTTTCTTGACCAATTCCAACATTAGATAATTTCTTTTTCGGAATACTTTACAGATTTGTAGTAGTTTTTGGCACAAAATAATGGTCATATAAGCCATATATTAGAAATAAAAGCAATACTAATTAGCTATGTTCATGTTGAGTTAATTTTGTATGGCGCTTAACAAGAAATATCTACCCTAAGTTCTATCTGTTCTTCATTTTCTTTACTTTTTAAAGCTGTATATTCTTTTTCCAGCCTAAAATAAAAACATATATCTGATATAACATCATCTATAACATCAGCTATGGCAACACCATTATTTTTTACTTGCAACATAATTTGAAAAGATTCCTCTTTTTATAATATCTCTTAGATTGGACATAAATTAATGTTTCAAACTTGGTATATAATCATAATTTTGATGAACTAAAAGATTATTAGAAAGTTTATAGGTATATTGGATTATAAAGGGATTCCTTTTGACCCAAGGTTAGTCCATCGATGAACCTAAGAGTTAGTATACCTTTAAGAGACAATTTTAAAGGCACCTTTTCTTTAACATAGATAATATAGATCTGTTGTGTTAATTTTAAGCTTGTTGATATCTCATTGAAATACTAAGGTTCCTTTAGGGTTGAATCCTTACTAAATATTCTAGACATGACCAGCAGAATTAAGTATCTATGTACAAGTTGTGATGTAACTGTGTTTAAACATGTTGTCTTTAAAAGTTTTTACTTTGTAGATGAATTATTTCTTGCTTGTTGGACTGAAACTTGATGTTATGAAGTCAAATAAGTTCATATTTTTATAGAATACATTAGTTATCTTTGTAATATAAAACTATGTAGGCTACACTGATATTTGACTTGTCAAAGGTTTGTACTAGAAGAATAATGAAGGATAATATAAAATAAGAAATCAGAGAGCTGATGGGAAAGTTTGAATCTGAGTCTAAGGAGGGCTGGCAGAAAAGTTTGAGGTAACCATCAATGCCATTATTTTATGCAAGTTAAAATAAACTAATAAGAATCTACTTGTGATATTCTAATAAATCTGTTATACTGATCACAGTCTTAACTATGGGATCAAGAACATATATACATAGGGGGAACAATGCCAATGCTTAACATAAACATTTACGTGTATACAGTGTATTGATACAGTATCCGAAGTAATATTACTTTGAACAGTTTAAAGTATATTGTTGGTTCTGGATTCTACATTATACTCAAATCTTTTCAATCAACCCTCGACCTATACATGGTTGAGCAAGGTAATTTCAAGTATGTTTTAAATTTCACTCAACCATAAAAATAGTCAGTAATAATAAAAAATGATTGAATAAAAATGATAATCAATGTATAGAAAACCCTGGAGTTTCTAATTTTCTGCTCACTAGTTTTTATATTATGTATTCAATTTCCTATTATGGCTTATAATATTACTAAGGTGAGATGTACTCAAATATCCACTAATATATAGATACCAAGGATATATAAGAATGCAACCCCTTATCCAGCTGGTCAAATTATTGTCATGTTTATAACCCTTTTAGTTTGTGATATCTGCTTATAGGTAGAAATAGACAATTTGTCATCCATCAACATCAAATATCTAAAAGAAATCTGTCCAGATCTTGAATAGGCATAGACATAATGAAATGTTCTTGTCTTTCAGATGGAAATGGATGGAATGGATGGAATGAGTGGATGGAGTGGATGGGGTGAGGGTGGATGGAATGGAGTGGATTGGAAATGATGGAATGGAGTGGATGGGTGGATGGAATGGAGGGTGGGGGATGGAATGGATGGATGGAGTGGATGGATAGAATGAATGAGGGTGGAGTGGAATGGGTTGGATGGAATGGGTGGACTGGATTGGATGAGTGTAATGGATGGGATGGATGGAATAGGTGGATGGAATGGATGGAATGGATGGATGAATGGGTTGGATGGAATGGAGTTGGAAGAAGAACGGATGGATGTGGTGGGGATGAGTGGATGGGTGGATGGATGGATGGATGGATTAATGGTGGATTATGGGTGGATGGAATGGTTGGATGGAATGTGGTGGATGCGATGGAGTGTGGATGGGGTGAGTGGATTGGGTGGATGGAATGGAGTGGTGGTGTGGATGGGGTGGATGAAATGGATGAGTGGAATGGTGGAATGGATGGAATGGATGGATGGGGTGGATGGAATGGATGGATGGAATGATGGAATGGAGTGGTGGATTGGATGGGGTGGATGAAATGGATGGATGGAATGGTGGAATGGATTGATGGAGTGGATGGGGTGGATGGAATGGATGGAATGAATGGATGGAATGGATGGAAACAAAGCATGTACATATCCATCTATTTATAAAGGTATCTATTTCACTAGTTTAAAATGCACAGTATACCAGAATAAGGTATAATTTATGTATTATATAATGTTTTACGATGATGAATATGTTTAAACACAACTATGGATTCTGATACTCATTTATATTATCTGTCTACTTTTTTTTTACTTCTGTGTTTGTTGATTTTTACCTGTGTTTTCTCCCCCTGGAAGTGTAGGACTGGGGTGTCAGGGATGTGGCAAATTTTTAGGATGAATTTACATGGTTTCAGGCCGTTTAATGAATAATTTTCTTTCAAAAACTTCATTTGCATGTTTTGAGTTTTGACATTTTAGAAATCCATCATATTTATGTCCCCTTTGTCAATAACTGTTTCTAGGTTTGGATAATGTATAGTCAGTAGGATAATAGAGGAATACTATTAACATAACTAAGATGAATAATCCCAGACTACTACCTGAATAGATTAGGTAGGTTGTTTAAATACCAGTAGATAATTAACTGATAAAGATTGGACTCAAACAACATAGTCTTGTCATGTTGACCAGCAAGTTATTCAAACTACTGACATCTTGTTAGATAAATACACCTGACCTCCTCCCCACCTATACTGGCCTATACTCTCACTTCTCTCATGTTTTCTATTTCTTATTACTGAATTTTACATCCAAGGTCAGATTTCACTCACTATTGACAAGTACCACATAATAAAATATCTTTAAGTGTTGCTGAACATAATATGATTCAAAAGGTTATAGGTTATTCTGATTCTAGAGATTTTGTGATATTTGATCACACAAATTTAATGATGATACAAATATCAAGTGAAAAAGATGCTTTATCTATAAAAACTATTAGTTTTAAGCTTGATGAATAAATAATAAAATGAAATACATGTATATAGAATTATGGGTTAGGTAAGAAATGAAAAAATATTAAAAGTCTAAATGGAGGAAAAAAATGTCTTACTCATCATATTCAACGAAATCCATCTGATAATCCAAGGGCAGATAATCCTCTTAATTCCATCGCTTCCTTACACTGAGTCTGAGAACTCTTTTATAGAATCAACATTCACAGAAATGATTCACATCAATTCCTTGTTTAATATTGTCACATTTAAATATCCAAATTAGAAATCCCAAGGTAAAAAACCCTCCAAATCTATAACACCACATTTAAAGTTAAACATCTGCGTAAAATATGATGACTATGCACACAGCACGTCAATATTTGACTGTTTTTTGAACTGTAGAAATATGTAGAAATCAATGTATTAAAGAAATTGTAAAGACTATCCACACAACATACCAATATTTGACTGTAGTATGAACTGAAGAAATATGTAGAAATCAATTAGATTGTAAAGAGGTTGAGTGCTACAAAAAGTCTTTCTGTGCAGAAGCTCTTGCACAATTCAAATTTTTCTACCTTTTATTAGACATTTGTTAAGAAACAAATGAAAAAATATAATGCTCCATTTTGAACCAATTTTGTAATTTTAAGAGAAAAACTTTGGACGGAAAATACCAATTCTTATTACCATTAACACCCAATGCTATTTAGCATGATAACATGTCTCAGAATGCAGATTGCTAACTACAAGGACAGTGCCACAACTATACTAGGTGACGTTGCGATCTCTTTAAGACATGACTATGTGTCATTGATCAACTATTGAGATCAGTTAAGTTATGAACACCTGGTATCACATTCTTCATAACATTCTCAAACATTTTATACCAATTGACATGTATCTTTAAACATAACTTCAACATAGGTTTAATTCTCACATGGTCCAAATCTTCCTCTTGTTACTCTGAACTTGTTAGACATTCAAGTACATGTATTTCTTAGCACTGTATATGAACCATAGCTGATGAAATCCGCAGTGAGAGGACTAAGATAAGCTTTGAACTATTCAATGCTTACACTGTAAAAACACAAATAGCACACAGCTTATGAAGTTTAAAGCAAAAAACACATGTAAACATTTATATCGCTGTCCTTTCATGAATAAGAGGCACACAAGCTTCAAACTCAACCATCTTGTCTATTTGACCTTTTTTAAGACCTTCTTAGAATGAACATAAAATTTAGAATTCCTTTAAAGCATCAAACCACTTGAAATATCAAACACATCCTATCCTTTAGGTTTAATTTCTCCAGGGTATAAGAACCAGAAGGAAGATGCTAGATCAGACAGTATCAATAAACAAACTGTATAAAAGAGCACCTGTTATTGGTACCATGTCAATTACTGATACAAATAAACATTGACCTGTACTAATATATATCATAGGAACCTCTATTAGTAAGGGTACCATTGTTAATACCAACTTCATTACTTATACCAATAACTACCTTGTCTGATTACCAACACATTACTGGTATAGGACTTACTCATTCAGACACTGTTGATCAAATTGCTCAATTGTTTGTAAGAAAGTTAAAATTCTTCACAACATCAAACAGCTGATCACTTTTAAATAAGTGACACATTACCTCATATATTAGTCAGATTAACAAAACCTTACAGGTATAGACTTTGTATAAGTTATAAGTCCATAAAAATCAGAACAACTAGTAAATTACTTATGCACTTGTAACAATATCTGGAAATAAACAGTACCATCAACAAAGAATCGGCTGAATTTTACCAGCAAACTTAACAATACAAATTATAATCATAAGTACAAAACTATCATTAGCTCTTCAAGGTTCAAAGAGAAGAATTTGTGTACTAACATTTTTCTGGTTAATTAACAACATTAATGAATGATCACACACCATGTTAAAACATTCTATAGAAAACAACCTGATCAAAGTCAATATGTAGAGTAAGTATGGACTATGTTAAGTCTCCTGTATCATCCTACAGTACTGTGAATTTGATATGACAGATTAGTATACTAAAGCTTGACTAAACCCTGACATATGTTGACTGTACAAAAACAATATCTATTTCATTCAAAAATACTCCAAAACTTTTGATGACTTTGAGGTCAATTGGTTTATAATCTGAATCAATAGATAGCCACATCCTTTTAAACACTAAAACACATTAGGTAGAAATTTTACTAAACTTCTCTTAAAACTCTTGTAACAAGTTCTAAAACATCAAAGACATAATCCTAGATCAACAAATAAGACATCACACAGAAATCCTTAATGAACTGAAACGGCAAGCATGAATTTCATCACTATATGTAAAGTGTTGGACCAACAACAACCTATTCAACACTATAACTCTCCTGTTGTTTCTATTACATATGAAATGGTAAAAAAATCTCTGTGAATAAATTCTGCATTAGACCTTCCCCATATTTGTTGTATATTGAATACTAGAATACAAGTTGGTCCTAACACATACAATGATTCTAAATATCTATCACTATTATGTCACCTTAGTTAATGCTACATACACAATACAATCACAGGTAAAAGCTATCCTAATTAATTCATTTCAAATCTCACAAATTATAATCTAGAGATCAAGAAGAAATTAAGATTGAAGACCTGTCCTAAACCAGGTTTATCTGTATTTATTGTGTCTCAGGACAGTTTATGGTCAGTTAATATGGTCATTATCACTGACCTGCCCCTCTTATGTCTCAGGTTACAATTCTAGCTATTTAACAAAGAAACAAGGTGTGTCCTTAATTCAGATTATAAAGGCCTTAATTTGTCACTCTGATAATCACTGGTATTGTTACCTTAATGTTGAATCAAATCAAATAATAGACATCAGTTTCTGGTAATTAATTCAAATAATGATTACACCTACAATAAAATAATTTTAGAATTTCAAAACCTTTTATTTATATTGGGGTTATTTTATCATGTAGATGCACCATTCCAGTAAGTCACAGTATAGTCAAAAGACTATAATACCAATAACTTTATTGAGACTATCATCACTTCCAAGACAATATTAGCTAACTATTAGTCTAACTATTTATAGTGAATTCCAGGTAAAACTGTGTGCTATGTCATCTAATTAAATTGTGTCACATATTTCTACCTGAAACCAGTTTATCAAGGAAAATATGATACTATCTAACTTTTATTACTCTCATAAAAACTTATAAATTTTTTTGACAAGAAAGGTCAAACTTAAACTTGTCTCTCCTCCATCACCAGTGAACAAGATAGTATCAACATAATATAATATGGTAATTTAATATGGTAATTTTTGGCCTGTGGTGCTTTTGTTTCGACTTGTCCAAATATGCCTTAATATCATCATCAGCAAGATGACAACCAAAGAAAAAATAAGTTTATTAATTTCATCAATTGTGCTTTCGATTTTTGTGTTAAAAGTGAGCATATTGATATGACGATAACTATGATCTAAATAGCTTTCAACTCATGCCATAAGATTGTTGAACACTTCTTGAACCACAGACGATTGCAAATACATTAAGATTTTGGGCAACTATATTAAGTACACCATTTGTACTAAAAATCTTGTATGAAGTTATAAATTTGGTTACACAAGAATATAGTATATGATTATTTCTTTCAAAATCATTGAAGCATTATGATGGATTCACTATAGATACATTGATAATATCTACTATTTCTTTATAAACATTGTATCAAAAATATAAATAAAATATCAACAAAATAATCTATTATCAATCTAAGGTATAGATGGACCACTATTATCAAGATGGTATGAAATATGTTCTTACTTCATAAACCATTCTTATCAACAACAAAAAATTTAAGTACTTACAATCCAAAATGCCAAAAGAAACACAAAATAAAAAAATTACGATTGATAGCAGCAAATTAACTATTTATTCAACAAATTATTAATCCATTCACTGAATTTATATTCCTAAACATCTTTTGTTTACAATTCATTACTTCAATAATCTCATTGACATAAACAAAGATAACTAGAATGTTTCTACTAGTCTTGTCTAGAATGAATTAAAACCATTTTAATAATAATCCAGAAAGATGATAAGTAATGACAAGTCTTATGAAAAGTTATTTCATGATACAATGTATGAGTTTATAGTGAGTCGAGCGATGTATCTGTACATTTATAACATGTACCTGTTTATAGTGAGTCGAGCGATGTATCTGTACATTTATAACATGTACCTGTTAGTCTGACATCATATTTTAACCAGATTTCAACTATCATTATATTACTGTTTATATTGAACTGTATTCTCTGGCTTCATACAGTATTTCCTGTTACAAGGTACTTCAATATTACTACCACATGATTTACTCACAGTTCAATTTGAATAGTTCAACATGGTCACAATCAAGGCTTTCCTTTTCACAAGAGATCACAGGAAAACACAGAATGAGTGTATGTTTCAGACCTGAAAATCCTTACTGTCAGTAAAAGGCTGAAATGAAATGAATGGAGATTTACGTACTATTCATCTGCACCTCAAAATAAAAGGTGAACTGAGCAGTATGTTTGATTTACAATAATACTATTAAGGGGGTTGACAACCCTAAACCTATGTAAACAAAATAGATGATTTCAATCACTTCTTTTCCACCTATCTGAAATATGTAAATATCAATGGAAAGAGAGGACTCAGCTATCCAAAAATATAAAATTTATTTCTTTATGACATCTCAACTTTGAGAAATATGGTATGAAAGATGAACGAAAAAAACGTCAATTATTCCCTTAAAATTAGCATATCTACTAGGCTATTTAATATAGAAGTTTGAAATTTTGCACAACACAAGTCTTCATGTATCTCTACAAAATTACGTTGGCTTTTTGGAAAATTTTATTTGTTTTGAAGATATTGATAGAAATCAAAATTTTGCGTGTGCACTTACGAAAATTTTTTTAAAAACTATTCATTTTATAAAAAAAGCCAACGTAAAGTTATAGAGGACATCGTAAGCTTTAGCTGAAACCAAAGTTTGTAAAAATCGGATAAATTGTAAGCGAGATATGCTTTTGGAAAAATGGCATTTTTTTTCAACATTTTGCAAACACATGTAAACCTTACGTAATTAACGATCATGTTGTTAAAAGATTGTCTTTCATGCTGTAGAAATCTTTAAGCACCTTTTAGGCATCGATATGCACCGATATCCACATAATTGGAGTGCTAAAACAATGGATTAGCACATGTCAAAATACCCCTACCCACCAATCATAAAATTTCTGTTTACATGTCACGTAAAGATTTATGGGAAATCACGTGACTTTCGGATTCCCCCAATACAAATCTTAACGACAAACACAGTGTCATTGGACAAACGTAGAAAAGGTTTATTTAGCCGATGACGTAGTACTCATAAATGTCAACTGACAACGTTATTTGTATGTCTACATAGAGGATTACCCCATTGTGTTCTATAAATAGATTATCTTTACGGACCGATATCTGGCAAACTACTGAAGCGATTGAGCTAAAATTTTTACTAGATGAGTTTTTTTAATGCCAAATAGAATGGATATCAACTTAATACGTTTCTTGATTGAAATACACCTCGAACGATAAGGTTGTCAACCCCCTTAAGGCCAGGTGTTTTGGTTGGTACCGTTTATGACAAGTTGATGTCTGTTTCCAGCGGAAACTGATATCACAGACAGGACACCTGTTATTGGTACCATGTCAATTACTGATATAAATAAACATTGACCTGTACTAATATATATCATAGACACCTCTATTAGTAAGGGTACCATTGTTAATACCAACTTCATTACTTATACCAATAACTACCTTGTCTGATTACCAACACATTATTGGTATAGGACTTATAGCTTCAAGAACACTTCATTGGATGGCCTGTTATCTGAGGGTCTTAACATCTTTCCTATTATTTAAGATGAGGAATATAAGAAGCAAACACTAGAATTAAAAGACAATATTCAACATAGGTTGAAGTTATTGCTGTTTAGTTTTCTATTAATACCTTGTTTTATTTATCAGTTATCAATTATCACAAACCGCAAATATCACTAGAATAGTTTTACCATCTACCCTGAAATTCAGATCACAATATCACCGATAGATCAATACAAAAACTAGAACCTTGGCTGGCTTAGCACATGTAGCTTTCCTTTATCAATCTACAGGGCCAATCTTCAACACAATAACCATGTAATATATAAAGCATGGTAGTATGTAATTATATAGAACAATACACAATTTGATTTGATATGTGAGAAGTGAGGTGAACTTCATACAACTGAGAATTACAGATTCCTTGACTTCTAAGATCTAAGATTTTTAAAAACTTCTCTAAAATTATAACGAATCTAAGTTTACATACCAAAGTTTGTAAAATCTGATAAATTGTAAGCGAGATATCTTTTGAAAAATGGCAGTTTTTTTCAACATTTTGCAAACACATGTAAACCTTACGTAATTAACGATCATGTTGTTAAAAGATTGTCATCTGTAGAAATCTTTAAGCACCTTTTAGGCATCGACATGCACCGATATCCACATAATTGGAGTGCTAAAACAATGGATTAGCACATGTAAAAACCCTTCCACCCACCAATCATAAAATTTTCTTTGTTTACATGTGACGTAATGATTTATGGGACATCACGTGACTTCTGGATTCCCCCGATACACAAACTCTTACTTCGCGTGCCGATATTAACAATAACTAACCGGCAAGCGTAGAGAATGTTTATTTAGCCGATGACGTTGTAATCACAAATGTCAACTGGCAACGTAATTTGTACGTCTACATAGAGGAATACCCGTTTTCTTAAAGAACACTTCATTGGATGGCCTGTTATCAGAGGGTCTTAACATCTTTCCTATTATTTAAGATGAGGAATATAAGAAGCAAACACTAGAATTATAAAGACAATATTCAACATAGGTTGAAGTTATTGCTGTTTAGTTTTCTATTAATACCTTGTTTTATTTATCAGTTATCAATTATCACAAACCTCAAATATCACTAGAATAGTTTTACCATCTACCCTGAAATTCAGATCACAATATCATTAACAGATAGATCAATACAAAAACTAGAACCTTGGCTGGCTTAGCACATGTAGCTTTCCTATATCAATCTACAGGGCCAATCTTCAACACAATAACCATGTAATATATATAGCATGGTAGTATGTAATTATATAGAACAATACACAATTTGATTTGATATGTGAGAAGTGAGGTGAACTTCATACAACTGAGAATTACAGATTCCTTGACTTCTAAGATCTAAGATACTCTCTGTGGACTTTCTTCCTAAAACAAGTACCAAAACTTTTAATACAATAACCTTTTGACCATGGTCAGCATGTCTTACAGTTCAACATCAATAAACTATATTTTTATGATGTCAGACAAGAAGAAAAAGATATATATATAAACCAAGGCATACAATAGCAGATGATAAATGAAGAAAATTCGAATATGTAAACCTTTCAAAAAGAAAATACTGAATACAGGGTCACCACTATCAACCTATCCTTATATCCTAACTAAAGATACCTAACTCCACCTTTTCCATATTATTATTTAAATATGATAATGTGAGATAGAGTCAGTCACAATAGATATAATGACAGTGGTCAAGATTTATTATATAAATAATAATATATATACTGGGTATTATTACTATCATATCAATACTATATCTTGTTTCTCTATAACACATTAGTATTAAATATCACAATATCATACTGATATCATCTAATAAATATTTAACAGAATCTGATTACACTTCAATTATTCAGAGTTTCATGTGGAACTCTCAATCTACAGGTATTATATAACAGGGCTGTTGATTTTGCCATTTATATGCGGATTTATATTTTCTCTCTGCCTTTTCATTTTCGTTTTTTTCACTAGTTTTTTCAACCACAACGGTTTTTTGACATTATTTGAATCTTATTAAATATATTAGCGAAATTAATTACGACATGTGCTATTCCATACTGCTATTTCCGGGAAAAAATTATTGATAACTATGCAAACGGACATTACGAAGTCAAAATGTGTTTTAAAAAAATAATAGTAACATATGTTTTTTGTTGTTGTCTTTTATTAGTCAATAAACAAAAATAAATCTTTTTTTTTTGCAAATAATACGTGAAAAACAAATTTCTAATATCCTGTAACGACAGAATTTTTTCAATACGCAAGGAATCTGTGTTCTTACAGGAAAATGAAGGGAGGTAATCAAATATCAGAATCGTGCTGATGCATCGCGATTATTTTTTTCTAACGAAATGCATCGATAAGCAGGAACGAATCGCGATTCATCGATTTTACAGTTAATTCTTTGCAGCCCTATATGCCGGTCATGCCTAATTGTCTGTCTAAAGTCATATATTGAAAATATTTTCATGATCAGGAACTGAGAAGATTCAAGAATGAAGTTATAAAAACCACCGTTCAACTCACTGACCTATTTATTGTGCTTGATCAACAAATATAATATATGCTTATAAAACTATGTTTCAAAACTGTTTTAAGTGATGGATCGATTAGACGATTGGGGCACTTGGGTTAAGTTTCTTTGAGTTTGGTGAACTTTTTCCTTTATGTCAACTATCAAGATCATTATCCTGAATTCTAAGTAACCTTCAGAATTTTTATGTTGAAAATGACATCAGATATACATTTTGAAAGGTTATACAGATGGATAAAATTCTTGAAACAAAGTTAATTAACAAAAAAATATACCATCCTTACATTTATATATCACCTATCTTCATACAAAGTGTCAAACAACATTTATCTCTTTTATATCATTTTATATTTTTATTCATACCTTAATATCATATGTCATATAAAATCAAAACACCTGGAGACATTTGCTGTTTTATCAAGGTACAAAATATCAATATATCACAACAACACACTTGATTAGATAACAAACCTTGCTCTATAAGCTTATTAGACAAAATTTGACAATTAACTGTCGGGTGTTGAAGAGACTCAAATGTAGAGTGAACGTCTCTTATCATATTTAATAAGACTTGCAACCATATACCACTTGAAGATGTGAAAATTACATTCTATACTGGTATATGCAATCTTTAAGGAAACATTTCGATGTCAAATCTTGAGTAATGTTCACTACTCTGATAACAGAAAGCAAACTCAACTAATCTAAGAACATATATTTAGACTACTAGTAATAATTACTTTCATCTTCAATTTTCAATAATATACAATATATTTTCTAAGAACCAATATGAATACAGGTAAATAAAATCTGAAGCTGGTCACTGGTCAGTGAAATATTACCTGATTGATACACTTGATTGATACCAATACTACATTGTATGTACAACCTTGATTTCATAGAGCACTAATAGCTACTCAAATTCAAATCACTGTATCAAATAACACTAACAATTACACAACAACTTCAACTTGGTTATCTTGTAATTAAAGATCTTAACTAATTTTCTTAAGAACATAATTCACTAACTCTGACCAACACAGTAATTCCTATTACACTCTAAATAATAATGTATTTTATATTCCCAATACTACACTAAATACACACACATACAGTTAGCATATCCAAACTACAGTGGTCACTTACAGTTCACAGCTATGACATTACTTAAAGGTCCTACAGGTAAAATATGGGTCAGGTGTTGTAGAATTCCACCTTTTTTAATACTGTCTTCTCACACATAGTTGACTATAATAATAGACTAGAACAACTGGTGACTTAATGCATGAATAACTACTATATCATATTTTATTAAACCTGTACTAGATAATCTAGACTAATTTAATATCCTGAAGTTTGTTAAGATTAAAAATTAAAAAGAAAAAACTTGCATAAAAATACATCATCAATATGACAAATTTGCCTGTCTCTATAAGATAAATGATTTTTACTTGAAAAATTCAGATTAAATGGAATATTCAAAGCGTTTTTAAAAACGTCAGCAATTTTTTTTTTAGAATAACAACAGATACCTAAATGGATGATTAAATGAATGAATTAAGGAAAAGAATGAATAAAGATATCAGAGAATAAAATTATATGTGAATTACATAGTATGATACTTGAATAAATGAAGAAAATAATAATAGGGAAAAGGAATCTTTGAATGAATTAAATAAGAATAAATAAACAAGTGTGAAAGAATAAGTTTGTATTAATTCAAGGTTAATATATGTAAATACCAAGGAAACAGACATATAAATTATGTATATGTATTGTGTATAAATATATTTGAATTATAGTGAAGTATTGTTGGTATTAAATGTCCACCCTATTTTTATCCACACTGGTTGAATTTGAAGTGCTATAATGTTACATGTACACTATCTTAACAAATTGTATTATTAAACGGCTTAGAAATAGACAAAGTTCTTCTTCACATTTTTCATTAAGCTCTAAATGCAGATTTATTGTGTTTTTCAGTAGGTAACTTTACTTGCCATAAATATATTTTGTCATTAAAATATTCAATTAAACATTCCCAGTTAACTTTATTATCAAACCAGTAAATAGAACAAGATTTTATCCAAATTTTGGTCAGATCATTGCTGACAAGTGAAGCGACTCACCTAAAATTCATGTAGATATTAAATATTGATTTTTTTATATAAATAAAAATTGAAAGACATTTAGAAGCAGATATATAATAAAAAAATATATATTTTATACTAGTTTGAGATAAAAAAAAGTTGTTCTGTTTCGGAGATATGTATTACAAAATCTTCTATAATTATGTGGCTATCTTAGGCTTTTTAAAGAATTGAATCAAACATCATGATAACTATGACTAATCAGCTTGAACATCAGGTGAAATATCAGTCAAATAATAATTAAAATTTGAGAGGTTTATTTTTTCTGAAATTTAAATGTTTACATTGCAAATCAAGAGTTACAAATGATGACAATGTAAAATGTTGAAATGGTGTGTATAATTGAACTCAAAAGAAACTTAATTATGTTTTTTTTTTAAATGTTTTTTTAGAAACATGTACTTACTTTTTGAGTTTTTTCTGGCTATATTTAACTTGATATGAAATCTGTAATAATTCTTCTGGATCTGACTCGTATTTAGTCCGTAAATCTTTCTGGAAATACTGCAAATAAAATACAACCATTTCAATATCTAGCACAATATTAACTTTTGAAACAGACTGATCAAAGTTTGCCTCTACCCTGATTTTATTTTGAATATGAAGCTAGTTAGATGGGTGAACATTTCAGTTTTTCAGTCTATTTTGTAGAACATCTCTTTTTACAGATGTAAAAGAGCCAAAATAAACTTGACATTGTCCAAACCATCCCATAACAAGCCTCCATGCCATGTGAGGAATCGTTTATCCTAATTTTAATGGAACTTTTTCTTTTCCTACTAATATGTACACATCTAAATTGTCTACCTTAAACTGTTAGCCAATAAATATAAATAATAAAACTTTGTCTTACCCTTAACATACCCTCCATGTCCAGAGCTAGAAGGTCTTCTTGACTAGATTGTAGAATAGCAATGGCTAGTCTGAATATAGCATCCATACCCTACAAATACAACACATTAGATTAACTAGATTATCTAATTAATTCCCTCTTTAACAATCGTAATGTTTCATTGGCTAACAAATTAATCTGTGCTCATTTAACAATAGCTAACACAATTAACTCAGTTTAACTGCAAGCTTTAACTCAATGTTAAATAATGAGATATAGAGAGAAAGGTGTGCAGTTTAATCAAGTTGTTAATGTTTCCTTCAGGCAGTACCAATGATATATTGTTCTCAAACAATAATTTTATCAATTGTTCATTTCAAACAATCTACGAGAAATTTTTTTTAAAGATGGTAGAAAGGTTTATATTTTTAACTAAAAGTGAAAGACTAATAGGAGAAACACATGATTTGTTTTTATTCTGAGATTTGGATATACCGTATATTTCCGTGTATAATGCGCAGGTTTTTGACATAAAATGGGCCCAACAAAGAGGGGGTGCGCACTATATACGGGTAAATAAATTTGGAGTATTTTTTCCCAACGAGAATGCCGCAAGTCGATGTTAAGGATCCGCCATTTTGTCTTCCCTCATCGACATTCGCGGTAAAATTGATTTGTGTAAAAGATTGAATTATGATTGTAATAACGGCACAATATGATTATTATCTTATAAATTAAATAAGTATTGTTAAATATTTGAACAAAACTAAAATGATTCAAGTTAATAACTTTGTTATTAACATGGGAAAATTTACGTCAAGACGAGAGGTACCAAAAATAATGTTCACGGGCCAAGCATTTTGGATGGCTTTTATAGTAGGAACAATTGATGACATGCCTCAATACTTAATCGAGTCTTGCCTGAATATAAATACGGTTACCAGAATAACTGGGTTTTAATATAATCCATTGTTTTCCTAATTATTCATCAGATATGATACACATGGTTCACGCCGTCATTTTTTTCATTTCCGTTGAGAGGCAATACTAGTCGATAAATCTATGCGGGGGGTAAAAGCAGACGATAAAAATAAACTATTGAGCGAATCGTGTCACTCCAGCGATGATTAAAGACTTAATTAAGAAAGACAATGATATTTATTTACGTTAAACAAACGAAACAATCACAATTAAGTATTCACACAAAAGGAACTGACGCAATATCATGATGATTATTCGCATTATGATTACAAGTATAATGGGGCCTATTAGTCTTACACCAAGCCAGTTACCGTTAGCCCTTCGAATTCCTGTCAATGGTATCTTCTTCAATACGTCTAAGTTTACCGGGTAATTGCACTTTTTTCTTCAAGATGAATATCATCCTCGGTACCGTCCATAGCATTAAAAAAAAACGAATCAGGTGAGTACCGTAATTGAATAGCGCGGTATCTCAGTAAAGTCGTGTACAATTTATCGATTAGTATAATAATCAAATATTCACACAAAATGAACTGACGCAATATCATGATTATTATTCGCATTATGATTACCATGATTACTGGTATAATGGGGCCTATTAGTCTTACACCAAGCCAGTTACCGTTAGCCCTTTGAATTTCTGTCAATATCTTCTTCAATACGTCTAAGTTTACCGGTTAATTGCACATTTTTATTCTAATAGAATATCATCCTCGGTACCGTAATTTAATAGCATGATACATGATTTCTAAATAACACTCAATAATACCATTACGAGAGATTAGAAGCAATAAATACGGGATTAAAATGGATTTTATTATAAAAATAAATAGTAGAAACGTAAGTTGCAGTGGAACAGTGTTTATTATAAAAAAAAATCTATGAATGGTGACTTACGTATTGACATCTATTTCCCGATATTGGTGTCTATGAAATGCCAACTTAAAGTCGTATTTTTGCCGCGAAAAGGGGTGCGCACTATACATGGGTAAAAGAATTTTCCCCGATTTCGCGGAGGCAAGGAA
Source organism: Nipponacmea schrenckii (assembly GCA_030562195.1). Lineage (NCBI taxonomy): Eukaryota > Metazoa > Mollusca > Gastropoda > Lottiidae > Nipponacmea > Nipponacmea schrenckii. Next base: position 4,255,876 of record JAUJPP010000012.1, read on the forward strand.
GGGGTGCGCATTATACATGCCTGCGCACTATATTCGGAATTATACGGTAATACAAATTTAACTATTCCAGCCAAAATAAATTTCAACTTGATTTTCTTGTGTTTATCAAGCTATATGAATATTGCCCGCATGTACCTTTTCGAAGATACTTAAGATATAATTTTATCCTTTTGATTAAAAGTATATGTGAGCAATGAGAATACTAGTAATATATTCAAATAGTAGGTTCATCATACATTCCAACTGTGTTATATGATAATCAATTAATAAGTGTAATATAGAGTAAATAATATTATATTGTCTACTAGACCTACCTCTGATATAAATAAATCCATAATACGACAAGCTATAGCTAGGGGAAATGATGTAGTATACAGTGTTAGAAACCATGATGAAGCATACATAGATGTATAAAAATTCTGAGCATTAAAATGGACATAAAGTTCTGGTAACAACTCCTGAAATGTACAACAGAAAATAAATATTTTGTAACTAAGGGGACATAACTCCAGATAATGATAATAAATATTGACTATAACTCATTAATTGGTGGTTTTAAACAGGTTTGTAATTATAGATTCCGATATTTATCAAATAAAACAAAAGCATATATACAATACATGTCAAACAATTGTTTCCTCTGCCATTCTTAATTTTGTCTACTTGCACCTTCTTTTTTCAAACACATTTAACCATTTTTAAATCAATGAAATTTTATATTTAGAATTTGAGTGATGATTTATTAAAATTAAGCATACAATATAAATTATGCTAAAGAGATGATTTACCTGTATGAGACATTCTAGTTTAAACATACATAATCCTAGCTCTGCCATACTGGGCTTAAACAATTCTCTTAATCTATAATCTACCATTATCTTTACTAGTACAGCAAACGTTTCTTCTTCTGGCATCTATATGATGTATGCAAGGTTACTTGAATGCTATAAACTATCCAAATTTATCATGGACCCAAATTATTGAAAACAGAACTACTGTCTACTTTTGCTATAATTTCTATCTTTAGTAATCTGATTCACAAAACACTAAAATCAATTCAATCAACAAGAATGTTTAATCATATAACTGAATTTTATAAAAATACTGATTTTGTTTTAGTTAAATTTTTAAGAATAATTTAGCAGTTTTCTTAACTGCATCAAATAAAGCAGAGACATATTTTGAAAATATATCAGCTATAAAAGATATCAAATTTTGGTACTTTGACTAAACATTTAAACTTTGAATATCCCAAACCAAAAATACCTTAGTTTAAAATATAAATTACCTGCATAAGTAGTAAACCAACTATAAATCCACTGCCTTGACAATATCCCACTTCTCTATCATGTAGTGAATAGGCCTATAATTAGATATTCCTATCAGAATAAATAACAGGCTCATTTAATACTTTCTGGGTTTACTGCACTTGTTAGTAATAATCTTTTACTGATCATCTATGCTTAAAATAGGATATAGGACAGTTCCAATCTTCTCTTAGTAGTATATTAATTGATTCAATTTTTGATTTTGAAAACTGCATGCTTCTTGATTTATTATTTAAGGATTGACAATTACACAGTTCTTCCCTAATAACAATATTTACATACAGTCATCTTAATTTCAGTACTTACTTTCATAACATTAAACAAACTTTCTTGTCCAAGACCATCTTTTTCTTTAAAAAATTCATGATCTGGAAAGGTTCTAGCTATATCGCGCCTGATTAACTTCTCAAATGGTGATGTTTTCTTCAGATATTCCACATATAGATGCTTAGAAGGTGAATCATGAACATTAAGTAGATATTGCCATGCCAACCCTCGGAAATGACTTGGTATACCCTTTCTTACTAATTCCTGAAAATATACATAATACATATGGTATTAGTAAATTCAGTTTTCCAGATAAGCGCTGTTAACAGACCTTTAGTTTAGGTCTCAGGTTAGTGGTTTTTGCTAGCGTACAATCAAATCAAATCAAATTGCTGCATTTACAATATGATATAAGAAAGGTGGTGATGGGAGTCAAGGTATAAGATAGAATTCCTAAAAACTTGGTTTTTGTGAAGATTAGGCAAGAGTTGTATGATTTCTCTCCTTGTGAAAAATATAATCGTTCCACTTGCTATGGTATCCTTATTTGAGTTCAAAATATTATAACAGACTCTTTATAATCTCAAACTCAAGGCCTCTTGTATTTTTTTATGAGAAATTTGAACTAGTTGAACTAATTTCATAAAGATGGCTATTGCAGTCAAGGTATAAGATGAAATTTGTAGTAACTGTAGTCATGATATTTCTGACAACAGGTCAAGTTAACTCTGACTACCATAATTCTAATATCTTTCAGTTCTGTTTTAATCAATTTCATCCTCTCACTATACAAGTTTTCACTGCTTATTAAAATCTTCATTTATTTTATGCATGTTGCAATAAATGATAATAGAACCAACTGATAAAAAGATTCTGCTACTCTGTATATTTTTAAGGTACATGTAATTGAAGGAAAGGCACAAGGTGCATTGAGATCAATGTGTACAGGATATAAGCCACTTGCTTAACAATGTATTAACTTTAATGTTATAAGAAATATATTAGATTCAATAGAAAATCTGTTGACAAAGTCATGCAAATTGAACTAAATATCATTAAAAAGAGTAATTCTTATTTAGCTTTTCATGCTGGTATTCATTCATTTAATGCAGTGACAGACCACAAAAAGTATATTTTGGAGAGTATGTTCTATTTTTATTCTACTTCAGAAAGCAGGCAGTTCACAATAAAAATCCCTTGACAGATGGAATTAACCAAAACAGTAGGCTAATACCCAGTTCTCAAAATATTTCCCTCAATGCACACTGTATGGTATTGTCTGTCTGTCTTTATTAGAGTACCGGTAATAGTGGAAGAAGAGTTGGAGATAATACTCTTCTCATTTCATTTTATTTTGCTCTTCTGAAAACATTGGATTTAACTTTGGCACCTTGTGGGAATATTTTTAAAGCAATTTCATATTTGGTCTGTAAAAAAATTATTTTCCCAAGGGTGCCTGAGCAGAATCCAGGAGAAATGTGTTCAGCATGACTTTATGAAGTAGAAGAAACAATAAAATATTTAATATACTCCAAAACATACTTTTTTTTATCTGGTTTCATTCTGTAAAGTTTGGTATATAAAATAATTGATGTGTGATGATGTAAGTGCAGGCTTGGGAAGCAAATATTGTTAAATCATGAGGGAACTAGGCTGATACCTTAATTAGACTTACATTATCAGGTCGTAATTTGACCGTTTTTCTCTAATATAAATAACAAAACAAAATATAAAACAAAGTATAATGTACACAAAACAAAATATAATGTAAACAAAACAAACTAAAATGTAAACAAAACAACATCAAATGATTAAATCATTTAATAAAGAAAAGTCTAATTAAAAATTTGTTCAGATAAACTGTTTTGTTGAAAATTCTATAATAGAATTCATGAAACTTGAAAGAATACAGACATATTATCTTATCTATACGTACAATGTATTGATCAGAGTTAAAATAAAGTTTTCCTCACCCCACCTATTTTATATTCTGATTAGTTTATTTCTTTTTGTTAATTTGATTTAGATAAATATTTGTTAAAGAAAAGGATGTGAAACAGGTTTGATCTAAAAACTTAAAGTAATATCAGTCTGAACTGTCATGATACTAGTATTTGAACTTGGATTGTAATTTTGTAAGAGTTCTACATGGTAGAAACTGGCCTCTCATCAGACCTAATCGCACAATTTATTTGACAGCATCACTTTATGATATTTCCAGATTTGTATATTATTCATAATTCCATTTAAAGATAAAAGTGTTAGAGAAAGAAATAAGGTTGAAATAAAGTTAATTTCTTGTTGAAATTTTTATACGAATAATAAAGATGATACATGTTGATGTTATACATGTTTTACATATCTCATGAATAACAATGAATTGTTTCTGGATGTAATATTGCCTCAAGGAATTAATAATCAGGTCTTAAATCATGTTATGCATATTGCAGTTGATAAAAGAAATGAATAACACATGCTTGTTGATTTAATTCATATTGAAGATTTCTATTATTTGCCAGTTCTATGATGCTAATACAAGTTTTGAAGTTTTTTAAAAGTATAGCATGAAGCAGTATTACAGCATTGATGAAAAAAAGGTATTTTGAATGTGAAAGGATTGTGAAACCACAAAAATTGCTTTCCAGTAATTTTATCAAAATAAGTTTTAATATGGCTGCAACAACTAATCAAGTGAATTCTATAATAGATGAGTATATTGAATCACGACTTCAACAATCATTACAGCCCTAAATTGACCATCAAACAATTGATTGATGTTAAATTGTAGAGACACAAACAATAATATAACATCTTATACACTTTAATCATTCAAACAAAATTAAACATGTACACAAATCACACACAAAAAATATGTAAAAAAACTCAAAGTTTGTGATCTATATCATTCTTACCTTTAAATATCCAGTACGTTTCCTTACTGTATCCCAATCATTGACAAGACGACCCCATACATCCCATAATGTTTCATTTGAATTACCTAGAAATAAAGGAACAAACAACCATTTCATATAAGAATACCAAGATTCATAGAATCCTTCCTACTTGTTGTTTACCCAGATTACCTGTACCTATTTACAGCTTAATCAATGGAGAAAACCCCTTTTGGTGAAACTCACATTGATCCCAAAAGAGGATTAATTGAAATCATTTTATTTGACATATTTTTAAATATAAGAAAGACTTACTACAAGTATTACAAACAGGGCAATATCAAAATTAAATAGTCCCCAATCCACAGACCACTTTGTTAACTTACCAAGTTCCTTAATAGTTGTATCATCTTCATAAGACAGTTGATTACTGTAATGACTATTGGTTGATGTAGATGATATCACACTAGATCCAGAATCTTTCCGAGAATGGCCAGGAGTTGGCGGTACCGCTGACAGAGAATTGAATGATTTCTCATCCTCTTCCAGCATTCTAAAACGTGAATAGAATTTGTTAAATCTCTTCATTGTGTCAAATAATATATTATACAGAGATCATACAGAGTCCTTTTTATCCTGTATATACAGAAATCACTTATAGCAATATACAGAGATCACATATGTCCTCTTTATATACAGAAATCACTTATACAGAGATCACAAATGTCCTCTTTATCCTGTATATCACTTTTAGCTGTATACAGAGATCACAAATGTCCTCTTTATCCTGTATATCACTTTTAACTGTATACAGAGATCACAAATGTCCTCTTTATCCTGTTTATCATTTTTAACTGTATACAGAGATCCGATCTGTTATTCAGTATGGTATATACAGAGATCACATAATTATACCCTTCTTATATTGTGTACACTGATAAACTACAGAATTTTAAAAAACAGGAAGAAAGAAGAAAAATGATTTCCTACAAAGCTTTTAAAGTCAATATAGAGTGTTTAATAAGGAAGAAATTTGACTGAACCAAGTTTAAAATACTGTCATAATTTGATAAGCTTATAACAGTTTTGACAGTAGAATCTGACATGAACTAATAAAAGGTTTTTAAGAATTTTTGCAGACAATAATTCAGAACTTAAGCTAAAGTTGGAGAGAATTAGATGGCAGTTTAAAATCATAATTGGCAAACAGAATTATTAAATCCAAATATTAAAACAGAACTTAAAAAAGGGTAGAACTTATTAATGCCCTATAACACACGTCTTGAAACAAACATTCCGAACTTGTCTCGAAATAGACAAGATATGGTTCTTGTTGTGCAACTTCATTAGGGATGTTGGCTGCCAGGTCAGTTGTTCGGATATCTCATAGCATGGAACTGTTTTAAATTCTATTATAATATTTCTATATCACTCTACAATTGATATATTGAGCACTATTTCAACAGTGGTATTTCTATATCACTCTACAATTGATATATTGAGCACTATTTCAACAGTGGTATTTCTATATCGCTCTACAATTGATGTATGGAGCACTATTTCAACAGTGGTATTTCTATATCACTATACAATTGATGTATTGAGCAATTTTTTAACAGTGGTATTTCTATATCACTCTACAATTGATATATTGAGCACTATTTCAACAGTCGTATTTCTATATCGCTCTACAATTGATGTATTGAGCACTATTTCAACAGTCGTATTTCTATATCGCTCTACAATTGATGTATGGAGCACTATTTCAACAGTCGTATTTCTATATCGCTCTACAATTGATGTATGGAGCACTATTTCAACAGTCGTATTTCTATATCGCTCTACAATTGATATATTGAAAACTATTTCAACAGTCGTATTTCTATATATCTCTACAATTGATATATTGAGCACAATTTCAACAGTGGTATTTCTATAAAGCTCTACAATTGATATGTTCTTAATCCACCACGTGTCAGGTGACAATACATGTACTCGATTATCAAGACCTCATTTCCCATGCAGTATACTACTATCAGTCTTGACCATCGGGACTATCTTTCAGGAATTTTTCCAGCAGGGGACATTCGGCACACTTTTTAAGGTTCAATTAGTAAAGTCGGGTTTATTCAATTGGAATAAAAAATACCAGTGATCAAAAAAAAATAACGAAATAATATCTTGCATATGACCAATTAATGTGATAATGTCCATTTACATCAAAAATTTTGGTCACAAAAAAATACCGTGAATATCGTGACGATACCCATTTCACCTGAAATACCGTGGTTACAGAAAATCTTGATACCGCCAATCCCTATGTATCATTATATTGATATCATAATAAAACATAACTGTTGATATACCGTACACTGGATCTAGTTGATTCTAGACTAAAGGTAATGGTTCCTACAGGTTGGAAAGACTACCACAAGTTGAATAGAATTTCATTTGAGTCCTATTACATTTTAATTTTTTACAATTATTAGACAAAACTGGATCACAAAGAAGGACTTTTTGGCTAGTAATCTGTTTGCAATATTTTTTCATTTGAACCATGAGATTATTATCATCAAACTGTCAAACAGAGAAAATATCTTGTAGTTTTTATGTTACATGATGGTGAATCACTACACTGTGATGGGTCATAATCTAGTATAAAGTTGATTGCCACCTTAACTAATTATGAATACAGGAAATGAAGTTGTAAGTTATGTTGTGTATTCAATCAATCAATTCAAATGGAATGTCAAGGTTAGATCATAACAACACTTCTCTACTTATAGAAGCTTAAACAATACTTGTATAATATTAAAGCACCTTTTTCTATAAAATTATACAAGATAAGTTGGTACCACCTGATAAATTTCATCTCATATTCTTCTGTTTATTTTACTAACTCAACTTAAAAACTTACCTATTTGCTGCCTCTAGTTTAGCTAGAAGTTCTTCTTCTGTCGGCATTTTACCATTTTTGGTTTTCGGTTGGGCTTCTTCATCGTTGTTGTTTACCTTCTGAGTTTTAGAGGGATTAGGGGTGGACGTATAGTTTGGTCTGGAGGTGGGTGGTGTTGAAGGTGGTAGAATGTCATCATTATTAGTTTCCATGGTAACTGTAGTTAATTATTATTATAGAGTATTGTACCCCCATAGCTTCTTTTTACATTTTTATCATATAAACTGAAATACAGCAAATATTTCCACTAAATAAATACACCTTAAAAGTCAATCTTCCACAAGAGATATTAAATGTAATACGGCTAGAGTATTTAAACAGAATACCGGTATTCATCTTGTTTTTGCATTTTTGCAATTTAATATATTTAATATCAAGCATAGGTACTAATATTAAACCAAGGCTTTCAGAACTTATAACAGGCATATTCCAACCAATGCCTCTTTTTCAAATCTCTTACAATAAATATTTCTTATCAAGTGTGGAATTTTATTTGAGTAATTCTGATTCATGATCGTACAGCTTTTTATAGTGATACTAACTCTTATGATGTCTAAAATATTGGAATTTTTCAAATTGGGTAAGAAGAATCTTTGTTCATCAGTGCACATAACGAGTCCCTCCATATCAGATAAATCCATAAGTAAGAATCCATTATAAAGTCATTTGAAACAATCTAAGAGAAGTTATTTTTTCAATATTACTTAGTTTAAGATATATCCTGTTATATAAATTCTATTCTATTCTAGACAGGGGAACTCCATTGGCTCAGATGCTGCTAACCTGATGCTGGTCAAGGGTTCAATCCCTGAAAGGTTGAGAAGAACTTAAGATTTTCCATTAGGTTCAAGAGTAGGATGTATAACTCAATTTATTTCATTTTATTTTCTATTCTTGACCATGTCCAACTGAATAATTCTCACTGACCAAGTTTGAGACTTTAAATTTGATGTCCATTTTAAGAAGTAGTAACAGTATCAAGGCCTACATTAATTAGCATTCCTAACACCAAAGGATCTAAAACTCATATTTTTAAGTAAACAATTAGTGCACTTATGAATGTACCTCTGAGATTTGGACTATATCCAATAAAACTAAAATAGAAACAATATATATATTGCTATGAATGGAACAAAGTAATTCATATCAGTAAATTTTCTGTTTGTTTTATCTTGTCATAATTATATTAACAATTCAACTCTACTGCTAGTATCAATTTGTTGTTTATTTAATCATCCAGACATTGCATTCAACCAAATTGCTTTCTGAAACATCAACTGTTCAAAAATAAAAAATCACTCTTCAACTGTGAAGGTTCCTGCTTAGAATACATTGTGTTAGAAATTCCACAAACTGCAATCACTACCAGAACTTGACAGCTTATTTCAATATCAACATACTGTTACAAGAGCATACAACCTAATCTTGTCACAAATTTCAAATCTAACCACCAAGGCACTCAATTAAATGTGAATCACAACATACAAAACCCTTGATTTGTGTTGACTCAGTAATCAGTATGGTGTACAAATATGATATAAGGTAGTTTATCATACTGGTAAATTTAAATCAATCACAGTTAAACAATACCACAGCTATCTTTAATAAAGATACCTCATATACATCCTTCATCAAGAGTAAATACAGCAGTTTAGAAAGGTCAATAGAGGTCGAGTCACAAGATGAACCTATTTTATATCACTGGCGTTAAAGAGATTGTAAGAGAGGTTTTTTCATTATCAATATTTATCGAGGACAGTGATAGAATTAATTTGCATCATTCCAATTTTCAGTCAGAGATCTGGGGTGATGAAATCTAAGCATTTAATGTTAAAACTTCTTATTTCAACTTATTGAAATTTGCAATAACTGCCAGAAATGAACAACAGAAGTCATGGTGCAAACTGAAACCTCTTTACAATCCATTTTAATTAACTCTTTCAAAACAAGTCTATATATAACTGTATTAATGATTAATTTCAATATTTCTACCATTGTTTTATATTACAATGCCATGGTAACAACATCTATTAGTTTCCTTCTATTTATTAACAAATATATAGAGTGTTCAAATCTGTTATATTCTTATATATACCTTTAGTACTTCAATATATATTAAAATTAAATGGATGAGTTTTACTTCCTTACTTTCAGGACAAATGAAGACTGTCACATCAATTGTAGAATCATATTCAAATATAAATGTCCTTCTTTAACATCTATGTATCTGAAATATTACAATTAATCCTCATAAACACATCCATTTGGCATTTTAAACTGGTCGATATTGGAAGGTGTATTATAACCAATTCTGGCAAATACAGCTATTATGTTGCAATCCATCCAGCGTGCCATAACAGCATTGAATCTGTTTTACTACATGTAAGCATTTATAACTAACTGTACAACATTTCTGGTCAACCCAATTTATACAATTGTCAACCAACAATTCATTAACATTACCAACACTAGAAGGCTTGATAAGAATGTGATGATGTTTATGGTAGTAATTTCAAAACAGTCAAATTCACAGCACAATTTCAATTGGCTCAATATATACAACAAAACTCAGAAGAATACACTGACATTAAAATATCAAATCCATATATGATTTAGAACTTTGGATTTTTGATCAAGTTCATACACAATTAATCTGACATGCACTCACAATAAAATATTAAATGCAGTTTTGAGATTAAATTTTTATAAGTTTATATATACACAAATTCCCAGTTATTTTTTTTTCTAATTCTAATGTGATAACTCTTTGACCAGTGATAAAATACACACATGATAATGGTTAATTAACATCACCAATGAACAATCAATCAATGAAACTTTTTCATAAAGCAAAATCACTGACCTGTAATAAGCTATATTCTATCAAGGTAAAAATATAGTTGAAACACAGTAAAAACAAGCCAGTAGATGTACAGATTGTAGAGTTTAATTAGAGAAAAACAAGCTGGAGATAAAACAAATATCACTGTCAAATAGTCACAATGTCACAGTCAGCTGGGATTGTCTTCATTTATACCAAAGCCAATAACTTTCTTGTCTACAGTCAGCTAAGAAACATATCACCAAATATAGAAATCTGAAATCTTAATCTTTACCATGTACAGAATATTTCCATTTAAATAATAATAATCTAAGTCAAAAACTTATTAGAAGTTAAGACCCTTGGATATCCTTGAGACATTGTAAAAATTAAGACCCTAGGAAATCCCAGAAACAGTGTTAAGAGTTTCAGGCCCCAGGATATCTTAGAAACAATGTTAGAGTTTAAGACACTAGGATAACCTAGATACAGTGTTGAAAGTTAAGACCCTAGGATAAGCTAGAAACAGTGTAAGAAGTTAAAACCCAAAAATATATCCAGAAATAGTGTTTAAAGTTAAGACCCTAGGATATCCTAGGGACAGTTTTAGAAGTGAAAAGTCTAAAGAAATTAAAACCATGGGACATCCTCGAGACATTTTATTAAAGTCAGGCCCAAGGATATCCTAGAAACACTGTTAGGAGTTAATACATGTACCATAGAAAATCCTAGCACTATGATCTTTTCAAGAATACATTGCCAGGTTCCTAACTCAAAGGGATTATAATACTGTTTTCTAAACTTTAAATTTGTGTATTACGAGGACACTGATATTCAATTTTCAGTCTGATTCTCACCAAAGTTTAAATACATAGCTATCTTAAAAGACTTTTTATAGCAGCTTTTGCATCACTGATATAATATCCCGTTAAGCCTATTGAAGGATCTAAATACATCAAACAGAAAGTTGAAATGATTCAAATAGACGCCTACAATGGTTCAGCTGCACAAAGATCTAGAAAACTTTTTTAACAATTTTAGAGTAAGTAGATGTGATACAAAAATTAACAGAAGAGACAATTGTAATTGATTTGACTTACAATTCACAGCAAGATTTCCCCACTATACTTCAATATTATTAGTCAGATAATTTAAACATGGGAAGAATCTGACTATAAAATAAAGTTAATGTGACATGAGCCAATAAAACCAAGGGTATGAAAATGTCATATAAAAGAACAATGGTATATGTGATGATGTGTACCGAATTCTATTACTATTTCTGTTGAGAGAATAGTTTTTTTATTTATTAATTTATTAAAATGAGCTTACAAGTAGCTACATAACAAGACAAAATAACATATGACCAATAGAAACCTTCAAGTTTTAAGTTAATAACCTTAGAATTGATTTTTTTATTGACTTCAAAGATAATTGAAAGTTGTTGGCACTATAATAAATTTTATCAGCAGCTTCAGTGAATTTAATACCAGTAACCTTATGTTGGCTTTTCATACACACCCGAAAATCAGAGACAGCACTATTAGAGGTCTCTATTCTTCACATTATTTTTACTCTAGAATAATGACTGTAGTAGGTGTTAAAATTAAATTATTAAATATCCTGACATGTTCATTATTAATTCTTGTCAAGCTTTATCCACTTAAAATCCTTTTAGAAAAGTCCACAGGGTTAAGTTTAATGCAACAAAAGAAAAAACAGATCAAATTACCTCAGCCTTCAAACTAACCAATCTGAAATGTGCAAAACATGTAATTCTATAAATAGGCATAATCCATTTTCTTTATTATTCCCATTAAAGTAATATTAATCCAAAGTAAAAGGATAACTACACAAAATCCAATTCACTCTAGTCACAATAGTGTTAGTTAGTGACATATAGAAATAAACAGTAGCTTGAGATAATATACAGACAAAACACTTCAACATCACAGGGCGTATCAACCTTTATTTAAGTACAACACTGTAGAAAACAAATCAAATTTCTTTCTATTCCAACAAATCAGACAGGTTTTTATTTTAAGTGTAAATCATTTCTTTAACTAACTTTACTGCCATGGATGTTTATTTATTTTTTTTCAGACATTTCTGATCTATTACTTATTTCTAGAAATTTTCTACACAATGAATCATTAGGATATGAAGTAGTAATTTCTGTCAGATTAAATTCACTGAAACATGTGTTATAGTATCAGAAATAGACTGGAACCGTATGGTATAGAATAATCTAAAGAAATCATCTAAACTATAATACAAACTGCATAATTAATAGATTAAATTACCCAACTGCACATATTCCATGTATTAAAGAAATTGTAAAGATGTTTTCTAAACTTTTCACTTTAATTATAATAATAAATAATAATATACAAATAAATAATAAATACAATACAACACATATATTTACACACAAAAAAAATCAAGGCTCTATCATCTAGGCACAAATTAAGTTAAACCAAGTTTTACTTAATGCATTTAAAAGCCATAAATGGCAATGTTAGAAGTGCTTGGAGTGGAATTTATAAGTATACAACTTACATGTTTACCAACAACATAACTGAGATGTTACCAGTTTGTGGTGATATAACAGGGTATCATTACCAACTAAACAATACATATATAACAGTGACAATACCCAGGTTAAACAAGTCTAATGTATTATGAAATCTTGCTGCTATAAGCTTGTATAACTTGTAACATTTCCATGCAGTCTGTATTCCCTAGAGCTTTAGTAAATAATTGAACTTGACAAACAACATGAAGTCATCATTTTATAGCTATGACCTGTTGCAACCTGATATCATACATAGAAATAAAATTAAATAAATATTCATTTCCCACTGTGTAATGATTGAAACTTGCCAAAACTCTTTCTCAATCATTATGTACGGTATAACAAATGTGCTGCCTGGTGGTATCAAGGTATATAATAAACCCTATTAAACGATACAGATGAATTTCCTGTAATGTAAACGGTTGAGTGTTGTTAGTCTGGTTCCAATTCTGGCCCATCTCGAAGAGGTGGTCTCAGAACAGTTCTCAGACATGAAGGACTGAAAAAATTGTTGTTGTATAAACGCTTAGCTTGCTGAGAACGGATTACTACCCGTGCACATCTAACGACCTTCACCTTTTCCCGCTGAATTTGATCATTATCATGCGCCGTTATTGTTTTCATCTGGGTTACATAGCAGTCTACATTTACCTTTTTCATGAAGAGTCCAATTAGAAAGCGAAAGCGGGGCAAATTTGTGATTTTAATGCGGCCTGGTCCAGACCGAAAACGGAAGCTTTATATAGTGGCCTAGTGTAAACAGTGTAAATAAGGTTCTTCCTATGCTCTATTACCTGACTGTTATAACCTTATAATATACTATATATTCAATATAAGGCCACACTTTTTTTATTTTTTGGATTACGGTTCGCCGATGCCAAGAAGTTGAAAATAGAAATAAAATTGAAAAAATGGCCTTTTCTATTGCCTCCGATCAAAAGAATTTAAAATAAAGTTTTATCTCAGTCAAGGATTTTTCCTCAGAAGGCAATAATTTTATACTCTTTTCAATTGTTGGACAATGAAATTCAAGACTTTTGTTTACCTTGCCACAAACTGACCTCTCACGACAGAATACATGACAACTCGGACCGCTGACCACCCGACCCAGGAGAAGTCGACTACTCGACCTTCATAGTCGAACAATCTTTTGGCCTACTTTCACTTTCAACCAAGTAAAAATAATTGTTTCGACAGGTGCTTCAGCTGAACGATCGTCTTTTTATTAAAAATATTTTAGAAATAAAAGAGGGAGTGCAATATTCCAAAATTAATAGGACTTATTCATTTAGTGCGACATTCCACGTTCCGAGTTGTCCTGAGGTAATGAGGAATACCAGTCAATTCGTCAACTGGTTGACACAATTTTATCGGTCAACTTGTCGGCAAATTTCAACTCGTCGGCAAATTTCAACTCGTCGAAAAATTTCAACTCGTTGACAGTATTCCATGAAAGAACTGGTCAAAACAATCATATTTGGATCAACGTAATCGGTTATCTCTGATCTTTCCATTAGTTGAATAATCGCTGATCATTATAACAATAGTAATTTCTGAACTGTCAGAAGTGTTCAAGCAGTGCATATTTATGAGAATCTTCTAGGCAGTTGCATTCGATTTTTGTTCCCGGGGGGACACCTCAAATATGATTTCAATTGCAAACGACACGCTAGAAGCATCAAATGCCCCGCAAATTCCTGAAAAACAGTCGAACAAGTACAACACTATTTATAAAATGTACCGGCAAACTAAATTTCATTACTCGGTCATCGGACAAGTACTTTATTTCCAAATCTTTCAATAATTAGAAAATATATTAAAACCTCGTTTACGATTCTGAGAATGGTACAGATGAATTTTGTCAAATCGTTCCTCGGAGAACAAGTTTTTTATTTAATTTTCCGACGTAAGAACAAATTGTGTCTTGAAGTTGAAGTCAGAAAAAAAAAATTAAAAAGTGAAAGTTTATTTTTATTTCATCCATTCGTTTGGGAATTTAAAGATAGGGCGCCCGTAATCCAAAAAATAAAAAAAGTGTGGCCTTAACATTTTCAACTGAGGAATCTAAGCTAAATTTCATTGGCCCTTTCTATAATTACCTAAAAAGTGATGGTTGCCCAATGGAAAAACACAAAAGCTAGTGCTCTTTTCACTAGAGGTAGGTGTTAGCTACTAAATCCTAGACTCCCCGAATCCAAATCAAAGTCCTATCAGTTATATCAAAACTAACAAATTCTTATCCTGTGATTTAAATTTTGCTTTTAAAACTAAAATCGACTGGTTTCGTCTCAAGATATAAGAAATTAATAATTGAAATGTACTTTTACTTCAGTTATTGCTCACTGTGTAAATTGAGATGAAATAAAGCATAAGTCAACAAGACATAAATTTCTTACAAAAAATACATGATTTACGGATGTTGTTCAACCACATGTCAGTCTCGATGTTGTTTCTCACATAAAACACAGACTCAAGTGACTTGAATCAGTGTTAAATACAATTCAGAGGAAATTCAATGGCAAATAACATTCCTTAGATAAATATAAACACTGGATATATCTTCCATTAACAGGAATCTTTACCATGCATTTAGACAAAATTAATAGCAAAACAGAGCAATATATATGTGAAATGCTGCTAATATTAAAAGTTGAATATCACTAAAAATAATTATAAAACAATGTCCTATCTACTTCTAAATGTCATTTAAAGATCACAAATTACCATTTTGCAACTAAAATGCGAGTCAATATTTAAAAAAAGAATACAATTTATTATGGCGAAAAAATGTAACATACTGTAGGTACAAATGAATCACAAACATTTACATATACAAAAGATTAGTTAATGGAAATTGTACACATCATTCTAGTTACAAAAGCCGAGCATTAAAGATATGAAGTTAAAGAGACGAACGAAAGGATATTTATGATATCAGTAATTGTACATTTTATGTAAAAAATTAAACTATAACAGGTAAAATTTTACCAGTATTAGCTATCCAATATCATATTTGTTTTCTTTTAATGACTACAATCGGCATGGACCAACAGTAACAACAAATTCAAAGTAGTGCACAATCTATATATGCTCTTTTATACTCCTAAAATAAGGTTACTGTTAGAAACTGTACAATAAAACTCCTCAGTTCATCACAATTTCAAACCATCACATTTGTATTATATTAATAATGATGTAATTAAAGGTAATTAAGACTACTAATGATATATTAGAAAGTACTACAGAAGTAGACTTTAACCTCAAGGTGTGTATTTCAAAAAATGGAAGTCAATTTATCAGAGAGCAAAATTTCAAATGATTAACTTAATTAGTTAACTGAGGCCAATGTATTAAAGCATAAAAATTGTACTATATTAATAATGATATAATTATAATAAAATAATAATGATATATTAGAAAGTACCTATAGAAGTAAACTATAACCTGAAGGTGTATATAGTATAATCTATGTAGGTGTAGGTGAGTATAACATTGTTTATAATGACAGTTACAGTTTATCAACTTTATATCATTCTTTAATTTTTACACTCTTACTCTCCCCTACACAACCAACACTTAACATATAGAGGTATTTGCCAACAATGTTTGGCTTAAATTAGAAAATGTCCTACTAAGATATTGATTTGCCTCCATATACCAGTCTTCAAATACCAGTCAAGTCCAATGATGTTCAACCATGTTTAAGTTCAATTTTCTTTTTGACAGCCAAGTTTTCTGTATATTTACACCACAAAATTGGCAACAAGTTTATGGATTATTATCTATATTTTCTTCAATATTAGATATTTATTGTGAAAAGGATTGGGGGACAAACTGTTTGAAATATCCAAAGGTGAAAACCAAAAATCATGTAGGAATATGACTTAAAGATGGGTTTCCTCATTAATTAGAGCCAAAGTAAGCTTACTAATTGATAAATTTGGGGTTTCTAATAAATAATCCAGGTATTCTCAAGTTCAAAAGACCTATGTGGACATAGAAGTGCTTGGGGAATACATTTGACTCTAATCTGCTTTGAAAAGCTAAATTTAGACTCCATGTTTGATCACGTGACCAAATGACGTCATATGAAAGAAGGTGTATAAGAATTGATTTTGTATTTTATCATCATTATCTAAACATATTCAAAAAGAAATATAATGAGTTAAAACCTATTTAAATTAATTCATAATGTTTTTACAAAATGATATTTAAATGTATTATTGCCTTTTGCTAGAGATAATGCCATTGTTGTTGTGGAAAATATTAACCCTTTGGGGAGCTTAGCGACATATATATTGTCACTGGCTATGAGCTTAGCGACATTTATGTCGTCATTGTGTGTCCCGTTTTAAGATTATTTTTCTGATTGGATAATTCAAGGGAATTCCATGAAGTATTATCCAATTGTAATAAAGATAATTATACATTACCGGTACTATTTTTAACCCACAGCCTCCATCTTATTCGGTTTTATTAGGGTTTTCCAATTTAAAACAAAGTCAACGCTGTCAAGATAATGGCGTCTATCGCTTATTTTAAACGCTATGCAAGGTTGAAAAACTGGGATGAATTTTATTTTGAATGGTGAAATTTGGAATCTTATTAAACAAATGAAATTAAAATATAGTATAACGTCATTTTTACGTCATTTGATTCACTCCTGGATTATGACGTTATAAAAAATTCCACTTCACAAAGGGTTAAGGAATGTGGCCAAGTACGCATGCGTGCATACTTAACAACCACAGCGTCCGAATTGATTGATTTTGAAACAATCAGGTTCAAAATTTAGTGAACACTAGGCAAGTCAAGTGGCTGTGGCATCAAAATATTTCTTACCTTTAGAATGAAAACCCACAGCAACTTAATCCTAGTACAGCAGGACAATCCAACCTGCTACCTACTGAGCTATTTCACTGCCACAAAAACTCTGTTTTCTAACTCAATGTTATAAAGGGAAGTATTCACATTTTGTTATTCCTTCTAATACCAGTATTATATTTATTTACTGTTTATTAGTAATGAACCTTAAATAATATCTCATATAAATTTTCCACAAATTCTTGATACTTCCAGGAATGACTGGCTTCTAAATTCCTTACTATAATGACATCAGTTTTAACCTAATAAAACACATTACAAGAAAGTAAACCATAAAGATAAAGGAATGTTACACTGTATCATGATATACAGATGAAAGCTAGTACCTGTAGATATGACATAGAATGGAATGCAGGTAAACAACACACATACAGTCTTTCGAAGTATGTTGGTGAATTGAACTCATTTTACTTTTCATTTTTACAAGAATTGTAATATTTCCTTCAAAATAATACTGACACGACAGTATATGGTTGTTTCTAATAGAGTGCCAGTAATAAGAGAGAACAAAAGCAGGTAAATATAATACATCACCTGGATGGTAGACTGACATACAACAGCTAAATCAACCAAACTAATATCACTGAGTAAAAACTATAGTTGATAGAAATCAGTTCACTGATGATTATTCTAGCACATGTTTCTTTCATTCATTATAAACATTCTCACTCAATACTAGGTGGTAAAGTCAGTATTAACTTTAGTTTCTTAAATACTCACAAAACATGGTTTCATTATAACCAGGTTTTAAACAGGACTTCTGATAATGTAAGATTGCCAGTCAAGTCTGACTGGAACAATATATACTAGACTGCTACAAAGGGTTGAAAGCCAACACCATGCCAACACCACACACGGTCATAACATTTTGGATTCAAACCCAAAAAAGCCATTTAACCATGCCAACAACAACTCATATCAGAATAGGCCTATATCACTTCCGAGAATTTTTTCCGTCAAAAAACAACGAATGCTCCTATACATATTGGAAGTGACAGAACATACAAATTTTATTTTTGTTAAGTACTGTCAATGGGTCATGCAGGTTAGCACTCTTGAAATAATTCACGGACCATTACCTGTGTAATCATTGGACTAACTGCTATACACAGTAGGAACATGGTATCCTGTTTATTACTGGTATAATATAGATAACAAATTGTACATGTGTTTTATTTACTTACTAATTAGACTAATAAATAAGTTGCATGTGAAATTCTAATTAAATTTGTCTGAGTGTACAGCAGGGTAAGAGAGATTATTATCAATATTACCTATCTCATCAACAGAAAACAATGTATATTCTTTTTGTTTTAATATCACTAATGAAATTATAAAGATAGTATCACCAATGGTAATTTTCACATCAATCAATCAATAGATTATCAACTGCTCTCTGACCTCTGCCAGTGCTTTCATTGAGATTTGTTTCAATACACCTTTACAGTAAGAATCATAACTTTGTGAACATCATACTAAACTTACCATTACCAAATGGTAACTAAAAAAATATTGCTCATCTCTAGAAGAGGTTACATACCATGAACAGACAGACAGAAATGAGAAGAGTTTACATACCATGAATAGACGGACAGAAATGAGAAGAGTTTACATACCATGAAAAGACGGACAGAGATGAGAAGAGGTTACATACCATGAAGAGACCGACAGAGATGAGAAGAGGTTACTTGCCATGAACAGACAGACAGAAATAAAAAGAGGTTACATACCATGAACAGATAGACAGAAATTAGAAGAGGTTACATACCATGAACAGATAGACAGAAATTAGAAGAGGTTACATACCATGAACAGACAGGAAGAAAATAGAAGAGGTTACATACCATGAACAGACAGACAGGAATTAGAAGAGGTTACAAACCATGAACAGACAGACAGAAATTAGAAGAGGTTACATACCATGAACATACAGACAGAAATTAGAAGAGGTTACATACCATGAACAGACAGACAGAAATTAGAAGAGGTTACATACCATGAACAGACAGGCAGAAATTAGAGAGGTTACATACCATGAACAGAAAGATAGAAATTAGTAGAGGTTACATACCATGAACAGAAAGACAGAAATTAGAAGAGGTTACATACCATGAACAGTGGACATATTATGAAAGTAAAATTCCAGACTTCAAATGATTATTGAATATTAATGGATTTACTAAATGAATAATACTAATATTAGTAATAAATAGGTCAATGAATCATAACAATAAATATATAAAAAAATATTTGAACTATTTCACACACTAATCAATATTACAACAGATGTTCAATAGTATTACAACATAGCATGTACACCTTCAAAACAAGTTTTTCTCAATTATTTGTATAAAACACAATGCATTATGGTACATCTATTATTTTTGCATTCCTAAGATGGACCATTCCAATTTTCGATTGAGGTATCATATTGGACCCAAATCGCTACAAATGACGTCACCAAACATTTAGTTTTTATGATATGTAGGAATCCACAGATTGATAGTTGGAATGTTACAAATTAATGATATCAGTGTCCCTATATACACAATTAAAAAAAAAATAAGAAAAACTTCATACAATTCCTTTAAATCTGTGAAAATTCCACGGCGTTTCTTAAATATTCCAGTCTTTGAAACATTCCTGGTAATGACACCCGATTCAATATTATTGAATAGACTAGTATTTCAAGAAGTAGAAATCAATGAGAGCGTCTCAAACATTAAGAGCTGGTATCAAGTGGTAATGACATAATTCCCCTGTCTTGATAACTGTGTCTAGTGAAATACAGATATCTGTCAGATTAGCAGTCTAACTTTGTGATTAGTTGACAATATTTTAAAGTTTTACAACACTATAGTGTCTAAAGCCTAACTTTACTGAAATATTTTAACAATTTAAATCTCATTTCAAGTCTAGTATTAGACATTTTATTTATGGTTTGAAAGATTACAGTCTTGTTTACCCTTCATGTTTGAAGTGAAACTTAAAGATTTTCGTACTAGACTGCTTTTCATCTGAATTTCGCAAGAATTGACCTGGACTACATCTGATCACCATAATAAAAGAAGCTGGTTTTGAAACAGATACTAGGTTTATGATCTTACATTGAGATGATATTACATAACACTGTTAAACAACTCAACAAATGGCTGGACTACAACCCTCTTCATAAGTTGATGAGTATGACAAAAATCATCTGTCTTATTCTCTAGACCTCAAGCACCATTTTAATTTGACTTTACTTACTTTAAACCTTCTTTAATCCAATTTCTATTTCAATAGACAAAACATTCAGAAGATTCAGGTGTGAAGAATTCCATCAAAATTCAAATATGACATTACAACTTGTATTCTTAACTTTGATACAATGTGTATTATATTAACAGTAAAACACTAGATGAAGTATCAGGCACAACCTAGAAACCTGGAGATAATGGTAACCTATCTGTAAACAACAATAAAATACTGTTTATTTTCCTGATTGTTTATTGACTATAGTGATGTCAGGCTATTTATTTACCTGTCAGAGATTAGTGATAGATAGTGGTCAGCTTCCACTCAGGATGATCAGTCAGGTGGTCTAAACCAGTTAAAAATGTTTAAACTTCTTGTAAATATTTGTCTATAATAAGTCACAGTCCTAATTTCTATTTTATTTGTGAATAAGTTTCCTAACAATATGGCCTTTTAAAATGCATTAAACAAGGTTTGAGTTACTATGACATGCTCACTGACCATCCTGTATTCTGGGTAGAATGACCGTTCTCGAAACTGTTCTGAAAAATGTTAAGATGAATTTTGTGTAATGTAAAAGGTTGAAAGTGCCGAGAACCATTCCCATTCTGGCCCACCTCAGGGAGGTAGTCTCTCGGAACGGTTTCGAGAACGGACTCAATAAATTTGTGTAATGTAAACGGTCTAAGGTCTGAGTCTACTTCACTGTGCATGCGTCAAAGACTATCTTGACCGTTTCTTGTGGAATTTCGTCATTCCCAAAATTCTAAAATGACTGCCCGACAGAATGTTAACAACAAGTTAAAGCAAACGCCAATAATATATTTTCTCCTTGTTTCGTAATGCCGCATTTGTTGCTTAGCACTTCTTTCAAATAAAAGTCCATGGGTAATTTGGGCTCGATAGGATTCACTCATACTCAAACTTTTTCTTTCTTTCCTACAGTGTACAAAAAAAGAGTATAAAAGAAAAAATAAAATCATATCAAGCGCCATTGCAACATCCAGGTGACATGAAAGGTTATTTGTGACTTATTTCAGAAGAGTTCCACTAACAAGCGTGCCGAAAACCTTCACAGTTTACACTACAAAAAACGAAACCGTTCTCGGTATGCATGCTTTTGTGTAATGTGTAATGTAAATGGGCACATTTTATCGTGGCCTGGTCCGGACCGAGAACAGAACGCTTTATCGCAGCCTGGTGTAAAAGGGGTTAATGATGGTTCACATGGTTCATATATTTTCTCTATTTTGTTTCCAATGAAAATGATCATAAATATGTGGCCATGACATTATGACACCGATTCCTTACATTCATCTATCTCCTTTAAAGAAACAGCTACATTACACGCCTTGTTCAATAGAAAAAGCAAATTAGTTTAAGTTTAGTTTAACTCTATACAAGACTGGACTACAACCCTCCTGAAAGGTGAAGCAAGTTATTGGTAAAACCTTGGACATATAAAACATTGTAAGACATAATACAGGTTAGATAGGGTCATAACCTTACATTGAGATAATATTACAAAGTTCATAGAAAATAGTACAAAACATTGAAACATCTTAAAACAAACTTGGACTACAACCCTTTTTTAAAGATGAAAAAACCACGGTTGGTTAAAATTTGACATAAATAATGATAAGACATACTATGTTTATGATCATTAAGGTATTACATAACACTGTGAAACAACTCAACACCAAGCTGGACTACAACCCTCCTCATAAGTCAGGGACTAAAAGAGGAAAATGGTTGGCCAAACCTTGGACATCGAAATAAAAAATAAGATATTCTAGAGGTTAGACAAGTTCATGTCCTAACATTATGCCTATAATATTACATCATGGTATGTATGTTGATTAGAAGGTAAAGGTAAGAAGAAGGTAACTGATTGATTATGATATATCATCAATATCTCCATAACACCCTAGTGGTCTATAAATAGTCTGCTGTAATAGTATCATACTTATATATCACATACCTGTACTTATCAATTTCCATATGACTTTCTAACCTCAATACATAAAGAAAATATTCCACTGAGATAGTCCAGCTTTCACTTCCACATTTTATATTTGAATCAGATGGTGATGTCTTTCAGATAAACTATATCACCATATTATCCTACATAATATTCAAAACTGAATCTGAATCTAAGTTCAACACTTCATGACAACAATAGACATAAAGTGGGTGGGATCTAATAATTGTATATGTTGTTCATACACTTTATAAAAAAATCATCATTAAATCATAATGCTTAAACTTAAATAACATAAGCTTTCTCTAAGCTTCCACAAAAAGTTGTTATTACAAAGGGAATAAATAAAGTTAGCTATAAAAGTGTTCTGTGTCATAATATCCATAATAATAACTAAGCTCCAATACACAATCTTGTCAAAATGTTCTTTATTTCATTCAGGCAAAAAACTATACCTTGCAAGATCTTACACTCCTACTATCATTTAAACTATTTAATCTGACTTCCTATTATATCAGAGCTTTCCCCTATCAAAGTATAATGTTTTTAGTCTATGATTTCTGAAAACAAATGAGTGACGATTTGGTCATAGATATGCTACAAAATAATGAATTAACAAATCATGTCATATCAGCATTTTGAGGATACGTTTATGATATAAGCTCCACACCTACCTTTCAATATCCTATGGATCACCTAAACTATCCTATTTGACCAACCATCAGAGTATAACAATTATCAACTATATAGATATGAACTATGAAGACCTATATGATTCTCAAGGTTACTAATGAACAACATTCTATCAACACCTATTACAATATTGATCATTAGAAGATAAGTACAATAAGGTTTTTTCCGATAAGTTATTAGTATGTTTTTTTTAGAGAGAAAGTAATCAAGTTTACAACATTCCATTCTAGAATCAATTTCTCTATTTATAAACAACTGTATTGATATCTAGATGGTGATGTTTAAACAGACATTGTTTCTAGTGAGCTTTTATCTTCTAATGAAAAAGTCTTATCATAAAGAGTGCCTTATTAACCTCTTTGTGTTTTTATATATTTTCAATTTAAGTTTATAATATTGAAAAGATAGAAATTGTCAAAAATTACTAACCAAATACCACAACTAAATTGTTTATTCTTGGTGAATTGCTGGGAATATTTTGTCAATTTCTTTCAAGAAACAATTTCAATAACTTATCATTAGAACTACAGTATATCCTGCATTCACGACCACCTTTATTAAGAGCCCACCTTTAATAAGCGACAACAATAAAGTCCCCCCTACGAGTTTTCAATGTAATTATCGACTAATAAGCGGCCACCTTCATTACGCTACCAGCGGCCATGTAGGCTATTTACACTTCCAATTGATTAAAATAACTCAATTAAGTGACCATGACACTTCTGATTATCTCCCTTAACAAAGATCACATTCACACGTCGGTGAGATTCAATGAGATTATCGCTTATCGGTAATTAGAAAATCTTCTACAGATTGATTTTATAGCTTGTTGCTGATTAATATTGATAGATTTCATCGTATTGACAATTATTATAAAGTACTGTAAAGGCTTTAGAATTTTGTTTTTGGTAAAATTTAGACTACCTTAAATTTGATTAGAAAGTGAAAGTAGAGTGTACCGGATGTTGTTATAAAAACATATGTGCAAATGGAATAATACATGTTACTAGGCAATTAAAATGCAAGTAAAGAATTATATCTTATTGATTTATGGTAGAGAATTTTGACTTTGAAAACGAAAGTTACTGTGGAAATTTTGGTATCTAAAAGAAAATAAAATACAACAAAATATGGCACCCGTCAGTAGATAGGGAAAAAGCATGCAAAAGTGGTAGAAACTACACATGTATGAGTAAAAGTAAGATCCTATGATTTCCAAAATGTCAACAAGAAATGGTCTTGCAGTTCCTCTCCTAAGAGGCCACCTTCATTCAACAACCGTTTTTTGAATATTCCTTTGAGTGGTCTCTGAATGCAGGTTCTACTGTATTTCTATTATATTTATATTATTATGCTAATTTATTCAAAATTGTATGTAAACATTTAAGATAATATGCACTTAACCTTTGAACACTAAGTCAGGGTGTTATTTGGTAATGGTGTTTCAAAAGCGGCTTGGGTTTTATCCTGCTAATATATATATATATCTTTTTTATAATGCCTACATATACTTCCAAATAGGTTTACACAAAAACATAAATTATTTATAAGACATTCCCAGGATGAGTTCCAAACATTACAGTAATCATTTCAACAAGGAATAATTTCATTCATAGTCTAAAACAAGCATGTCACCTTGACAAAACCTTCTTTTAAATCATCCAGATGGTTGGATTGATGTCATGTTAGTCATCACCAGAATTCAGTGACACATTAATATGAACATTGATAGATAAGGATAAAGTTATTACAATTTACCACTATAAATACTGATACAATAGCATACTGACATCAAAACATACTTCTTACTAGATGTCAGATACTACTGAATATATTTATTTATAATATACATGTATACAGTATTTCTGATTGAAAGTACTCTTGTATTAAAGTTTTTTACATTTTACAATTATTAGTAATATATTTTGATGACATATCATTCATGAATGAACATTTTATTAGGCACTTAATTAGTCTATAAATGCTAAATAGATTATATGCAATATTGTGGTTCTCTCCCTAAGAATTTACGTGTCAAAAGTTATGAAATAATGTCTAGTAATATAAGAAATTATGTTTATGAATCCTTAATGGACATGCTGTAATAACAATCAGTTTATAATTCTAAATTAAGTCAATTAAATCTGTGTGCTATTATACTAGCTGTACAAAAACCGGGGAGAATTTTTTTTTTACTTCAATGTGTGTATTGGGAGACAGAGACTAGACATTTCTTTCTAACTCTGCAAAATAACTTTGATACTTGATTGATAGGGTGGTTTCAAAATGTATGACGTGCATGGAATAGAAACATCAGGGTACATTTTTAACATACGGTACCGGTAATACAGTATACCCTAGGTACACATCGAAGGTTCCTTGGTTAAGACCAATTCTATTAGCAAAACTGGATTATTTAGAAACAAAATCTCTTCTTTCAAACTTTTTCTTATCAAAATCTAAAAAGAGGTTGCCTAGCAAGATACGTCCACTTTAAAATATATTTTCTGTTTTAACACAGGCAGAAAATCTAAGATTATTTAGGTCTAATCCAATCCAAGTTCTCATCAATATAAATGTTCACACCAAATTTCATTCAAATCAGATAAAACCTAGTCACTATTGCATTTACTAGCTAATTTCCATGTGTTTTGACTAAGTCAAGTGCAATAACCCAAAAACCGTTCATCAAAAAAATCGCCTAATTCAAACTTGTCAGAGATCTCATCAATATAAATGATCACAGCAAGTTTCATTCAAATCCAACGAAATCTGTAGTCTCTTTTGCGTTCACAAGCAACTGCGGATGGACGGACGGACAGAGGTGACAGCAATATATGACCACATTATAATGGGGGCGTATAAAAATGGCATACCATAGATTCTGAAATCAATAAGAACTACAAGCATTGAGAAAGATGAGCCTGTTAGCTATAATATAAAAGAAACAATAAAAGAATTGAAAATAGACAGAGATAAAGAGAAGAGTTATGTCAATAATAACATCACAGTATTTGTACTAAGTGGATATTTGTACTGAATATTTTAAATAGTATTAGTATTTGTATTTAGTTTACCATCACACTTTGTCAATATTACCTTCTAAAACCTGAATGTGGAGGTTGTAAACAGCTACATCAAGGCCGACCCATTCAATATTATAGACAGATATTTCATGTCCGTACTTAACAAAATATTTAAATCTAATCCAGGCTCTCCAGTATCTATATATCATTGACCCTATTGTCTTCAGTCTATAGTTTGGTCCTTAATTCGAAAACCATACAGATAACTCAATAATAAGTTGTTTTTACTATATAACAGCAAACATTACAATTATATTGAACTATTATATGACATACATGTACACTCAGATATTTAGAAATAGCTATGAGGAAACAACTAAAACTTCTCAGTAGCATCTCAAGGAAGCTAGATAACGGCTTGTAGAAGGCTGGCATATCAGGATATTTAGAACGTAAATTATCCAGAACTGATTAATAGATTGAATAGAATTCAGCTAAAATTAAATAATAGATAAATAAGCACCGTAATAAACTGTATAATTAAAGAAGGCTTTTCATAATGAATGTGCAATTTACAGTACAATATCACTTAACCATAGACAAGATATTTACATTTTTATTCAAACTTATAGGAGATGCATAACTGCTCAAAAATCTATTGACACATAGCCAAAAGTAGTGTATAAGAGAATATATGATTTTTAGAAGAACAATAACTGAGAAAACTGCAAAACTTTTCATGATGGGTGAATTCAACATTAAATATGATCCTTTAGATACAAGTTTTTGATCAAGATCAAGTTTTGTTCTAGGAATTCAAGGATCCTCTCTCTTGCAATTGGGATTTCTTACTTAGTTATTAGATAAAAAAATCTAAAAAGTGAGAAGACGCATATCTTAAATTTATTGAAGCAATGAACCATGACAGACATTCAATCAATACATTTGATATTGGCCAACAACAAATCCGGTTTGGATTACAATTGAACTTAAAGGGATTGTAAAGAGGTTTTCTATACCGGTATCTTTCATGATGGTGTACTAAGGACATGCATGCAGTAGGCCTATTCCAATTTTCGATCTGACGATTATGGTTTGTAATTCCACTAAAACTAAGTGATTAATGATGTCACTTATCACAAAATATGAATTGTATTAAGTAAAGTGAGGCATTTGAAATTAGTGATGTTATCAAACACTTAGTTTCAGTTGGATTGTATGAGCCACAGATATCAGACTTGATTTAAAACTTAATGCTATCAGTGTCCCCAATGCACATAAAAAAGATGTTGAAACCTCTTTATAATCACTTCAATGTGATATGTAACTCTTTAAATTCTGGTCATGGATAAAACTCCGTACTCAACAGTAAGGCTGCAACGTTTAGTCTTTTCTGTAAACGTTCAAACTAGGGCTGGGAATCGATTATGATTTTAATATCGATTATCGGCAAATAATCGGTGACGTGCACTGACCGATAATCGATTAATAATCGGTAGAATTTTCATGTCTATTTTAAGTAAGGGAGATAACCACATTCGAGTATCGTAAACACAGTACATTTGAAAATGAAAGTAGCATATCCTCCCAGCAGATGGAGCTCTACACTGTTTGTTATTTATAGGCCTATAGTTGTTATTGTGTCGTATTAAAAGTCGATAGCGGTATTATTTGGTAGGTTTTGTGATAGTATTGTTCATTCCATCTTGTAAACAGTTGTTTGAAAAAATTGATTGGATATAATTTATTGAATCATGATAATCGATTATGGAATTTTAGATCGATAATCGTAATCGGCAGGTAAGTAATCAACGATTAATCGGAATTTCGATAAATTTTGCCAGCCCTAGTTCAAACGAAAGTTATTAAACGAAACGGTACCGTTTAAACGTTTGGGTTTGGTTGGTCCAAAGCTACACAATGTCCGAGTCGGCAGTGTTAGAGATACTAAACCTCCACACAAAATGAAAAAGTTAAGCCGAATATTTCTAAGGGAATAGTATAAGATTTGCTGGTATTGTTGTCTGTAATGGAGTTAGATTATCGTATAAACATACAATGATTCATGAGTGTTATCTGCCATTTTATTTAACAGAACGTCATGTGACAGTGTAGTGATACAAACAAATTGAAAGTAGACATGATATACTAGGAGGAAATAAATGCGAAGTTATACGGAATCAACACAGATGTGTGATTAAGTTTGCGTACGGTACTTATAAGCCTATAATTATTTACTCTTTGTCCTGTAATTTGACGAGTACTGCAAGATTACAGTAACAACGCAAGGACAGGTCTATATTTAGATCACAAATTCTACTTGACGAGTACTGCAAGATTACAGCAAGAACGCAAGGACAGGTCTATATTTAGATCACAAATTCTACTTGACGAGTACTGCAAGATTACAGCAAGAACGCAAAGACAGGTCTATATTTAGATCACTAATTCTACATGTGTTTTAAACATACAGGTTATTCAGGGGGCATTTCAAGATAGTCAATTAAGAACTCCGATCATACGACGTTGAAAGTGGTGAGGAAATAAGATCAAATCACTGTCTTTTATCATTTTCGTTTAAACGATAAATCATTTTCTAAACGTTTACAGGCACTGGTCTAAACGTTTACGTTTAAACGTTTAACCGTTGCAGCCTTACTCAACAGAAGCAATGAAGCACCGAATCTCTGTGTAGAACAGAACAATGGATTATTATTTTGATGATTTAAATTCTAGTTCAAGGTTTAAAACTGTATTGACAATTAGAAGAGATGTAAAATTTGTCCTTACTATATTAGGCCTACTATTATGTCTCAATGTAAGCTACATACAATATAAATTATACTCACCAGATGATTAGCTATATTAACATTAGTGGTCCAATTATGTAGACTTCAAGTATTAATACTCCACACTCAATAATTATATCTGAAAAAAATAATTATTTTCCAAATTTCACTTCACTTTCTTTCAGTTTCAAATTCTTGTCAAATATTTTTTTCATCTCTTAAATGATAGGCTAATCTATCTTTCTACTTTCTAGACCAAAAAATACACAAAAATTTACATTTCAAAGTAGATCTACCGTTATTCATAAAGAACTATTATATGTTAAAAGAAAAGTTTCAATTTGTCAATCCCTCAATGTTCAGTCTGGATAAAACGAAACTCTAAAGTGTGTCAGTAAAACTGTCAAATAAACAATCGATCAACAGTAGATCTAACATATTTTGATAATATTGTAAAGTAAAACTAAAAGAAAAGGCACTAGATCTATTGATTAATGAACAAGTAAAGATAATTTTAATTCACAGAAACAACTGACTATGATTTTAGTTGAAACAAAAGATGAAATGTCTGATAACCACTGAAAATTATACTTTGTCTAAAATTTGACACAAAATTCCTCTATGTTTACCGATTTAACTGCAGTGAAGGAAAACTTCTTGACTGACTTGACGGTTCCGTACAAATTAATTTAAACGGCAAATGAAAACGATGTTATTTTAAGGTTGGATGTCTTGTTGAAAAATATATTGTAGGCAACCAAAAGTAAAAATAAAAGCAGCTATCATTAAATATTCTATACTACAGATCAAAATTCAGTATACAAAATTATTTTCGTTCACAATCAAAAATATTGTTTTACGCAATGGAGTTTTAAAGTCGTCAGTGCCGAGTTCAAGTCAGCAGACAATACGATTTGCAGACAATAACAAAATTCAAGTGGGCATACGATAAGATTTGCAGACAATAACTGCAAATTAGTTAGCAGACGATAGCCCGCAGACAATAAGAAATTATTACTTTTTGACTCATCCTCGCATTTCAACCAATCAACGACAGCGACAGCGGGATTCCTTCAAGGGACACAAATCATGTTATAACAACACATGGTACCCACAAACGTAAAATTAATAGAAATAACTGGATATGAATGGAATTCTACTTCTACAGTACAAGAGAAACTATGGAAAACGTTCATTATTCATTTATCAGACAATTACAAAGTAGAAAAATCACTTCGGACTCCAGACTAAATTTTCTTTGCGATTAAACAAACATAGGCACCATGCATACAGACCGCATTAAAGATGTCGCATGCAAAGATATCGGTGAAAATAAAGGATGCAAAAGTTTTCAAAAACACTCTTACTATTCCTGCTTTTAACTCAAAAATTCCATCAGAAGCAACCCCCACCCCATCTCCTATAATAAGCTAGTTATAAGCATCAAAGCCACCCTTACCACTTTTTTGCCACTTTGTGACTAGGATAGATATATGAATATCCTTTAAATTCTACTAGGTGTACTATCTCGAAAATCCTGCTTTTAATCCGAAAATTCCATCAGAAGCTATCCCCACCCCATCTCCTATAATAAGCTAGTTCTAAGCATTCGAAAATCGTGTTTGTCAACATCAAAGCCACCCTTACCACTGTTTTGCCACTTTGTGACTAGGATAAATATAAAGATAAATGAATATCCTTTAAATTCTACTAGGTGTAGTATCTCGGAATTCCTGCTTTTAAACCGAAAATTCTATCAGACCCCCCCCCCCTCCAATTATAACCAAGCCATAAGTCATGTTTGTCGACATCAAAACCACCCTTAACCACTGATTTGCCACTTTTAGACTAGGATAAATATTAATATTAATGAATAACCTTTTGATTCTACTAGGTGTAGTATCTCGGAATTCCTGCTTTTAATCCGAAAATTCTATCAGAAACAACCATACTTTAGCATGTAATAAATGACAAAAGTCTATGTCTGTTGACATAATACCACCCTTACCACAATTTTGCCACTTTAAAACTAAGATAAATATAAATATAAATGAATATCCTATTGATTCTACTAGGTGTAGTATCCCCGAATTCCTGTTTTAAATCCGAAAATTCTATCAGAAACCACCCCCCCCCCCCCAATTATAACCAAGCCTTAAGTCATGATTGTCGACATCAAAACCACCCGTACCACCGTTTTTATATGCCCACATTATAATGTGGTCGTATATTGTCGTCACCCTGTCCGTCCGTCCGTCCGTCCACAATTGCTTGTGAACGCAATAGAGACTACAGTTTTCATCAGATTTGAATGAAACTTGTTGTAATCATTTATATTGATGAGATCTTGGACAAGTTTGATCGTGACGAGTTTTGGGTGAATATTTTTTGATAGAGGGGGGGAAACTACTATCTCGTAGTTCCGGGAAAGCACGGGCCTAGGAATCAGACCTAATTTTTATTTCCTCGCACCGATCGGGATTCGAACCCACGGCACCTAGTCGCCTAGCAGACGACAGTCCAACTCGCTAACCACTAAGCCATTCACCACCCTAAAAAAAGTGGTTTCAGAACTCAGTTTTAACGAGAAGTACTGTCGCCTACACGATTCAAATGAATGTTTTCTTACACCCGCTCGGGGAGACAGCCATATATCCTGGCACTGGCAGATTTAGATAGAGGGGGGGAAACTACTATCTCGTAGTTCCGGGAAAGCACGGGCCTAGGAATCAGACCTAATTTTTATTTCCTCGCACCGATCGGGATTCGAACCCACGGCACCTAGTCGCCTAGCAGACGACAGTCCAACTCGCTAACCACTGAGCCATTCACCACCCTAAAAAAAGTGGTTTCAGAACTCAGTTTTAACGAGAAGTACTGTCGCCTACACGATTCAAATGAATGTTTTCTTACACCCGCTCGGGGAGACAGCCATATATCCTGGCACTGGCAGATTTAGATAGAGGGGGAAACTACTATCTCGTAGTTCCGGGAAAGCACGGGCCTAGGAATCAGACCTAATTTTTATTTCCTCGCACCGATCGGGATTCGAACCCACGGCACCTAGTCGCCTAGCAGACGACAGTCCAACTCGCTAACCACTGAGCCATTCACCACCCTAAAAAAAGTGGTTTCAGAACTCAGTTTTAACGAGAAGTACTGTCGCCTACACGATTCAAATGAATGTTTTCTTACACCCGCTCGGGGAGACAGCCATATATCCTGGCACTGGCAGATTTAGATAGAGGGGGGGGGGAAACTACTATCTCGTAGTTCCGGGAAAGCACGGGCCTAGGAATCAGACCTAATTTTTATTTCCTCGCACCGATCGGGATTCGAACCCACGGCACCTAGTCGCCTAGGAATATTTTTTGAGTTATTGGCCTTGACTAAGTCAATTGCGTCAATAGACTTGTGAACATGATAGAGACAACAGTTTTCATCTGATTGGAATCTTGGTCAAGTTCAAAATTGACATTTCGATATACTGTTTTTGAGTTTGCACTTGACTTAGTCAAAACGCGGCTTGTGATTGCGATAGACAAAACAGTTTTCATCTGATTTTAATGAAATTTGGTGTGAACATTTATATTGATGAGAACTTGGATTAGACCTAAATAATCTTAGAGTTTTTGTCTGTGTTAAAACAGAAAATATATTTTAAAGTGGGTGTATCTTGCTAGGCAACCACTTGTTCCACTTTAAGACTAGGATAAATATTAATATAAATAAATATACTTTTGATTCTACTAGGTGTAGTGTCTCGGAATTACTGCTTTTAATCCGAAAATTCCACCAGAAACAACCATACTCTAGCATGTAATAAATGACAAAAGTCTATGTTTGTTGACATTAATACCACAATTACCACAGTTTTGCCACTTTCTAGGATAAATATAAATATAAACTAGAATTGCTTACAATTATGAACGTATTTCGAGAGCCTTAAAATATTATGTAGGCTAAATTTGCAATGACCTACATCTAGAAAAAAGTCAAAAGTCTATGTTTGTTGACATCAGTCCCACCCGCATCACCGTTTTGACACTTTAAAACTAGGATGGATATTAATATAAATGAATATCCTTTTGTTTCTACTAGGTGTAGCATCTCGGAATTCCTGCTTTAATCCGAAAATTCTATCAGACACCCCCCCCCCCCCAATTATAACCAAGCCATAAGTCATGTTTGTCGACATCAAAACCGCCTTAACCACTGTTTTGCCACTTTTATACTAGGATAAATATTAATATAAATGAATATCCTTTTGATTCTACTAGGTGTAGTATCTCGGAATTCCTGCTTTTAATCCGAAAATTTCATCAAAAACAACCATTCTCTAGCATGTAATATATGACAAATGACTATGTTTGATGACATCAGTACCACCTTTACCACCGTTTTGCCACTTTTAAACTAGGATAAATATTTATATAAATGAATATACTTTCGATTCTACTAGGTGTAAAATCTCTAAATTCCTGCTTTTCATCAGGATTAATAAGAATTAAAATTATTACCTAGTAGAATCAAAAGGTTATTCATCAATATTAATATTTATCCTAGTTTAAAAGTGGCAATACCGTGGTAAGGGTGGTTTTGATGTCGACAAACATGACTTATGGCTTGGTTATAATGGGGGGGGGGGGGTTGGGGTGTCTGATAGAATTTTCGGTTCAAAAGCAGGAATTCCGAGATACTACACCTAGTAGAATAGTAAAGGATATTCATTTATCTTTATATTTATCCTAGTCACAAAGTGGCAAAACAGTGGTAAGGATGGCTTTGATGTTGATAAACACGTGAATGCTTATAACTAGCTTATTAGATAGATGGGGTGGGGGTAGCTACTGATGGAATTTTCGGGTTAAAAGCAGGAATTCCGAGATACTACACCTATTAGAATTTAAAGTATATTAACTTATCTTAATGTTTAGTACAGTCTAAAAGTGGCAAAACGATAGAAAGAGTGTTTTTGAAGACTTTTGCATCCTTTATTTTCACCGATATCTTTACATGCGACATCTTTAATGCGGTCTCATGGTGCCTATGTTTGCTTAATCGCAAAGAAAATTTAGTCTGAAGTCCGAAGTGATTTTTCTACCTTGTAATTGTTTGATAAATGAATAATGAACATTTTCCATAGTTTCTCTTGTCCTGTAGAAGTAGAATTCCATTTATATCCAGTTATTTCTATAAATTTTACTTTTGTCGTGGACAAGTTAATTATTGTTTAAAATATTTATATTTTATTCATTTAAGTCTTAAAGTTCGAGACTATCTAGTACTGTTTTTGTTCGAAAGTTTGTTTTATAGGAGATTTTTCGATTTAAATTTAATCGTAAGTACATGTAAAATCCTTGTATGCCCAATTTATACTTGGGAATCACGCATCAGTTTCTCTAGTCAAATGTCATAACTATTTAACTTTCATATTTTAAAATGTTAATACGTTAGTTCAACGTTGACATAGGGGGTGATTTAAAGTCCAAAGTTTTAAAGTAATCAAGAAAGCTGATTAATTAGGTAATTCTAAATTATTTTTAAAATCATAAAAACATTGTGAACGTTAGGGAAATGCTATAGTTTATATTTATCATATTTTCTTACGCAATTAGTAATTTAAATATATTTTAGTAATTGTCATTTTTGACCAGTCGTAATGTTTTATTGAAAATAATGTAGTCAAAGAAGATGATTTCGTATGGTGCTCTGATTGATCCCGTCATTCAGCTAACTCTATGTAGTGATATAAAGGATGATTGTCCGAGTAGTCTAACCCAATGTTGAAATGTCTAGTAAAGTAATTATTTCATTCATATAAGGCCCAGACTGTAAACACTTGGTTAAACTAATCCGAGTCGTCTGACCTCAAGTTAATACGATTATAATACAGTAAAGCTGGAAGGCTCAGTATTAATTTTTATTGTTTAAAGTGTACCAACTTAGCGTTCGGTAGATACAGGAGCTACTATGACACTTGTGTCAAAAGCTGTTTTTGAACAGATAAGTGAAGAGCCCTGTCTGCAAAAGGTTGGTTACGACATAAGGCTTGCTGGCGGAAAAAGAATGACGACAAAAGGTGCCACAGAGCTTATATATTATATTGGTGATATGGTTTATAAACAGCCAGTTGTCGTTGCCGATATAGGATCACCTTGTATACTTGGATTAGACTTTCTTGATAAACACAGATGTAAGATTGACCTTACAAACAGAGAAGTGGAGTTATCTGCAAAGACATTAAATCTGCAATAAGTAGGTGGATCAACAGTGAGCGGAATAACAGCTGCTAAGAGTATAATGATTCCTGCTGGTCATGAAATGATAGTACCTGGTAGAATCCATGAGTCAGTTAAGAATGATTTGAACGGACAAACAGTCATAATCGAACAGCATCCAAATCTTTTGAAAAGAAATGGTGTTGTTAGTGCTCGTTCACTAGCCATGGTTTCCGGAAAGGACATTCCAGTTAGGATCATGAATGTCTCTGCAGAGTCTGTTACAATTTTTAAGCAAACAAGTCTTGGAAAATTGGATTTAGTTGATGTGCCTAATACGCAAGAGCTTTCGAGTGAAAATATTGAAGATTTTCCAAATCACCTCAAAACTTTATATGAATCATCAGGTAAAAGCTTATCAGAAATCCAACAGCTTAAGCTTAAAGACTTTTTAACTCAATTCCAAAATATATTTGCAACAAGTGATTTAGATCTTGGCAAGACCATCTATGTCACCCACAAGAGAAAAACTGGTCCTGCTAATCCAATCAAGCAGAGAGCCAGACGAATTCCTCTTCAACAGAAAGTTGAAGTAGAAGAATCACTGAAGAAAATGCTCGAACAGAATGTTATAGAAGAATATTCAAGTCCTTAGGCTAGTCCTATAGTTCTTGTTAAGAAGAAAGATGGTTCTACCAGGTTTTGTGTAGACTATAGAAAGTTGAATTCAGTAACGGAGAAAGATGCCTATCCACTTCCAAGAATAGACGAAACTTTAGATTCATTAAATGGCGTGGAATGGTTCTCCACTTTGGATTTGGCATCAGGTTATTGGCAAGTCTCTGTGGATGAGGTAGATGGAGACTGCATTTACAACTTTTCAAGGCCTTTATCAATTTAAAGTAATGCCTTTTGGACTATGCAATGCACCATCAACTTTTGAAAGGTTGATGGAAAAAGTATTATCCGGTTTACAATTTGATATCTGCTTAATATATCTTGACGATATAATAATTTTTTCACGGTCATTTGATGAACATTTAATTCATCTGACACAAATTGAAACTCAAGGCGAAGAAATGTTACCTGTTTCAAAAGGAAGTTAACTACCTCGGCCATGTAGTGTCAAAAGATGGTATTTCAACAGATCCGTCAAAGATATCAGCAGTCAAGATATGTCCTCCTCCAAAGGATATTCATGAACTAAGAAGTTTTCTGGGAATGTGTTCCTAGTCCTTAGTCAATTTTCAAAAATTGCTGCACCATTGCACAAATTAACACAGAAAAATGAAATTTTTCAATGGAATGAAGAACACAATGATGATATCAGACGTTGAAAACAAGATTAAATACAGCTCCAATTCTAGCATATCCAGACCCCACAAAATCATTTATTCTGGATACTGATGCTAGTGCCTATGGCATCGTCGGAGTTCTTTCACAAAACATAGATGGACAAGAAAGAGTAGTTGCATACGCAAGCAAAAGCTTATCAAAAGCTGAAAGACAATACTGTATAACCAGAAAAGAGCTGTTGGCCGTTGTAGAACTGATCAAACATTTTCGACCGTATTTGTATGGTAGGATTTTTTTGATTAGAACAGACCACGGTGCTTTAACCTGGCTTATGAATTTTCGTAATCCTGAAGGCCAAGTAGCGAGATGGTTAGAAAGTTTGGCCGAATACAGTTTTGAAATAAATCATCGAAAACACAGATAATCTTACCAAAAGCCGCTATTAAAGAAACTTTAAGGTTGGTACACGATGCTCCAACTGGTGGACATCTTGGTGTAAGAAAGACTTTATCTCGACTGAAAGACAGATATGATTGGCCTGGAAAGAATGCCGATGTTCGTGATTATGTTGCTAAATGTTTAATCTGCTGTCGCAGGAAAGGCAATAAACAGAGAGCGAATCTCAGTTCTTTTGGAACTGGTGCTCCTTTAGAACGCATAGCGATTGACATAATGGGAAAAATTGACCCCCAAACATCGTCAGGTAACTCCTACATTCTTGTTATATGCGACTATTACACAAAATGGACCGAAGCATTCCCAATATTATGGAAACGAGAACTATTGCTAAAATCCTTGTTGAAGAGGTTTTTCTGAGAGTAGGTATACCATATCAACTCCAGAGTGATCAAGGAAAACAGTTTGAAAGTCGAATATTTTCAGAAATATGTTATCTTCTTGGAATAGAGAAAACTAGAACCACAGCAAATCACCTGCAGTCGGACGGACTTGTTGAGCGTTTCAACCTTACTCTTCAGAACATGTTATCAGCTTTCGTCCGTGCCAAAGAAGATAATTGGGTTGACTATTTACCATATGTAATGTCGGCCTACAGAAGTACGCTGCAAGAAAGTAGTAAGATGTCACCAAACTATCTTATATTTGACAGAGAGGTGATGACACCGTTAGAGTTGATGTTTGGATTACCACCAGAAGCTACAGAACCACTGACATCTTATGCTGCTAACATAAGAGAAAAGTTTACAGATGTATATGATCATATACGAGAAAATTTGAAACAAGTTGCTGTTAGACAGAAAAGACAATACGACATTAGGTCTAAGAACCGTTCTTTTCAAGAAAATGACATTTTATGGTTGTACACCCCTACAGTTAATCCGGACATACCGAAGAAATTCCAGAAGTATTGGAAGGGGCCATACAAAATTAAAAAGAAAATTTCGGATATTACTGTCCACTAAAATTGTTCATACCGACAGATTAAAGAAACATCAAGATTCTTTAATAACAGATAAAGATACAGAAGAAGTTATTGAAGAAGATGCTGATGAATTTTTTGATTGTTATGATAATACGTATATCACTAAATCTGGCAGAGAGTCAAAACCTCCTAATCATTTAAGTGGATGTGTTTTGTAAAAATTATGCAATTAAAATTCATTCATCTTTGTCTTTACAGATAATGGAAAACAGTATTACAGAATATTGTAGATGGTGTGGAAAGAAATTCGATACCCAAACCATAATAAAACATCAACAGAAATTTGGAATGAAAATTAGTTATTCCTGTTTCCTGTGCAATAGGCGATACAATCGAAAGCCTTCTTTTGAAAACCATATGATGCTCAAGCACCCCGGTGCATTTCACAGAAAAACATCATATGATCCCAGAAAAGATAGCAAGAAACCAACACCAAGTAAGAAAGTAGAAGCAGTTACACTAAAAAAATTCAACAGTTCACCAAAATAAATGGATACACAGGAGAATAATGAACTTCCATCAGAAAAAACAGATGACACTGCATTCGTGGAGTATTCCGATTCGGATGACGAAATCGGGTCGGATCCCGAAGTGTTTCTAGAAGCTGCACCCGCACCTGCACCAGTCCAAGATCCAAAAACCAAAGATAAAGCTTGTCAAGTTAATACCGTTTATTCCTTAGAACTAATTATTGATTAATGTCGGGACGACATTCTCCGAAGGCATGGGTAATGTCGTGGACAAATTAATTATTGTCTAATATATTTATAGAGTTATTCATTTAAGTCTCAAAGTTCGATACTATCTACTGTTTTTGTTCGAAAGTTTGTTTTATAGGAGATTTTTCGAATTAAATTTAATCGTAAGTACATGTAAAATCCTTGTATGCCCAATTTATACTTGGGAATCACGCATCAGTGTCTCTAGTCAAATGTCATAGAAAATTTAACTATTTAACTTTCATATTTTAAAATGTTTATACGTTAGTTCAACGTTGACAAAGGGGGTGATTTAAAGTCCAAAGTTTTAAAGTAATCAAGAAAGCTGATTAATTAGGTAATACTAATGTGACAGTATGGATTTTTTGTGTAGTGTCCCTTTAAACACCAGCTATATTTTCATGTATTAATACTTATCACAGCACCAGCCAATCACCTGTAAACACCCTCTGTCTGTATATCTATTTTTAGCTTTAGGATATACCTTTTTTTTCTTTCCTCTGGGGTGAGTTCTCTTCATCACCACTCTAGCTACTACTTGTATGTTAGTTACCATTCAGTATGATAGATTTCTTATAGTGAGGAACAACTTTCTTGTCCTCCATTGAAGTATTCTTTCAGTATTTCTCTATTATTTAGATAAGGTATGTGAAATTTGTTTTATAGTGTTTATTAAAGTAGTATATATTTTAATAAGCAAGTTTGCTTAAAATGCATTTCACCTTTTTATAAGTTTATAGTTCAATTATGTAGTTATCAGTAAAGAGATTTTTAATTAAGAATGTTTTTGTTTCAGAGAGCTATTATTAGATAATACATGTATAGTTAGTTATAAAGCATTGACTCATTCATAAACCCCACTTCGGGTAGGTTTATTTCTGTTTTATGTATATTAGAGCATTATCATTGTATTATATTATAGTGTATTGCATTGTGTT
Source organism: Nipponacmea schrenckii (assembly GCA_030562195.1). Classification (NCBI taxonomy): domain Eukaryota; kingdom Metazoa; phylum Mollusca; class Gastropoda; family Lottiidae; genus Nipponacmea; species Nipponacmea schrenckii. Next base: position 4,295,939 of record JAUJPP010000012.1, read on the forward strand.
GTATTTTTTTGCATTGTATTGTATTGTATATTTTGTATATATTCTAATAGTGCAATATTGTTTTACAGGGTTTTGTTATATCCTGAATAAAAGTTCTTACGAACCCAAGTCTTGTCTCTGGGTCAGGGAAGAATCCCCTTTTCAAGCCCAGTGCCCGGCTACACTAAATTATTTTTAAAATCATAAAAACATTGTCAACGTTATCGAAATGCTATATTTTATATTTATCATATTTTCTTACGCAATTAGTAATTTAAATATATTTTAGTAATTGTCATTTTGACCAGTCGTAATGTTTTATGGACAATAATGTAGTTAAAGATGATGATTTCAAATGGTGATCGGATTGAGCCCGGCTTTCAGCTAACTTTATGTAGTGATATAAAGGTTGATTGTCCGAGTAGTCTGACCCAAGGTAGAAATGTCTTGGAAATTGATTATTTCGTTCATTTAAGGCCTAGACTGTAAACACCTGGTTAAACTAATCCGGGTAGTCTGACCTCAAGTTAATACGATTATAATACAGTAAAGCTTGAAGGCTCAGTAGTAATTTTTATTGTTTAAAGTGTTTTGTTATATTTTTGTTAATAAATACTATTTTGTATTTAAAACATTGTTTTCAAGGCCTAAAACACGCAACAGATATTTGTGTCAAAGCACTCGAAATTGGGATAAGGGTCTCAATTGGGAAATTGAAGGAAAAGACAGAACCACTTTTAGCTGGTTCCTTGCTCACACTCTCGGAGGAAAATCCCCGAATCCGCTCTACTGGAGGTATTTAGTTAGATCCTGGGTAAAACCCGAAATAACTAGTGGTGTTAGAAACTACCCACTGGCGTTAAAACCAAGCCAAGAGCATTGGTAGAGCGTTACACTTTCGTGGGCCCCATGTGTTGTCATAACAAGATTTGTGTCCCTTGAAGGAATCCCCATAATTTTCCATGTGTCGCTGTCGTTGATTGGTTGAAATACGAGGATGAGTCAAAAAGTAATAATTTCTTATTGTCTGCGGACTATCGTCTGCTGAGTAATTTTCTAGTTATTGTCTGCTAATCTTATCGTATGCCCACTTGAACTTTTTTATTGTCTGCAAATCGTATTGTCTGCTGACTTGAACTCGGCTCATTTGGTTTAACGTTAAATTCAAAAGTTTGAGTTATTGCACTTGACTAAGTAAAAAACGCGTCAAAATTGGCTTGTGAACGCGATGTGTTGTCATAACATGATTTGAGTCCCTTGAAGGAATCCCCATAATTTTCCATGTGTCGCTGTCGTTGATTGGTTGAAATACGAGGATGAGTCAAAAAGTAATAATTTCTTATTGTCTGCGGACTATCGTCTGCTGAGTAATTTTCTAGTTATTGTCTGCTAATCTTATCGTATGCCCACTTGAACTTTGTTATTGTCTGCAAATCGTATTGTCTGCTGACTTGAACTCGGCTCATTTGGTTGAACGTTAAATTCAAAGTTTCGAAATAAATGCAGCACGGTACAGGCTTATTTGCAAGAGTAAGTATACAATAACAAGAAATAAGAAATAACCCGTACCAGCCTATTTACAACCGTCAGCCATCTTGGTGTCTGTCTTCTCTGAACAATGGCTACAAATACTGCAAACGCTGTGAACGCTACAAACGCTGCAAACCCTGAAAACGCTGCAAATGATGCAAAAGCTGTTGCAAATAAACCACCCAGTTCAAGCGCTGTAGTCGTTTCAAGTTTACCACCGGGTATTAACACTGGGAACGCTGTAGACCGAGTAAATATACCGGCAGGATGGGAAAAGCGAATAAGTAGTGCTGGTAATTAGTTAAATGTCAATAGATCTACAAGATTCTACATAGTATTCAATAAGTAGAACATTGTTGTCAGTTGTGGCCATTACTGCACACGTCGGTCAGAAAATGGGATTGAGAGTCCAACTCCCTCCCTTTTTGAAGCAACTTAGAAAAATGATGATGGCTAGTCCAAAACTTCTTCCTCTATTCCAGGCTCTGATAGATATTTTGACAGTTTGGAGTAGGCCTAGCTTAGAGAGGCTAGACTAGAGTGAAAAAAAAAATGGACATAGATCTACTCAACAACAGTTTTATGGAGATTTTCCAAACCTTTTGTTTTTCTAACAATTTTAATATTAGGAAGATAACGGGGTACCATAATGAATTGATCTTTTTAGTTGGATGTACGGTACAGTTATGATTTATATTTGTAGGTAAAGATTATTATGTGAATGTTTATACCAAAGAAACTCAGTGGGCTATTCCTAAAGTCCCAGCAGATAGCAACGTGAAAAAAATTAAATGCGCCCATTTATTAGTTAAACACATTAAATCACGTAGACCAGCAAATTATAAAGGTGAAACAATAAGTCGTAGTAAAGATGAAGCTCTTAAACTAATTAAAGGTTGGTCAGATTTTTTTACATTTAAATCTAGGCCTGTATCTAAAACCATCATGTACGGTATATAAACAATAGCAGTACCGGTAAGTCTGAAATGGTTTCCATTCGCTTTCCACAAGAAATATCTGTTCAGATTAACTCAGATCAACATTAATCGTTTTCATGAGTGGTTTTGTCCAACCCTCATCTTTATTCAGAATTTTCACATATAATTGGGGGCATATTTGTATGAGTTTTTGCCCTTGTTCTTGTAAACACTCTACAATGTGCAATTCTTGACGGATTTTGATGAAACTTGTTGTGAGGGTGTTTTATAACTCAAGCATGATCCCTATTGAAAATCAGCGAAATTGAAAAATATTTAGTATGAGTTATAGCCCTTGTATTGAAAACGCGTTCAATTTTAGCTTGTTAACACTCCTGAAAGAACAATTCTTAGTGGAGTTTGATGAAACTTGGCTTGAGTATTTGTTGTCTACCAAGGATGAACCCTTTTGAAAAGCAGTTAAATCGAAAATAATTTAGTATCAGTTATTGTCCTTGTTTTTATACGCCCACATTATAACGCCCACATTATAATGTGGTCGTATATTGTCGTCACCCTTGTCCGTCCGTCCGTCCGTCCACAATTGCTTGTGAACGCAATAGAGACTACAGTTTTTGTCGGATTTGAATGAAACCTTCTGTGAACATTTATATTGATGAGATCTCGGACAAGTTGGAATTTGGCGATTTTTCGATGAACGGTTTTTGAATTATTGCACTTGACTTAGTCATAACGCGTCAAAATTGACTTGTGAACACGATAGAGACTACAGTTTTTATCGGATTTGAATGAAACGTGCTGTAATCATTTATATTTATGAGATCTCTGACAAGTTCCAAATTGGGGATTTTTCAACAAACAGTTTTTGAGTTATTGCACTTGACTTAGTCAAAACGAGTCAAAATTTTCAATGGATTTAATGAAACTTGCTCTGATTATTTATATTGAAGAGATCTCGGACAAGTTCAAAATTGGCGATTTTTTAATTTTTTGAGTTATTGCCCTTGACTTAGCCAAAACGCGTTAAAATTGGTTTGTAAACGCTATAGAGACTACATTTTTGTATACGCCCACATGAAATGGGGGGCGTATATTGTCGTCTGTCCGTCCGTCCGGTTCGTCTCTCTGTCTGTCCACAATTGCGCAAGGATGAACCCTATTGAAAATCAGCGAAATCAGAAAAAAATTAGTATGAGTTTGTGCCCTTGTTCTTGAATGGCTCGTAAACACTCTACAAAGTGCAATTCTTGACCGATTTTGATGAAACTTGGTGTGAGAGTATGTTATAACTCAAGGATAAACCCTATCGAAAATCAGCGAAATCGAAAAACATTTAGTATGAGTTATTGCCCTTGTTCTTGAAAATGCGTTCAATTTTAGCTTGTAAACACTCTTGAGAGAACAATTTTTAATGGATTTTAATGAAACTTGGCCTGAGTATTTGTTAATAGGATGAAGCCTATTGAAAACCAGTCAAATCGAAAAAAAATTAATATCAGTTATTGCCCTTGTTTTTGAAAAAGCGTTCAATTTTTAGCTTGTAAACACTCTACAAAGCACAGTTATTGACCAATTTTGACGAAACTTGCTGAAATTGTTTAATATCACCCAAGAATGAACCCTTTTGAAAATAGCACATATCGAAATATATTTAATAGGAATTATTGCCCTTGTTCTATAAAATTTGTTGGATTTTTGCCTTGTAAACAATCTACAAGTCACAATTCTTGAGCGATTTTGACATAACTTGGCATGAGTATTGCTAATCAGTTAAGGATGAACCCTATTGAAATTCAGTTAAATCGAAAAATATTTAGTATCAGTTATTGCCCTTGTGTTTGAAAACGCGTTCAATTTTAGCTTTTAAGCACTCTAGAAAGAACAATTCTTAATGGATTTTGATAAAACTTGGCTTGAGTATTTGTTTTTACCCAAGGATGAACCTTATTGAAAATCAAATAAATAGAAATATATTTAGTGTCAGTTATAGCCCTTGTTCTTGAAAACACGTTCAATTTTAGCTTGTAAACACTCTGGAAAGAACAATTTTTAATGGATTTTGATGTAACTTGGCTGGAGTATTTGTTGTCTCCCAAGGATGAACCCTATTGAAAATCGAAAAATATTTAGTACAAGTTATTGACCTTGTTTTTGAAAACGCGTTCAATTTAACTCGTAAACACTCTAGAAAGAACAATTTTGAATGGATTTTGATGAAACTTGGCTTTAGTATTTGTTTTCTAACCCTATTGAAAATCAGATAAATCGAAAAATATTTAGTGTCAGTTATTGCGCCTGTTTTCAAAAACCCTTTCAACTTTTGGCTTGTGAACACTCTAAACATTCCTTTTTGACAAAACTCGCCGAAATTGTTTAATATCAACCAAGGATGAGCCTTATTAAGAATTAAAAATATCAAAATATTATTAAGGGTGAACCCTATTGCTAATCATAGAAATACCGAAAAATATTTAATGAGTTGTTATTAGGTACAATTCTTGACAGTTTTTAATGAAACTAGAGACCCTAGAAAAAAATAGGTTGGTAGGTTGAATAATTCATTCCACTTATTGTAACCTTACTGAAAAGTTTTTATTTGAAATAAATGCTGCCAGTGGGCGTATATTACCTTGCCTGGCAAGCTATCTTTATATGATCTTAATGAAACTTGGTATACATGTATATATTAAGGATATCTCGGTCAAGTTCAAAAATGGAAATTATCGCATGAACGGTTTTTGAGTTATCGCCCTTGACTTAGTAAAAACGTGTCAAATTTGGGTTGTATCCACAATAGAGGCTACAGTTTTTATCCGATCTTAATGAAACTTGGTATACATGTATATATTGATGATATCTCGGTCAAGTTCGAAAATAGAAATAATTGCATGAGCGGTTTTTGAGTTATTGCCCTTGACTTGGTAAAAACGTGTCAAATTTGGGTTGTATCCACAATAGAAGCTACAGTTTTTATCCGATCTCAATGAAACTTGGTATACATGTATATATTGATGATATCTCGGTCAAGTTCGAAAATGGAAATTATCGCATGAACGGTTTTTGAGTTATTGCCCTTGACTTAGAAAAATCTTGTCAAAATTTTAGTTTCGATGCAATAAATCCTCCAATTTTCAGAGGATGTTGATGAAACTTGGTTGTTAGCATTGGAATTGATTAGTCCTCAGTCAAGTTTGAATTTGACAGTTTTTCAATGAATTGTTTTAAGTTATTGCCCTTGACTTAGTAAAATTGAGTCAAAATTCTATTGTGGTTGCAATAAGAAGATTTAATTTTCAAAGGATTTTGATGGAACTTGGTGTAAGCATCAGAATTGATAAGACATTAGTCAAGTTTGAATTTCTGACTTTTTTTAACAAATGGTTTTTGGGTTATTGCCCTTGATTTGTGGGTACAAAATAAGGTACAATATTTTTAATAGATTTGATGAAACTTGGTATGAGTATTGAAATAGATAAGATGGTGGTCAAGTTTTAATTTGACAATTTTCCATGAACAGTTTTTGAGTTTTTGCCCTTAACTTCAATATTAATTCAGTGAATGTTTTTTGAGTTATTTGCGTGGCAAATAAAATTTGTCACGCTTTGTTTTCGTTCGGATTATTTTTTTTTTTTTTTTTTTTTTTGGGAAGCCCGCTAGCCCAAACGGAAAAAGATAGACTATTTTTGTTTTCACCAATGGCTTTTATATGGGCTGGAATCAAAAATGAATATCCAACATAATATTTTCGCTAACCCGAAAGTGGCTAATTGCATAATATGCAAATAAGATTTCAAGCTAATAGTTGGATCGGTCTGAAATTTACAGGATATAGATAGATTGGCAGCGCAATTAAAACTACATCATCAAAATTTTTTGATCACTTCCGGTTTGGGCATGGGGACTTCCGGTTTTTTCGTCTCATGTCGGGCGACCCTGCTTCCCATGTAATTCAAGAATCTAAACAAAAACAGTATATTTAAGCTATACTAAATGATTTTAATCCCCTAAGATGAAGAACAATCAAATTGAATGTTGCGCATGCGCAGTTTTCAAAAATGGCAAATTTTCTTAAAAATTTAATAAGTCCGCCAATTATTGACCGATTTTTATGATTTTGGTGTCTATCAAAACCTTGATACTTTATCTAAAAAATGTTGGGAACAGAATTTTGATTTTCGAATTTGAATTTTTTTATGCCTGTTCGAATTTTTCAAAAATTTAAAACTCTATATCTCGTGACCTTGACCTTCAATGACCTTGACATTTGAGATGTAGAATGTCCTTGATCTCAGCTGTCTATAGATGTGCTGATATTGCATGACTACTAATACTTCCGGTTTTATAGCCCACCGAAATCTGACTATTTTGCAATTTTGGACGGTTATATTACACTTTCGGGCTCTAATGTTCGGATCGATCTGAAATTTACAGGATATAGATAAATACGCAACACAATTAAAAATATATCATCAAAATTTTTTGATCACTTCCGGTTTGGGCGTGGGGACTTCCGGTTTTTTATCTCATTTCAGGCGACCCTACATCCCGTGTAATTCAAGAATGTAAGCAAAAACAGTATATATATTAGCTATACAAAATAATTTGTATCCCCCGAGAAGAAAAAAATTCCAATTGCTAGTTGCGCATGCGCCATTTTTCTGAGAATGGCAATTTTTCTTTAAAATTTAATTAGTCCGTCATTATTTATGCCCGTTTGAATTTTTTAAAAATTTGAAATTCTAAATCTTGTGACCTTCACCTTCAATGACCTTGAAATTTTCCATATAGAATGGCCTTGACATCAGCTGTCTATAGATCTAACAATATTGTTACGCTTGTTCCACAATTGGAGGCTGAAAAGTACCGGAATTGAAAGCTAGCAGGTTAGAAGTTTCAAAATGTTCGAAATCCATGGGATAACGCATAGTTGCCACGCTCGGAGCTGTTCACAGTTCTAGTTGCTCTATTTATTTTTCAAATTCAATGCTGCCAGTGGGCGTATGTTACCTTGCCTGGCAAGCTATCTTTAATGAAACAAGAGACCCTAGAAAAAAAAAGGTTGGAAGGTTGAATATTTCATTCCACTTATTGTAACCTTACTGAAAAGTTTTTATTTGAAATAAATGCTGCCAGTGGGCGTATATTACCTTGCCTGGCAAGCTATCTTTTTAATAATTAGGGCTGCAACGATTCCTGAAGTGGCGATTAGATACATTAAACGATACCCGTTCGATGATACGATTAATTGCGATAATAAATCGCGATTCTTTGTTAAAAGGGAAAAGAAAGAGAAAACTGATATTAATATTAATATTTAAACACACTTTTCAATATTTGGCACAAGTACAATCTTTTTGTATGAGCAACACTCCGTTTTCATCAGCATTGTTTTACTTACGCACCCCCCTCCCCAACTTCAAGTAAAGCTATCAATTTGAAACTTGGCAGAGTGGTACTTATATGTGTACTGAATATTCACAGACGATTCTGACCATTCCTTCTATTTATCATTAGCTTTTCGGGACATTGGAGAGTGCCTAAGTTAAACAGTGCCGTGAAACCAAATGACTTCCAAACTTCCGATTTATATTTTCTCTCAGCGCTTTCGTTTTTTTTTTTTTTTCACTGGCTTTTTCAGTCACAACAGTTTTTGACATTATTTGAATCTTATTAAATATATTAGCGAAATTAATTAGACATGTGCTATTCCATACTGCTATTTCCGGGAAAAAATTATTGATAACTATGCAAACAGACATTACGAAGTCAAAATGTGTTTGAAAAAAGCATAAGCATAATAGCAACATATGTTTTTGGTGTTGTATTTTATTCGTCAATAAACAAAAATAAATCATTTCTTTTTTTTTTTTGCAAATAATACGTGAAAAACAGATTTGTAATATCCTATAACGACAGAATTTTTTAAATACGCAAGGAATCCGTGTATTTAGGAAAATGAAGGGAGGTAATCAAATATCAAAATCGTGCTGATGCATCGTGATTATTTTTTTCTAACGAAATGCATCGATAAGCAGGAACGAATCAAGATTCATTGATTTTACGGTGAATCGTTGCAGCCCTATTAATAATGTTTTGATTTTAGTCATTTTAGACACGTAATGATTAATATGGGCCAATGTACCATTCAGTCTGTTAAAAATGATTCGCACTTTTACATTTTCCAAAGTTTATTTAGGCAAATCAATATTTCATTTGACTCGTGGTAGCGTCCACTTTGGATCGCAAACTGCAATGCGAACCTGGTTATTTTGTTCCCTCTATAAGGATGAACCCTATTGAAATTCAGTTAAATCAAAAATATTTAGTATCAGTTATTGCCCTTGTTTTTAAATGGCGTCAAATTTTTGGCTTGTAAACACTCTACAAAGCACATTTCTTGATTTATTTGACAAAATAATTGTTGATATTGTTTAATATCATCAAAGGATGAACCCTTTTGAAAATCAAAAATATCTAAATATATTTAATACGAATTATTGCTCTTGTTCTATGAAATGTGTTCAATTTTTGCCTTGTTAACACGCTACTAGTCACAATTCTTGAGCGATTTTTAAGTAACTTGGTATGAGCATTTGTTATCACCTAAAGATGAACCTATTGAAAAACGAAAAATATTTAATATTAGCTATTGCCTTTTTTTTTTAAAACAGTTAGCTTGTAAAACCTCTAGAAGTCACAATGATTTACAGATTTTGACAAAATTTGCTGAAATTGTTAATCATCATTCAAGGATGAACACTTCTTTCAAACGATATTGATTTTTGGCTCGTAAACACTCTGCAAGTCACATTTCTTGACTGATTTTAACGGAACTTGACATGAGTATGTGTAATTTTCTAAAGATGAACACTATTGAAAATCAATTCTTGACTGATTTTGATGAAACTTGGTGTGAGAGTATGTTATAACTCAAGAATAAACCCTATTGAACATCAGCAAAATCAAAATTTTTTAGTATGAGTTATTGCCCTTGTTCTTGAAAAAGCTTGAAAGAACAATTCTAAATGGATTTTAATGAAACTTGGCTTGAGTATTTGTTATCAGCCAAGGATGAAGCCTAATAAAAGCCAGTTAAATCGAAAAAAATTTAATATCATTTATTGCCCTTGTTTTTGAAAAAGCATTCAACTTTTTGGCTTATAAACATTCTAGGAGGCACAATTCATGATCAATGTTGACAAAACTACCTGTAATTGTTTGTTTTCACCCAGGGATGAGCCCTATTGAAAATAAAAAATTTCAAAATATATCTAATATGAATTATTGCCCTTGTTCTTTAAAATGTGTTTGATATTTGTCCTGTAAACACTCTACATGGCACAGTTCTTTTGATGAATCTTGGTGTGAGAGTGTCTTTTAACTCAAGGATGAATCATATTGAAAATCAGCGAAATCGAAAAATATTTAGTATGAGTTATTGCCCTTGTTCTTGAAAATGTGTTCAATCTTAGCTTGTAAGAACGATTCTTAATGGATTTTGATGAAACTTGGCTTTAGTATTTGTTTTCTCCCAAGAATGAACCCTATTGAAAATCGAAAAATATTTAGTACAAGTTATTGCCCTTGTTTTTGAAAACGCATTCAATTTAAATCGTAAACACTCTAGAAAGAACAATTTTGAATGATTGAATTGAATTTGTTTTCTCCCAAGGATGAACCCTATTGAAAATCAGATAAATACAAGTACAAGTTATTGCCCTTGTTCTTGAAAATGCATTCAAGTTAACTCGTAAACACTCTAGAAAGAACAATTTTGAATGATTGAATTGAATTTGTTTTCTCCCAAGGATGAACCCTTTTGAAAATCAGATTAATCGAAAAATATCTAGTGTCAGTTATTGCCCTTGTTTTCAAAAACGCTATCAACTTTTGGCTTGTGAACACTCTAAACATTTATATTTGACATAACTTGCTGAAATTGTTTAAAGGGATAATAGGCGTTAGAACGAACATAAAAATTTAAGTTCACTCAAATTTGGACAATAACAGTATATATTCATCAGTGGACTTACCTGTTGTCATACCTATACATCAAAACACTTGAGCCATCCATCAAGTGATTTTCAAATGGTGTAAATATAAAGGGAAGTAACTCTAACATTTGGTTTTTCATGCGTCCTTGACCCCTACTGCTGAATTGCACAATGGTGTTTTAGCGTTGATTTACCAGACGCTTTTATTCTCAAACTGAATGGAATCGTCACTGGCTCACTTTTTTTTAAAATTCCGAATATATTTTTATTGTGGCTTTTTAAAATTTGGTAAAGTGTGGGATGCAAACTTATTTAACTAATAGTCAATATTAAACACAAATATAAGCCGTAGGACAAGTGTATTCTAACGCCTATTATCCCTTTAATATCAACCAAGGATGAGCCCTATTAAGAATTAAAAATATCAAAATATTATTAAGGGTGACCCCTATTGCAAATCATAAAAATACCAAAGATAGCTTGCCAGGCAAGGTAATATACGCCCACTGGCAGCATTTATTTCAAATAAACACTTTTCAGTAAGGTTACAAAAGTGGAATGAAATATTCAACCTTCCACCATATATTTTTTTCTAGGGTCTCTAGTTTCATTAAAAACTGTCAAGAATTGTACCTAACTCAACTCATTAAATATTTTTCGGTATTTTTATGATTTGCAATAGGGTTCACCCTTAATAATATTTTGATATTTTTAATTCTTAATAAGGCTCATTCTTGGTTGATATTAAACAATTTCAGCGAGTTTTGTCAAAAATGAATGTTTAGAGTGTTCACAAGCCAAAAGTTGAAAGCGATTTTGAAAACCGGCCCAATAACTGACACTAAATATTTTTCGATTTATCTGATTTTCAATAGGGTTTATCTTTGTGAGAAAACAAATACTAAAGCCAAGCTTCATCAAAATCCATTCAAAATTGTTCTTTCTAGAGTGTTTACGAGTTAAATTGAACGCGTTTTCAAAAACAAGGGCAAAAACTTGTACTAAATATTTTTCGATTTTCAATAGAGTTCATCCTTGGGAGACAACAAATACTCCAGCCAAGTTACATCAAAATCCATTAAAAATTGTTCTTTCTAGAGTGTTTACAAGCTAAAATTGAACGCGTTTTCAAGAACAAGGGCTATAACTAACACTAAATATATTTCTATTTATTTGATTTATAATAGGGTTCATCCTTGGGTAAAAACAAATACTCAAGCCAAAGTTAATCAAAATCCATTAAGAATAGTTCTTTCTAGAGTGTTTACAAGCTAAATTTGAATGCGTTTTCAAGAACAAGGGCAGTAACTCATACTAAAAAAATTTTCGATTTCGCTTTTCAATAGGGTTCATCCTTGAGTTATAACACACTCTCACACCAAGTTTCATCGAAATCCATCAAGAATTGTGCCATGTAGAGTGTTTACGAGACAAAAATCGAACGCGTTTAAAAGAACAAGGGCAATAATTCATATTAGATATATTTTGATAATTTTAATTTTCAATTAGGCTCATCCCTTGCGATATCCAACAATTTCAGTGAGTTTTGTCAACATTGGTCATGAATTGTACCTTCTAGAGTATTTATTAAAAAGTTAAACCTGTTTTCAAACACAAGGGCAATAACTGACACTAAATATATTTTGATTTATTTGATTTTCAATATGGTTCATCCTTGGGTAAAAACAAATACTCAAGCCAAGTTTTATCAAAATCCATTAAGAATTGTTCTTTCTAGAGTGCTTACAAGCTAAAATTGAACGCGTTTTCAAACACAAGGGCAATAACTGATACTAAATATTTTTCGATTTAACTGAATTTCAATAGGGTTCATCCTTAGGTGATTACAAATACTCATGCCAAGTTATGTCAAAATCACTCAAGAATTGTGACTTGTAGAGTGTTTACAAGGCAAAAATCCAACACATTTTATAGAACAAAGGCAATAATTCCTATTAAATATATTTCGATATGTGCTATTTTCAAAAGGGTTCATTCTTGGGTGATACTAAACAATTTCAGCAAGTTTCGTCAAAATCGGTCAATAACTGTGCTTTGTAGAGTGTTTACAAGCTAAAAATTGAACGCGTTTTCAAAAACAAGGGCAATAACTGATATTAATTTTTTTTCGATTTGACTGGTTTTCAATAGGCTTCATCCTTGGGTGATAAAAAATACTCAGGCCAAGTTTCATTAAAATCCATTGATTTTCGATAGGGTTTATCCTTGAGTTATAACATACTCTCACACCAAGTTTCATCAAAATCTGTAAAGAATTGCACGTTGTAGAGTGTTTACGAGCCATTCAAGAACAAGGGCACGAACTCATACTAATTTTTTTCCGATTTCGATGATTTTCAATAGGGTTCATCCTTGCGTGATCATAAACACTCATATTAAGTTTCATCTAAATCCGTCAAGAATTACACCGTGTAGAGTGTTTACGAGCAATTGTGGACGGACGGACCGACCGACGGACGGACGGATGTGGGTGACGACAATATACGCCCCCCATTTCATGTGGGCGTATAAAAATATTTAATGAGTTGGTACAATTCTTGACAGTTTTTAATGAAACTAGAGACCCTAGAAAAAAGTATATGGTATGAAGGATGAATATTTCATTCCACTAATTGTTACCTTACTGAAAAGTTTTTATTCTAAAAAAAAATCCTGCCAGTGGGCGTATATAACCTTGACTGGCGAGCTATCTTTTTGAAAACTAGTCAAAATTTTAGCTTGTAAACCCTTTAGAAGGCATAATGCTTTACAGATTTTGGCAAAACTTGTTGAAATTGTTAATTATCACCCAAGGATGAACCCTGTTGAAAATAAGGAATATCACAAAATATTAAATATGAATTATTGCCCATGTTCTTTAAAACACGTTCGGTTTTTGGCCAATTAAAACTTTTCATTCCATACCGTACAGATTTTGATGAATTTTGTTGGAAATATCATAAGGTTGAATATTTCATTTTTTATTCATAATCAATGCTGCTAGTGGGTGTATATTACCTTGCCTGGCAAGCTATCTTTTAATGAAACAAACAGATTTTATGAAAGAAATTTCCTGTTAAGTGCAGCTTGCTAAAGATGTTGTTTTTATTCATCTTGATCCACAAGAGAAGATGGGTAGAGTGCAAATATTTGAGAACCTGATGGTGAAATGTTGATTTGCAGTTACATAGTTTGAATTATCCAACCAGAACCTTAACCCTTTCAACCCTATAAGCCGGTATACCGGCTTATCCTTATAAGATATATACCCTATGAGCCGGTAAACCGGCTGTTGCCAAGTGACGTCATACAACGTTAATGCATACAAATTAAGAAATATTGCTTGGAGCTCAGGGTATATGACGTTCTATCTAAATTACACTCAGGGTTCAAAGGGTTAAATAATATGCAGTTACCCAAACTTCCATGCTATGCAATCTTCAGACAAATCAATATAAATATTATTTCAAGTTGAAATTTGATGTTGATCAATTTATTTTTTAAGGTTATGTGAAAAAAATCAAAGCTGGAGCTAATTTCAGTGAGGTAGCAGAAGCCCATAGTGATTGTTCTTCAGCTAAGAGGGGAGGAGACCTAGGAACATTTGCAGCAAATCAAATGCAGAAAGCATTTGAAGATGTAGCATTTAGTTTAGAAATTGGTGAACTAAGTGGCATTGTTGAAACTGAATCAGGGTATCATATTATATTAAGAACCGGCTGAAAGACTGATTTAGTGAGAACAATGTTAGTTATGGTTCTGGATATGAGATAGATTTTTTTTTTATTATCTTATTCAAATAAATATGAAAAGGATTTGGGGACACATATAAACCCCTTTCCCAGCTCATAGCATCAATTTGCACCATTCAAATTTTAGGTTATGATATCTGGTTAAAAAAAACTGCAGTTTATAATGAAATGGTAAAAAAGAAAAAAAAACCAAAAAAAACCTGGATACTCTTTTTTCCTGTTAAGTACATTTTGGGTTGAAACTCCCAATAAGAAGTTTATGAGCCAAATTATTATCATTAAACAACTGTATTTTATTAATACTACCAAAAAAGTACTTTGATCGTTTTATTTTTGTTATGTTGTCAGGTAGTGATGGTCCATCATATCACTCATATCAACTAAGAGTTGTATTCTGTATTATTACATGTTAACATGACATTGTGTCAATAAAAAATGTTTTTGAAAATGAATTGTGATTATTATTTGAGATTCTCATTACTTCCTCATTATCTGATAGAAATATAATGATGTGTAAATAAACCTACATGATTGTGTATCCCCTGAAATATATTTTTTAAGCCTTTCACTCATGCTAATAGCATACCGGGTACTTCAGATTTCCAATTGAAAGGCAAACCAGGTAAAAGTGCTAAAAATGTAAATGTAATTTCAAATTGTTTCTCCTTTGCATATCTTAGCTCAATGCTTCGCAACCTTTTTTATGAGATTCTCCCCTTGGCGAAATGTGTCATAACTTTTACCCCCAACTTTTGGCAGTTTAGTGATTGAAGAGGGCAAGCTCAGCAGGCTTGAAGCCTCTGGAGGAGGGTGTAGGAAGTGTTCTCCTCATAGGGAAATTTTCTGGGAAACCATTTTCTTACATGGGGCTGCCCCTTATCTCAGATAAGCTTGATCTGAAAACACAAAACGAAATCACAAATACATGATTTATCACCAACAACACATTTATCTCTCTCAATGCTTACAGTTCCAAGTATATTCCCTATTTTTCAGTCATTCCAGACATTTCCCCTCCCTTCTAAATTCACCCCCAAAAAACCTTACCTTTCAAATTCCCCTCCCCTCCAAAGACTTTTCAATTCCCCTCAGTCTTAGCTGCTTGGACCAATTAGAAGATAAACACTTTCTGTTTTAGATTTAGAGGGGGTTTATTCGATATTTAACCATGCTTGAACCATTAGATCCCGAGACCGCTTGCGGTCGAGGGTCTCTAATGGTATATTCAAGCATGGTTAAATATCGAATAAACCCCCTCTAAATCTAAAACAGAAAGTCGTTTATCGGAATTGTACCACAAATTGTGATGATTTTGTTCCCGGACTCTTTTTTTTATGGATAATTTAGACATGGGTTATTCGGTTTTTATGACGTTAGGTGCAGTATGACGCACATAACAACAAACTGCACGTGCGCTATCGAATGAAAAAGACGACATCCTTTTTATCATTAAACATTAACAAGATTTGTAACTAGTTCGCTGAAATTAATACGCCAAATTGCAAAGACATGATGTCAAATTGCTATTAAACCCCATGTATTTCGACCAATCAGAACTCAGAATTTTTGTTATTTGTGGTACAATATACATTGAGCTTTGAACTATTCTCTCATTGTTATATGTGTAATAACAATGCACACTCTCATTCCAAAGAGTAGAGATGTTGATATACGAAGTTACAAATTCTTTTCCATTATATGTAATAAACACCCTTGAGTGGAAAGACTTAGTGGGGATATATCCATTGCGTATAAAGCAAATTTAAATGCTGGAAGGTCTTTACAACCTAGATCGTAAAACTGGAAATCGATTTAATGGACCAAGTTGGATAACATTTTTGGGGGGTTCTGTATATATATCACCTTAAGGTTTACTACTCTTTGACAACTGCTTTATGCATAAGTAGTGATATAATCTTAAATGGCAGCATCAGCATTAAACAACTGTATTTTATTACATTTTATAAAGTTTCATCAAAATCCACCAAGAAACCAGCTCCATTGTGTAAATAAATAATTAAAAATCAAGGGCAATAACTCATTGAATAATTTCCATTGGTCTGATTTTCAATAGGGTTCATACTTGGGCCTTTGGTTATAACAAATACTCACAGTTATGATATCATAAAGCTAATGACATCAAAGGTCTTTCATAACTATAACAAATTGTCAGCTCTGGAGAAAAAAGTAGGCTACATAGTATAGACGGGTTTTTTCAGTTGTCGCCCCTAGTTATTTGCCACTTAGAGGGTGAGGTGGTGAACTTCACACATCATTTCCTACCACTGGTTGATTTTTCGCCTATTATGGGTACAGCCGTTGATTGCACAAGATGTTCCTCCACCTTTCGAGTATTTTCTTTTATTCATTCTATTTCACTTTGAGCGTTGAATGATGAAAATTTGATGTAAACAAAAAAATATTCCGCCTTGACGCCATTAACTAATACGTGAAACGGGAACGAGGCTAGGCAAATTTCACGCTCGTAATGGCGGATATGTCACGTGATACACCAATGACAGCGCCCATGGTTTTGGCGGGAAATATGAATGGACTCGCCTATATAATAGTCAATAAGTTTAAAGTGGAGGTGTGAAATATAAAATTAGTTGGAAAAGTTTGTCGGTATTGCATGCATGTAAGTCATTTCTGCATCAGGCAAATTGGTATTGAATCCAGCTATTCAAAATGATTCAGCCAAATCCAATTTGTTTTTGCCCCATGGCTCTTTTTCTGTAAAACAATCTAAGTTAAGGTTTGGCCTGAAACATTTAAATATGGAGTTACTTTAGGTGCTTTGTCTTTTTTCTTCAATTTTTATACGCCCACATGAAATGGGGGGCGTATATTGTCGTCACCCACATCCGTCCGTCCGTCCGTCCACAATTGCTCGTAAACACTCTACACGGTGTAATTCTTGACGGATTTAGATGAAACTTAATATGAGTGTTTATGATCACGCAAGGATGAACCCTATTGAAAATCAGCAAAATCGGAAAAAAATGAGTATGAGTTCGTGCCCTTGTTCTTGAATGGCTCGTAAACACTCTACAACGTGCAATTCTTGACCGATTTTGATGAAACTTGGTGTGAGAGTATGTTATAACTCAAGGATAAACCCTATCGAAAATCAGCGAAATCGAAAAACATTTAGTATGAGTTATTGCTCTTGTTCTTGAAAACGCGTTCAATTTTAGCTTGGAAACATTCTTGAGAGAACAATTTTTAATGGATTTTAATGAAACTTGACCTGAGTATTTGTTATCACCCAAGGATGAAGCCTATTGAAAACCAGTCAAATCGAAAAAAAATTAATATCAGTTATTGCCCTTGTTTTTGAAAACGCGTTCAATTTTTAGCTTGTAAACACTCTACAAAGCACAGTTATTGACCGATATTGACGAAACTTGCTGAAATTGTTTAGTATCACCCAAGAATGAACCCTTTTGAAAATAGCACATATCGAAATATATTTAATAGGAATTATTGCCTTTGTTCTATAAAATGTGTTGGATTTTTGCCTTGTAAACACTCTACAAGTCACAAATCTTGAGCGATTTTGACATAACTTGGCATGAGTATTTGTAATCACCTAAGGATGAACCCTATTGAAATTCAGTTAAATCGAAAAATATTTAGTATCAGTTATTGCCCTTGTGTTTGAAAACGCGTTCAATTTTAGCTTGTAAGCACTCTAGAAAGAACAATTCTTAATGGATTTTGATAAAACTTGGCTTTAGTATTTGTTTTTACCCAAGGATGAACCTTATTGAAAATCAAATAAATCGAAATATATTTAGTGTCAGTTATTGCCCTTGTGTTTGAAAACAGGTTTAACTTTTTAATAAATACTCTAGAAGGTACAATTCATGACCAATGTTGACAAAACTCACTGAAATTGTTGGATATCGCAAGGGATGAGCCTAATTGAAAATTAAAATTATCAAAATATATCTAATATGAATTATTGCCCTTGTTCTTTTAAACGCGTTCGATTTTTGTCTCGTAAACACTCTACATGGCACAATTCTTGATGGATTTCGATGAAACTCAAGGATGAACCCTATTGAAAAGCGAAATCGAAATTTTTTTTAGTATGAGTTACTGCCCTTGTTCTTGAAAACGCATTCAATTTTAGCTTGTAAACACTCTAGAAAGAACTATTCTTAATGGATTTTGATTAACTTTGGCTTGAGTATTTGTTTTTACCCAAGGATGAACCCTATTATAAATCAAATAAATAGAAATATATTTAGTGTCAGTTATAGCCCTTGTTCTTGAAAACGCGTTCAATTTTAGCTTGTAAACACTCTAGAAAGAACAATTTTTAATGGATTTTGATGTAACTTGGCTGGAGTATTTGTTGTCTCCCAAGGATGAACTCTATTGAAAATCGAAAAATATTTAGTACAAGTTATTGCCCTTGTTTTTGAAAACGCGTTCAATTTAACTCGTAAACACTCTAGAAAGAACAATTTTGAATGGATTTTGATGAAGCTTGGCTTTAGTATTTGTTTTCTCACAAGGATAAACCCTATTGAAAATCAGATAAATCGAAAAATATTAAGTGTCAGTTATTGGGCCTGTTTTCAAAATCGCTTTCAACTTTTGGCTTGTGAACGCTCTAAACATTCATTTTTGACAAAACTCGCTGAAATTGTTTAATATCAACCAAGAATGAGGCTTATTAAGAATTAAAATATCAAAATATTATTAAGGGTGAACCCTATTGCAAATCATAAAAATACCGAAAAATATTTAATGAGTTGAGTTAGGTACAATTCTTGACAGTTTTTAATGAAACTAGAGACCCTAGAAAAAAATATATGGTGGAAGGTTGAATATTTCATTCCACTTTTGTAACCTTACTGAAAAGTTTTTATTTGAAATAAATGCTGCCAGTGGGCGTATATTACCTTGCCTGGCAAGCTATCTTATATTTATTCAGTCTTACTGTAGGCCTATGTCTCACATATTTAATTCAGAACAAGTAAACAATAAATGATAAAATTTGATGTACAATTAACCTGATGAGTCCTTGATGGAAAATACCGTCTTTAGGCTACTTGTAAGTGAAGTGATGCGTTTATAGATCTTATGTTTATTATAAATCATAAAGCATGTTTGATGGCTGCTTAGCCTCTTACATCAATGATAAAATATAAAGGTCAAGGTCAACAGAGGTAAGTATTAAAGTAGGTCAAGTCCCTTACATCATTGACAATCAACCTATAACATAATACTGTAACATCTCTTTTCTTTTAGAAAGAAAAGAAGTTCATATTAATTAAACAGAAATAAAACAGAACAAAAATAAGAATTGAAGACAACAAATTAAAATCATAATTTTTGGAATTTAGCATTTTAACACAATGTCTTTTGTATTGTCTTATTGAAAACTATTCAGTGTAACGAAGTGGAGGTTTGATCACTCTTCCAGTTCTTGTTGTTAAAATTGGAGGGTTGATATTAGGTGCGGGTTCTGAAGTTTGATGAGACTGTGATGGGTTAGAAGTAGTAACAGGAACTGATGAGTTGTTGCTCTCTGGTTTTTCGAACTGGGGTTGTGTGAAGTTGTTATCAGGGTTGGCACTTTCAGGAACATTGTCTTCAACCTCAGAGCTATTATCATCTACAACGTTTTCATTGGATTTGCGAAGGTGATTCCTGTTTCGACGAAGTACATTTCCAGTTGAAGATTTTACCAAATACGATCTGATGCCAACTTTTTCTTGGACTATACCCTGGTTCCAGGTACTACCAGATGTTGGAAAAATTCTCTTTTTAATGGTGAAAGTGAATGAGTTGATCTATTGTAATATTTAGCTTGTTTACGTTGATGGAAGTCAAGTTTATGTCGAACATCAGTAATGACTGGATCTAAGAGTTTGGAATTGGTTAGGAGGAGTGATGGTGTTCGTCTGTTAAAAAATATCTGGTTAGGACTTTTGTCTGTAGCTTGATTAGGAGTGTTTCTGTGATTAAGAAGAGCCAGATGCGGATCAGAGCCAGAATGGGCAGCCTTCTTAAGTATTCTCTTGGCAGTTTTGACGGCACTCTCAGCTTTTCCATTCGATTGGGCATATCCTGGGCTAGAGGTGTTATGGTTGAAATCCCATTCAGCTGCAAACTTCTTAAACTGATCTGATGAGAATTGGGGTCCATTGTCTGTAAACAAAGTTTCTGGTATACCATATCGAGAAAAATGAACTTTAAGTTTACTTATTACTGCAGTTGAGAGAGTGGACGGGAGCTTGTCGATTTCAAAGTAGTTGCTGAAGTAATCAACTATTATCAGGTAGTTATTTTCTAAACAAGTAAACAGGTCAACGCCTATCTTTGCCCAAGGGCGTGGTGGTATTTCATGTGAGATCAATTCTTCCTTCGGCTGATGTGTCTCATATGTCCGACAAGTCTCACATCTTGAAATATAGTCTTTGATGTTTGCTGACATTCCTGGCCAGTATATTATTTCTCTTGCTCGTTTCAAACAGCCTTCTACACCATGATGGGTATGTAAGATTGAAAGTATTTCTTGTCTAAGTGATTTTGGTATAATACATCTGTTGCCACGAAAGATAATACCTTTATGAATGGATAATTCATCTCGGATATCAAAATATGGTTTAACTGCTGCAGTTACTTCATGTTTAGTGGCAGGAAAGCCTTTCAGAATAACTTTTCTAAGAGCAGCCAAGTTCTCATCTTCATTTGTCGCAGCCTTGATTTCATCTTGACGCCTTTTAGATACTGCCAGATAATCTGTTGGATTCATTTTCTCAATCTCTTTTTCGACTAAAGATCGAACTATTAATACATCGTCTACAACCGAGGTACCATCATTGTTTTTCAAATAAGCTCTTGATAAAGTATCGGCAAGAAACATTTCTGTGCCTTTCTTGTAGACAATCTCATAATCATATTTCTGTAATCTTATCAACATTCTCTGTAACCTTTTGGGTGCTGATAATAATGGCTTATTTTGGATGATCTGAAGGGGTTTGTGATCACTCTAAACAATCAATTTTCTACCATATGTGTATTGGTGAAACTTTTCACAACCATATACCACAGCAAGGAGCTCTTTCTCTATTTGAGCATAATTTCTTTCTGTTGCTGTCAATGATCTACTACCATATGCAACTGGCTGACCTTCTTGCATCAGTGTTGCACCTAATCCGGTTTCCGATGCATCACACTGTAGGACAGTTGGTTTTGTTGAATCAAAGAACCGTAACACTGGAGCTTGTGTCAGGGCTGTTTTAATGTTTGTAAAAGCTTCTTCTTGTTCATGTGTCCACTGGAAGGCATTATCCTTATGTATAAGTTGACGAATTGGCTCACACATGGCACTTAGGTTGTCAAAGAATTTGGCTAGATAATTTACTGTTCCTATCAATCGTTGAACAGCTTTTACATCAGTTGGACGTTTCATATTGATTATAGCTTCTATTTTTAACGGGTCAGGCTTCAGTCCATTTGAAGTAAGTAAATGACCCACATACTGACCTTCTTGAAGTCTTAATCTAAGTTTATCTTTGTTCAATTTTACACCTATATCTCTACATTTGTTCAATAGTGTCACCAATTTAGCATCATGGTCAATGGTAGCTTCTTCTATAGTATTACCCTTTCCATATATCAGTATGTCATCAACTATAGGTTTGACTCCAGGCAAATTGTTGATATGTTGATCTAATATTTGCTGGAAGTATTCTGGTGCCGTAGAGATACCAAAAGGCATTCGTAACCATCTGAATCGCCCAAAGGGAGTTTCAAAAGCTGTTAGCATGCTTGATTCTTCATCTAACTTCACATTCCAGAAACCATTTTTCATATCAACCATTGTAAAGACTTTGGCATTCGCCAGATCAGGAAGAAGGTCTTCTATAACTGGCAATGGGTAATGGCTTCTCTTCAAAGCTTCATTTAGAGGCTTAGGATCAATACAAATTCGCAATTTACCACTTGGTTTCTTGACCAGAACTAATGAGGATATCCAATCAGTGGGAGTTTCTACTCTCTTTATCACTGACATCTTCTCTAAGCGTTCAAGCTCTTCTTTCAACTTTGGTTTGACTGCAAGGGCTACCCTTCGAAGTGGTTGTTTAGAAGGTACAATAGATTTATCAACTTCCAGATGTAATTCACCAGGAAAGGTTCCTACTTCACTGTTAAACAAATCTGCATACTCCTTCAGTATCTGTTTTTTTGTCAGGCAAGTATCTTGAGATAACTGTAAAATGTTACCTTCTTGAAAAACAACAAGTTCCATTTCAACTATGGCTTGGAAACCAAGGATTGGTCTGGCGCCTTCTACTATAGAAAATTCTTGCAGATAAGTTCTGTTATTCTTTTGATTCAGGACAATTAACTTGCATTTGCTTTTCACTTTCATAATTGTATCATTAAACATTTTCAGCTTCTGGTTGCATGGAATCAATATGGTTTCTTTAGGTACATATTCAGGGCTTAGACAATTACATGTTGCTCCAGAATCAAGTTGGAAATCTATAAGGATGTCTCCAATTTTCATTTTAGCAAGTATTTTGTTATGTCCAATCTCTTGAATATTATCAATAGTGAGTAATTCATCATAATCGTCTGAATCTGTACTCTGGTCATGGTTATTCATGGTGATCGCATTAACTTTATTTCTGTGTTCTCGATTCTGTTTACTTTTCTGAAATGATGAAGGTCGACTAAGACATTTCTTTGAAAAATGATTAGGTCCACCACAATTCAGGCATTTCACTCCATAAGCAGGACATTTCCTTGGAGGATGTGAAGATCCAAAATATGAACAATCATTTACTGTTTGTTCCTTGACATTTTGATCAGCATGTTGAGACTTCTTCCTAAAAGGTTTCTTAGATACATAGTTTATCTGATTTTCGCTACTCATTTTCTTGATCTGAGATGCAGCAGTTTCGGCAGAACGACACATGTCAATACACCGCTTTAACTTTAAATCAGATTCCAGCAAGAGACGTTTACGTACCGAATTTTCAGAAATTCCACACACTATTCTGTCTCTTATCATTTCATCTTGTAGATCCTTAAAGTCACATGTCTGGGCTAATTTTCTGAGAGCTGTGAGATATGTATCAAATCTCTCTCCAACTTCTTGATTTCTGGAGTACAACATAAATCTTTCATATATTATATTGACAGCTCCAATACAGAATTTCTCCATAACATCTAATATATTTGTCATACAATCGGCATCTTTATCAGCAGGAAATTGTAGGTTGTTGAATATTTCTAGGGCAGGTGGTCCAATACAGGTTATGAACGTGGCTTTACGGTATGCTTCAGGTTATTGATGCAATCTAGAAACAATTTCATATGAATCCCATATTTGTCTCCATGTCTTCCATGACTGGGATAAATTATTTGGAGTAGTATCCAGGAATGGTGGTAAAGGAACATTCTTGTACAAACCAGACATGGTTTGATTCTGTTGAGCCGGGTTAGCCCCTTGAGCCAAATTAGCGTTTTCTCCCCTCTCAGTCATTTCTTTCAAATCAACTAACCTTTATATTCAACCTTTTCTCTTTCCTTATTAAAAAAATTAGTTTTGGCTATACTTCTGACACCATGTTTAAGTGAAGTGATGCGTTTATAGATCTTATGTTTATTATAAATCATAAAGTATGTTTGATGGCTGCTTAGCCTCTTACATCAATGATAAAATATAAACATAATACTGTAACAGTGCACATCCCCAAGTTTCTGTATTCTGGAAAATCAGATAAATTTTAGCTCACAAGATGTCACTAATAGTTAGTGTTACTCTGCCAATATGATCTTACTCTTTTGCAATAATTTCTTCATTCTTTATAATGATAGGGCCTGGATTGTATCCTAAAGAACATTATTAAATATAGTAAAGAAGCCCTTCTACCAGCCATAAATAACCAGTTTGTTAATTTAGTTTTAGAATGAAATGTATACCCTGAAGTACAGTAGGCCTATGAGTAAACATTTCAGTTTTGTAATAAATGAAAGAATTTAATTCAGAACTTAATGTAAGCTATTGTAATTGTAGAGCAAATTGAAAGGAATTATAGATGGGACTCCTTGGTGATTGGTGATAGGCTTTCTAACATTATAATAGCCTCTCTATCAAAAACTACGAATAATAAAATCAATGTCAAGTTTTGTTGGATTTATTTGACCTAATTTATGAATTTAATTGACACTTTATCGACATTCCCTCGTTTGACGTTTAACAAGAAATAATTGTGTGCGATACTGAATCACAGGGCTAAGATAACAGCTCTATTCAATATAATATAAAAAAATGAAATGAATGGAGTTTTACGTCCTACTCTTCTGCACCTTATGGGCCAATGAAGACGGGCAACGCCATGCCAACTGTCGAGGGATCATTAACGTGCACAGCCTGTAGCACACGAGGCCTCGGTTTATTGTCCAATCCGAACGACTAGACGCTTTTTCCATGTCAGTCCCTCCGACCTGCATCACTGACAAGGGGAAACCGGGCTGAAAAATCCGAAAGTTCATCTCGACCTTTGCCGGGATTGAACTGAAATATCGATGTGTTGAACGCTTGCAAAGACGTCAAATTTCAAATGTTATTAAAATTAAAAAGAAAAAAAATCGAGCCCCTGTGTAAAACGGTACTGACTTCCTGTCATGTGACAAAATGGACGACATCGCATAGCAACTAAAAAACTAAAATCGATTTGTAAACAATTTTGGTTGGATTTTCTCTTAATAAACCCCGGAATCCCAGCAAACCCCTTCTCAATTTACAAAGTAAGACGAAAAAATGAGTTCAAGTGGAGAAGAAGAAGAGGTAGGCCCGTCAGTCGATTCTAATGACAAAGAAGAGAGAATAGCAGCAAGACGATTACGAATTCAGAAAAGAATTGAAGCAGCAAAGAGGGACCCGAATGATCCTGGGGACAATAAAGAAATCAAGGAAGAGCTCAGCAAAAGTCGTAAACAGATAGAAGAAAGTCGACTTAGATTAACCAAGTTAAGGAAAGATGGCTTTGAACTCGTTACCAACATCCGAGTTGCAGGAGATTCTAGGGAATCAAATCGAAGAGGAGAGGAAGATGAAGCTAAACGGTTGAGGCGAGAAAGATTAGAACAAGAGGCTAAATCTGGTACTGAGAGATTTGAAGAAATAACAAAAAAATGGGAGTCTGCTCTTCAAAAAGAAGTTCCACAATCATTACATGAAATGTTGATGCAGCAGAAAACTTCTTGTGATGCCATGATTGATGAGAAAAATAAACTTATCAATGATTTCCAACTGGAATTGAAAAACAAAGATGATTTGTATGTTAAAGATTTGAAGAAGATGGCTGAGGACGTTGATTTGATGATAGAGAGAATGAATGAACAAATAAAAAACCTGAAACAAGCTCAAAGAGAAGAGTTGGAACAAGATGAACGTGCTTTTGTTGCAGAAAGAAATGAGCTGTTAGAGCAACAGAAAAAGAAATGGGAAGAAAGAATGTCTTATCGACGGGACAAGGAAATAGAATACATGAAGAATCGGGAGAAGCGTGTAGAAGAATATGAACAAATGTTACAACATTTACGAGTTCAAGATGCTGAAGAATATAATATGGTGAAGATAAGACTTGAAACCGATGTTCAAATTTTAGAACAACAGTTACAACAGATGAGAGCTACCTATCAACTCAATCAAGAAAAACTAGAATATAATTTCCAAGTTTTAAAGAAACGAGATGAAGAAAATGCTATCACTAAAGCTCAGCAGAAAAGAAAAATTACTAGAATGCAAGATGTTTTAAATAGTTTAAGAATCAAGTTAACAAAACAAGAAAAACAATATCGAGATGAAAATACACAGCTCACTGAAGATTATAAACGAATTGCTGAACAGTTTCGTGATTTACAGAAAAAATCTAAACATTTCATGGCTACAGATGCTAAAAAATTTGCTGATGTTTGGTGTATGAATGAAGAAGAATGTAAAGAACTATTAAATTCTGTGTTACAATGTGATGAAGTTATACATCAACAACAATTAGGCCTGCAATGGGAGACTCCAGATATGACATTCACAGAAAATGTTGGTCCTCTTCAGTTAACAGAAGAACGTAAGAGTGGTGTATCTGCTACTCAGGTATTACATGAAATAATGTCACAAACTGGTAGTCAAGCTGTTGAAGAAGTTCCTGATGAAGACAGCAAAGAGAAACCAAGAGCTAACATTTTCTCCAAAATCTCAGCCCATACTGTCAAATCAGTGTTAGAATTACTTTGTGACGAGTCTGGTTTTTTAGTTGAGAAGAAATTACAGAAATTACTGGCGCCATTAGAAAAGGATGAACAATCCCTGATGAAACTAGATGCCATATTTACAGCTCTTGGTGTAGAATCAGAAGAGGACATCCATAAATTAACAACTTATTTCATGCATCTGGTAGAACGATTGGAGAGAGATCAAGAGAATCTTAAAGATGAGGGAACAGAAAAAGAAGTAGAAGAAGGTTCAATGCAGGGTACAGACGATATAGAGGAAGAAATTCAACATTTAACATCACAAGAAGAAGATAAAAGAGAACAAACATCTAAAGAATCTATTCAGCTCATCCATCCTAATGAAGTAATGAAAGCGTTGAGAGCATTCGTAGATGATCATCGTAAACCCACTAAAGAGAAAGGTCACAAGTCTCAGTTCCGTATAGCAGAATTAGAATACAGAGATCCATCAGAAGACTCTGAATATTGGGCCAAATACACAGGAACATTGAATGGTGTGAAAGAACGTGTTTGGGATGGTCTGATTGAAGGGTTAGATAAATATAAGTGAGTACTTCTTAAATATACATAAAACAATAATTATAGAAGTAATTCTAATGTTTGTGATATATTCTTTTCAATTCTCAACTGTTCTTGATCATTTAATGGAAATTGAGACTTATTAAGCTAAATGTATTCAACAAGCCACCTATAAGTATGTAGGTAAAATTCTCTAGTTCAAATCAAATATCTTTACCTATGGGACCTCAAATACATTTGATTTTCATTTCTTCCCAATATGAAATGAAAATGACTTTTCCCAAATGAGACTCATAAAGGTAAAGTTGGTGTAGCAAATGTATAACTTAACTTCCCACAATATATATTAAATCCAATATCTTTTCGCATTCCAGTGAAACCTTACAGAGTAGAAGTAATTTAATATTAGAAACAGATGCATTACGACAACAGAATGCTGAATTAAGAATGTTGTTACATCAATATGTGAACTCTAAAGTTAATACTGAACTAGAAATTCCTCCAACACGTGTCTTACAACTAGAAATGAATCCTCAGTATTAATGATCATGTGAACAGATTTCTCAGCATTATTTATATCCTTATATTCTGTGATATTTAATTTTAATATTGTTTATAGTCTTGTTAAATTATGTGAATAATATTTAAAAAGTATTTATATGATGTACTTCTATTTATAGATTAATTGTTTTATTTGTCGTTACTCTGGTAATTCTAGACCAAAGTTTATTTATGTGAGATTTTGAATTGAAGATACAAAGATTAAGAACATCTTGGTATTGATCTCTCAGTTGGAGGCCTGTTTGAAAATAAACAAGCAACATTTGCGAAAAAAAATTTGAAATTTGTTTAAACATATCAATTCTTGGCACTGTCCAAAAAGGATAGGATATCTGGGATAATGTGCTGTTCAAGGCCACAATATAACACCAGAGCGCTCTTCTACAAAAATTTGTAAACTTCACTTACTAAATTTTAATAGCTAGATATTTATTTCTTCTTGATAAGGAAAACAAAACATTTTGACAAAAACAATATAATTTATTTTTGGGTCACAACTTTTAAATTTACATTACAAATTAATAACCCCCTTTTTTTTTCTTTTTTTTTTTAACCTATATTGAACCTAAATAAGAAAGACCAAGACACAGAATTAAGCAAAAAGAACTTGTATTTTACAAGCATTTGAAGGTACATCTTACACCATAGAACATAAGCTTTTGACTTGCAAAAAAATTCTTATCAGCAAATATTCTCAAGGAATAATGAAGTGGCTTTCAGTTGGTACACATAAATTTAAACCACCAACAAGAACAGTGTTACAATATAATTAGAGTTTATCTAATACCACCCTCCCTATTTTGTTTTATTTACATTCTTTATATATTTTACTGATGAAGAACTTTACTTTGAAACTGTGCTATTCTCACTGTGAATGTACAAATAAGCAACAAAAACATGGTCATCACGTAATTTGTATTTCTCCAAAAAAAAAAAATATATACTGTATATATATAGAGATATTTCAAAATTTCAAATTAAATTAACTGCAATTTACTGCATGACACAAAGTCTCTATTAACAAAATATACACTTTGTTAAACAGCACAGTACACATTTAACTTGTGCAATTATCGTTTTCTTTGTAACACAAGATTGTTTTTTGAATGAGCATCACACAGCAAAAAAAAATTTAACAATAGAAAATAACACAAGAAGTAAACAATACTGCTAGGATGCAAATCATAAGTTTTAATATCGTGTTCTAAGATATCAATAGCCGTTTCTTACTGAGACTCATCATCAAGGAAAATTAGTGTTCATCGTTTACTATTGGTATGGCTGGTACTTCTCATTGGAAATTTAAAGTTGGCAGCAGCTTGGTACTGTAATTGGTAGGCTAGAGGATGTATCTTGAAGCCATACAATCTGAAAGACAAAAAGGAAAAGATAGCTTTAATCAAATGATATGTGCTTTAGCTTTGCCAAACCAGGTTTCATGCCTTCATTTTGTGACTTTCATAACGATTCTCATATTAATTTTGTGTTGTCAGATAATTCTGAACTTTAGTTTATCAACTTTTGCATTTGGCTTGTGTAATAAGCATGTCATCAGCTATCCAGCTAAAATTTGTCATAAATATTGTACGATAATATGGCTTAAAGATAATGATAATGGAACAATGCAAAACCAACTGAAGCTGATCGTTTTTAACATGGTTATATTAGTTTCTCTCAATTATAGTTTCCTTTAAGTTTGTAAATAGCAAAAAACCAGTTTTAAATTTTGATCAATAAAACAGTGATTGATGTTTCAAAAAACTCTAGCTATATTTTCCAGTTTTATTAAATTAAATATAAAGCCACCATACCTTGGCACAAACTGATTTGCAGGTCGTTTTGGTCTGTATTCGGGGTGCACCATAAATAACATGTGAGGAAAGCCTGTTCCAAAATAAGCCCCATCTGTATGATGATGGCGTGAGGATTTAGGAGTATAAACATCTTGACATTTAGGACAATATAACTTAACCATAGCTTCACCAGGTACATCAGATAATCCTAAAGTAACAATCATGTTAAAAATGATATATTTTTATATCCTATTGGGACAAACATTAAGCCAGACATGGACAGGTGCATCAATTTCAGATGTTGATTTAAGTCTTGATTTCATATAACTAATCATTAGAGTACTATAAATGAAGGAAAAACTCAAATTAGGAATCTTACTTTCTATATATTTAAATGTATTTTACTAAATATAGCAGAATCTCAAGAAATGAGTTGCAATGTGGCTCAAAGTCCTGACAGAACAGCACAAAAGAGTCAGTACCACAGTCTACTGGATATGAAATCATCCAATTGAATTTTAATTCAACTCTTCCTAAATTCTAATGTAATTAACCAAACCTAAAACAAAATCAATATTCAACTAAAAAGTCTACTGGTGACATACCTATAGGTAGCATAGCTTGATTTTCACAATAAACTCTAGGGCAGTAACCAAAATCTCCTTGTTGCCACTTTTCAATCTAGAAAACAAAGATATATATTATACCAGTTTTAGTTTGGTATCATTGAATATAAAATAAGAAAATAACACATATTTATTACAAAAGCATAGAATTTCGTTGTTATGTCTTCAAGCAAGTTACAATGCAGCTCTCTATTTAAACGCAGGAAAAGAATCATGCATCAAATTATTGACCAAATTACACCTGCCTAATCAAATGAAATGAATGGAGTTTTACGCCCTAGTCTTCTGCACATGATTGCACTAATTATAATGTACAACACTATACAGTGTACAATGAGGAATATGTTGCCTGTGAGAGCAGCATCAGTCAGGGCAATAGGAAATGATATACACACAGCCATGGGAATTAAAATAAATAATATACACAGGGCAATAGATATATAATATACACAGGGCAATAGATATATAATATACACAGGGCAATAGATATATAATATACACAGGGCAATAGAAATATAAAATACACAGGGGAATAGATATATAATATACACAGGGCAATAGATATATAATATACACAGAGCAATAGATATATAATATACACAGGGCAATAGATATATAATATACACAGGGCAATAGATATATAATTTACAAAGAGATCATCATATCATATATATATATATATTTGATGTGATATATAGCCAACCAATCATACACAAGACTTACCATTTGGGCAATACCTCTATTTGTCATGATATATCTGGCATGTATTAAACCATATAACATCTCTGCTGCCTGTTCTATTAGATCTGATTGATTTGGGTTATCTTCTAGATCTTCATCTAAATAATATCATTAATAAAATTAATATGAACACAATAATTGTAAGTTAACAATAACATTTTGACATTGGTAATCTCAAAATTACGCTAACAAGGCAATATCCTTCTATAATCTCTTTCAAAGAATACGTTTATCTCCAATTTGTTGAGTCGAATCACTGGATATGTCAAACTAATCTCAGGGTCCCATCAAACAATTATCAATTAAATCACTGTATTGTGTCACTCAATATATTTTATACGTATGGTTGAAGTAAAATAACTCCAATTAACCAATTTCAAAATGGCAACTAAATACCTTTATTGTTTGTCTCAAAGTACTGCTTATCTTTAAGTATTCACATGCTCACACAGATTTTGAGATAACATAGTTTCACTTTATATAAACTTGAAATTATTTATTTTGTGCGAATCCAAAAAAAAATGATCAGGGAACTAGAGTTTTGGTCTTGTTGAGATTCAGAGACTTGCACGTAAATGAGATGAGGAGACTCACATGAATTTTTAGACCTGACCATCATTTCTTTTAGGAGAAGCTTCATTCTATCAACAACAAAAAAGTTTCTCCTATAAATTATCTGTATCCTTACCTGGTTCTAAATCTAGTATCATGTCTAAAGCTTGTCTGTAGTGAGGTACTTGTTCTATTAAACCAGTTAAATTAAATTTATCTTGTATATAATCTTCATCCACCTAAAATACATATATTAACAATACTTCAAGTTTTTATATACTACATGGCTTGATTATTGAACTAATGACATAAAAAATGGTAAATAAGCTTAAATAACCCCGCTTCCTAGGTCAGATTTTTCATTAAGATTTCTCTTAAAGGATTACCTATGGAAGGGAATAGCTGCCATAATTAGATGCAATTAAGAAGCGTTGTAATAAGTCAAATGACGTGTAATAAAACAAAATACCTTAATGGCAAAAATTCATTTACCGTCTATCATGAAGAAAAAGACTATAAATTCCCCTGGGAGTATTTCTTAAATGATTTCCAGTTTTTAGTTCACGTGATGGTCATGTGATGAACGTAAAAGATACGACAAAATAGATATGACAAAAGTTAAATGTAAAGAGAGAAACAGCACGCATCAAATAACCAATGTGTTATGGAGGGGGGTTTGTGACATACATCTAATGTAATATGTTTTTAGTAATATCATATTCTACAAAAACAAGATATATCTTGCCGTTAAAGTCTACACAATTTCATATAACTTGATAATGGTGATTAAATATGAAAGCAGATTAGCCATGGGTTTCCTAAATCATGAACCAAGCCATTTGATGTAGAGGCAATAACTTTGATTTTAAACAGAGGTAATTATTTATTAGTATTTAGTTGGATAACACAGAATGTCACAGTTTTTTTTTTTATAAAGTCAGTATACCAACAATGTTCAATAAACGCTCTTTATTACAATTGAGATTGTAGACGAGTCGACTGAAGATTGTGGACAAGTCAACTGTAGATTGTGGACAACTTGACTAAAGATTGTTTAAGCATTCAATCACTTTGTTGACAAGTTCACTGTAGGCAAGTTGACCTGTAGATCAGTTGACATGTAGACTAGTTGACCAAAACCTAGAAATATCCAGAGGGTTTACTTGATAATAGAACTAATTCAACTAACCTCACAAAAGAATTCATTTCCTCGCAACCCACAAAACCATGATATCCAGGACACTTCTTCTGAACTACTCATTCTTTATCTTTTCTGAAGAGACAACAGATGTGTTTAGGGATTATTACGTTTCAGAGTAGGCTGCCTGTATGTGTAGTTTTCATACCGTGCTTCTCTGCTAGTCTCTTTAGCCTCACCACTTTCAAAACTTTATAAGAGCCTAAATATATAGATACTAAGGAATGAGCATATTGCACATTTTCACCTGTGATATAAAAAATAGGTATTTTCCAAACAAACAGGCTTATTTCTACCGTGTATGTGACAAAAGACAATTATTCTCGGTACAATTAGTAGTTGGGTAGGAAAAAGAAAGCCCCTTTCGATATAGTGTCAACAGTCAAAAGATATCCTATGGTATAACAGTATTTGTTATGCATATTTATAATTTACTTAATTTAATTTACACTAGACTAGGGAGTACGGTCATATAATTATAAATAAGCCAAGTTAGGTCTAATTAAAACTAGATCAATTAACATCCATTCAAATATTCTCGACTTAAACATAACTGCCCATTTAGTGCAAAACATTTGCATTTATTGGCCATATAATGAGAATTTATAAATAGATCTCTGAATGGGAATCATTTTAACATAGTTACTTTTCAAGTATTCTCCGAAAAGGATTTTTAGAAATGGCTTCTTTTGTTTCAGTTGCGCATGCGTCTGAATCACAAATAATTTCGTTTCGGTTTATTCATGACTAATCATTTTGTAAGTGATTTTTTAACAAAAAAAAATATAGAATTAAGGACATGAAAGTGTTTGTGTGAGTGAAAAACATAAAATAACAAATTTAGTGAGTTCTATTCTTATGTACTTTGATAGTTGAGAATAAGATCGTTTCATGTCAAATACCTGTTCTGTAACTTGTACTCTATTCAAAAACAACGCGGGAATGGGTGTTTCCGGTATAAACAAAAGAAAACTAAAAATATTAAATATAAGAAATACCGTACGATTCCCAAATGTTACCTATTGGCACAATTGATAACGTCTGATAAATAAGGTATGTAACTTAGTAGTTAGGTCAATCCTTCTTTAGAAAACCAAAATATGATATCACATCTAGTTTGACATCTTGCCTTGCTGGCTTAGTAACTAAGTCAAAGTAGGCCTAGCAAGAAGATGGTCTTTCATGTTGACTACTGTACTATCTTGTGCGATATCAGGAAGCAAACGCTGACTTGTGATAAACCTACCAACGTTATATCTGAGCCCTGTTTGTGTTTCATGCCAGCACAGTTAAAACTGGTATCAATGAACACTGTCTTTCCTTGGAGCAGTGGTGGATTAGTGAGTTAGACACTTGCTCAATCCCAGCAAAGCGAAAGGTTGAGGTGAACTTTCAGAAATTTTAGTCCGTTTCCCCATGTCAGTAATGCAGGTACAAAGTACTGATATGGAAAAAGCGTCTTATCGTTTGGGTTTGAAAATAAACCCAATGCCATGTGTTCTACAGGTTATGCACATTTAAGATCCATCAAGTATGGGAAATCGGCTTACAGTGGTTTCCTCCTTTTACAAGTTCCTCATCAGTAGTTTCCCCCCAGTGTTTTCCACCTCTTTTTAATCCCAGTGGTTTCCCCCCTCTATTCCCCCCCTATTCTAAGTGGTTTCCTCCCCTAATTAATATATGATAAGGTAATTAAAAATCCTGGTTATCTTTGATCAGCTTCTGTGATGGCTTCAAATGAACAAATACAAGGAATAAGGAAACCATTGGAATAGGCTAAATTAATTTGATAACCTTGATTGTTATTTATAATATATGATACAAAATCATATAAATATCATACAAAATTCCTCATACTCCATTTTATTTCGACGTTTTTGCGTTACAATTATAATACCCTTGTTAGACCAGGGCAGCATGCCATTACTTGTGTGTGATGAATGTGGAAAATGCTGTCACAGGAAATGTAATACAGGTATGTTAATTTATGTTATTTAGTAGGATTACTCAATTTCTATTAATATTAAAACAGAAAAAAATTAGTAACTTAAAGAATTATTTACATGGCTGTCAGAAGGGAAAAGACTGAAATTAAGTGGATTATGTGGAGTAATTAATTAATCTTTTAATTAACCAATTTCAATGACACACATTGTTATCAGTCTTAATCAATAAATTGAATGATTGGCAGTGATTAAATCATTTATTGTTTGTTTTAGGTGTTGAAGGAAATCACAAGTCTTGTGGAAGATAATCTTCAATTTGGCGAAAAGTAAGTACAAACTGCTTGCCTACATGGCACTCCCTTTTTTACTGGCAGAGAAAGCCAATACAGAACCACTTAAACAACTTGTTCACTATCTTAAGACAACATGGTTTGAAGCAACAACATATTCAGTAACCAATATCAGCATTCACAATGCCTCTTTTGAGATGTGAAGGAGACTGGGTTGATACCAAGACTCAGTAGGAGATGCAAGCCTTACAAGAAGACACTGTGGTGTTTAATACTATAAACAAAACATTGATGGATTTATGGTCAAAGTATGAAAAAAAAAAAGTTTCTTCATCAGTGTAAATGTTATGCAGGAAAACAAATATCCTAAGTGAAAATAGGAAGAACATGTATATGTATTATTATTGTTATTGTTATTAATGAAAATAAAATATATATTTAATTCAAATTATCCTTGTTATTTAAGCATAAATAAATAGCATATATGGGGGAGGAAACCACTGGGGGGAAGTCACTAGGGTGGAACTTGTAAAAGGGGGAAACCACTGTGGGTGGAACTGTAAAAAGGAGGAAACCACTGCATCCCGGGAAGTTGAGGCTTATGCTGCTTACCAAATTTAACGTCATTGCCTGTCTTCATTAGCCTCCTCTATTAGCCCATATCAATGTCCAGAAGAGTAGGATGTAAAACTCCACACTTCAGCACACCATATTTTATTATTCCAGAAAATAGTTAAATTTGTTGATATTGAATCAAAATGGCTGAAAGACCAGAAGATTTAAACTTACCCAATGCAGTGGTAACTAGAATTATCAAAGAAGCTGTAAGTTAAGTTGTCATTCTAAAGCAAGAGCCATTGATTTGTATCCTGATATGTTGTGCCAATTTTTTTACAAGGAATAAAACCTTGATTTTATAAAGTTTTTAAATGTATTCAAGCAATTATTTATACCTGTGTTTCAGGATTTTATTTGTCCTTGAAAATTTGTCTTATATTATAGATTCCAGAGGGTATAAATGTATCTAAAGAAGCCAGACTAGCCATTTCTAAAGCTGCCAGCGTGTTTGTTTTATATGCTACCTCATGGTAAGTAGTTTATTTTGATTCTCTGTGTCATTATCATCCTTAATCTATTTTAGCTATTCCTCGTAATAAAAACTGTAAGAAAAAGTTGATAGACTATGGGTCGAAAGATGGAATAAGGGCTTTAAAATCTTTCACCCTTTATGAGCTGTACGACTACGACTGGAAACAACATGATTATATTACTCAATGAGGTATAGTTGGTCCAACCTTGACTGCTAATTGGTTGATAAAAAGGTGAAACTCTATTTGTTTTCAGCTCCAATAATTTTGCTCTAAAAGGTAAAAGAAAGACTATAAATGCAACTGATGTTATATCTGCTATGGAAGATATGGAGTTTGAACAATTTGTTGATCCTTTGAAAGAATGTTTAGATGGTAGGTTTCACCTTTATAATACAAAAATGATAAATGATGGTATATGCACACATTGAAATTTATCATGTCCCTGCCTTTTTATTTGAATTAATATAGTCTCACTTTATCACAGAAAAGAGTCATCTTACTTTTTATAATTTTGTTTGATCGGTCTGTTCACATGGTTCACTGTTCTTCAGTGCATTGACTGCTTTCCAAGTTTGGAATTCAAAATGGAGCTCCTGTCAGTTATGCATGTTTAGAGGAGCTGACATTAAAAAGTGTCTGATTTGTATGCTAGAGGCTATGAATGTTAAAAGATACCTGGACTATAATACTGTCTTGGTGAAATTTCAAACGTTTCACGCTGCATGACATTTTTGTATACATCTTTGTTGGCCTGTTAAGGTCCAAAAACAAAAAAAAAAAGGATTTTTAAATCTCCATTTCATTTGGGCACATTAGCATTGTTTTTACTTTACAGACCACAATTTTCCATGTCAATTTAGGAAACAGAAACTGTTAATATGCTAGTTTGTCTGTTCTGTGTTAGTTTATTTAGATATTTACCAATACCATTTTCATTTTCAGTTTTTCGTAATGAACAGAAAGGTAAAAGAGAAGCATCACAACAAAGAAAGAAAGATAGAGAACAGAGTAATAATTCTACATTAGATGGAAGTAATTTAGATTTGACAGTAGAAGATGATGAAGAAGATGATGAGGAAAAAGTGAACAATAATAGTAAAAATAAAGAGACCGAGAAAGCTGACTCTGATATAATGATTATTAATGATGATTCAGAATCAAATAGTGAAAAAGAGGTGGAAGAAGGTTGAAAATTTCATCTGATTTTAATCTTTACTCATTGTAGGAGATCCTTTATCTTAATTCAGTGACATCCACTTTGTTAACAAGTTTTCATTGTGAATATAAGCAAACAAATTGACCTTTTAAAACAATAAGATCTACAATAAGACAAGATGTTTAATAAGCTGTTATAGATTTATTAATATACACTATCACAGTGATTTTTACTTTATTCTACATTGTATATGTGTGTAATAAAATGACTTCGTAATTATGAGGTGGATTGGTAAGAACAACTGACTTCACAGATTTTAGTTGCTGATTTTAACTAGTGCACTTTCCTGTGAACAAATTGATATGAATAGATCTTAATTATTGAATAAATTGAGTATGAAAATTGACAGTCATGTTCTATATTTGTATAATAAAATGTCATATGTTGTTGTTGGAGATTTTAAATCTTGAGATATAAAAAATATAAATTTGTATACCAGCAATAATAAACTGTACTTCTGTTTGCTTTGTCAATAGTAATAATCTATTGATAACAGCTGTTTGCAGTTGTTCTACAACGCACATAATGTTAACAGTACAAGACACACAAATAAGAACAGTTATATCTAGTTTAAATCCAGTGACAAAGTTTAAATTAAAAAAAAACACTGGTAAGAAGGATTTAGTTATACAAACATTCCTTATCTTCTTATGTGCATTTCAGGTTTTTATAAATTATAATGTGTTGTCGCTAACCCAAACAAATGCAACGACAAAACCATTCCATTAAGAATGGGATAGGTAGCAACACTCTGGCTGATCAATTAATGAACTGTAGGCTATCTAGTCTAAAGCAAAAAATGAGTGCTTTCCCTTTAACCTGCTCGCTGTCAGTTTTACTTTACAAGGAAATTACATTATTTTATTTACTGTCTTACAAAGAAATTGGCATCCGCTTTAAAGTCTGCAAACGTTTATTCCTGGCTTTGAAATACATTCTAGAATATTTGGAGAAGGTAATCCAGTCAATCAAATTGTAGCCAGTAATTGAAACTGTCGGTAAGATGAAAGAGATCTACAGACTCATTAATTAAATAGAAATAAAAGGCTGTAGATATTTAAGTTGATCAATATTAGATAGTTTATATCCTTGGTTTTAATAATAAATAAGACTCTAAAACTCTTATTAACTTATTTTATATCCAACATATAGTATGTCGAGGTATTTATTGCGATGTTTTGTTATTATTCCAGACCATAATAATAGGTTTCAGACTGACAGTAAGGGCCATCTACAGAACAACTGATAGGTGGATAGTTTTCCATGATAGAAATGCTTGATTTTCCCTTGAGGGAGCCACTTATATCTTGTGATATCTCTTGAAGTAAGAGACCATCCTTAAAGAAGCTGCTTCAAGTAGGTGATCTGCCTTAAGTGACTCACTTGGTGTGAGCGACATTCCCCCCCCCCCCCACAGCTGGAGTACTCTTAGGGAGTAATAAAAGCCTACTCAGAGCGAACAAAACTCCTGATAGTTACTACCAATGGACGATTTATCAATGAAAGAGTTCACGGGTGGTCTTCACAAGGGAGAGCTACTTGCCATGGGTGATCTTCTCCAAGGAGGGCTACTTTCCGTGGGTAATCGTTCAAAGGGAGAGCTACTTGCCGTGGGTGATCTTCCCCAGGATGTGCTACTTGCCATGGCTGATCTTCTCCAGGGAGAGCTACTTGCCGTTGGTGATCTTCTCCAGGGAGGGCTACTTGCCGTTGGTGATCTTCTCCAGGGAGAGCTACTTGCCGTAGGTGATCTTCTCCAGGGAGGGCTACTTGCCGTTGGTGATCTTCTCCAGGGAGAGCTACTTGCCGTAGGTGATCTTCTCCAGGGAGAGCTACTTGCCGTTGGTGATCTTCTCCAGGGAGAGCTACTTGCCGTTGGTGATCTTCTCCAGGGAGAGCTACTTGCCGTTGGTGATCTTCTCCAGGGAGAGCTACTTGCCGTAGGTGATCTTCCCCAGGATAGCTACTTGCCCTGGGTGTATTTGGTGATCTTCTCATGAAAGAGATACTTGCAATGGATGATTTGTACTTGATAATTTTATTTGCAGTGATTGATATTACCTTGATAATGATATTTTCAGTGATTGATATTACCTTGATAATGTTATTTGCAGTGATTGATATTACCTTGATAATATTATTTGCAGTGATTGATATTATCTTGATAATATTATTTGCAGTGATTGATATGATCTTGATAAAGATATTTGCAGTGATTGATATTACCTTGATAATATTATTTGCAGTGATTGATATGATCTTGATAATATTATTTGCAGCGATTGATATTATCTTGATAATATTATTTGCAGTGATTGATATTATCTTGATAATATTATTTGCAGTATTTGATATTACCTCGATAATGTTATTTGCAGTGATTGATATTACCTTGATAATATTATTTGCAGTGATTGATATTACCTTGATAATATTATTTGCAGTGATTGATATGATCTTGATAAAATTATTTGCAGCGATTGATATTACCTTGATAATATTATTTGCAGTGATTGATATTACCTTGATAATGTTATTTGCAGTGATCGATATTACCTTGATAATGTTATTTGCAGTAAATGATATGATCTTGATAATATTATTTGCAGTGATTGATATTATCTTGATAATGTTATTTGCAGTGATTGATAATTCCTTGAAGAAGTTGGAAGCAGTGGGCAATTTTCTCGTGAAAGAGTAAGGCCTATTTGTAGAAGTGTTTTTTACCTTGAAATAGTCGCTTCATGTGGGCGATCAAGAATTTAGAAAGAATCTCGTAAGCCTATCAATAGAAATCTTCAGTAATTTACTGTGTAAGTCGTATAAAACTCAAAGAGTAATTGAAGTGATTAATTTGCAGTTGAAATTCAAGGTAATTCTATCTGAGAATAGCTGGGTAGGGAAATCTTCCACTCGTAGACCGTCTTGATAAGTCAGGAGTGTTAAGGAGTTAATTTTATCACTATATCAACATTAGTAGAAATTGGAAGAGAAAACAATGAAAAGAATAGAACTATTTGTAAAATCGTTTAGTTTCGTGCTAAATCTCATGTTATTGTTGAATTTGTAGTATGGGAAATCTATGGTTAATCTATCTATTGGTCGTATTAGACGGTAGGTCGATACGTCTCGAGTACCAGTCTTACAGCCATGTTTTAGCATTAATTGAAAGGATTGTGAGAAAGTTCACACTCGGTCTTGTCCACTCAATTACAATCAATGCTACAGAGTCAGAATTTAGAATAGTTTAAGGCCGGGTATTCATTGCCTTGCCATAAATAGTAAAAACACAGTGGCGACTCTATAATCTGTGCACAAAAGGAGAAACATTCCGAAACTTTGCACTTTGTGATTTCTGTTCCAGACACATGCTTATGCTTATATACCAGAAAACAGCCATATTGACATTTAGTGGCAAAGTCTACTTATCTGTAGTTAAAATTCTTTTCATAGAATTCTCCTAACACCTCTACTTGAAATCTAGATTTAAATTTAATGACATTAAAAGTGCACATTATATCCAGATTCTGTCACGAAACACAAATTACCGTTAAAATATAGTCTGTTATGATCTTATTTCATGAGGTTCATTGACAGTTGTCTGAAGATGTATATCTCAGTATTAAAGTTGTCTTTGATGTAAAATAGATATAAAGAAACATGACTGTTGGTTTCAAATCTACATAAAGCAATTTGTATGCAAACATTCAAAAGAAAAGCAAAGTTTATGATGCTCTCTTATCCCCTTTGTCCAAAACCACTAATTTCTATACTTCAATGTAATATAACTACCTGTATAAGGTCTATGACCAAAAACCGTTTTTCAACGTATAAAGTTAGACGCCTTTGATGCGCATTACGTAGTCTACGGTAATATATTAAAAATAAAGGTTTTGGTTCATAATTAAAGAGAATTATGTATGTGAGCCACTGTTATTTTACGATATCAGGTTCCACTAGTGGTGAACGATTATTTCACATACCTTCCACGAGACGAACATTGTGACTGCAGTGATTCGAATGGAACTGTTCTGTACCAGTAGTCTTGGTTTAATATTGCAGATCATTCTGTACGTTTTGGAGTGCTGGTCAGTCAGATAAGCCTTTGGCTACAAGATTTTATTATTAGTTTTAGATGGCCATTGCAGGTCATTGAAGAATAGTCTGGAACTTGTACCGAGTCAATTATTGATAACCAAGCACAAAGAATTCAATTGAAATAGGGTAGCACGTCTCACTTTTCGGCAACTAACTTGACTAGGTTGAATAATGTCAAAGAAACCCATTTCAACCACTTGACGCTTTCGTCATCCGAACAGCAACTCTTGTTTTGCCATTGATTCAGCCTGACCATGAAGATCTGAAGGTAGGCTATCAACTAGATCACAATTTATATGGATAAAATAACAATCAAAGTTTTGTAAGGCGAGGATATTTACTCATGTGAGAAGCGAGGAGATTCATTTTTGCGTTACTAGAATCAGCCTATTGTTTAGCCTCTTGCATAATCAGAGACTATGCACCGGTACGATACTTATAACCCAACAAACGACACATTGAAAATTTCATTAAACTACATCGTTAGTTAAAGTGTAAGTCAGCCATCGTTGTTTTGTAATGCAGTCGGTGGCACAAGTTTTTTTTTTAACGAATACTCTTCTGCATTGCTTTCTGGGGGTGGGAACCATTGGCCTTGGTTCCACCAGTCACTATAAAATTGAGAACGGTGTCTCTACACAGTAAAACATTGTCCTCCTTTATGCTATATTAGCCGATCTGATGAATGACCATTGTCCAGTGGTCAGTATAAATATTATTAGATATATCTGTGTAAAGATTAATAATCAATAACCAGTGTTAATATTCTATAGCTTGTCAATCAGAGTGTCATACAGTTCTATAATTTACTACGATCATTTATTTATATATAGACATCTGTGGTATATTCAGGATAGGACTATTGAATCCCCCCCCCCCTCTAAACCTCCAGCCTCTCCCTTTTTTCCCAACCCTCCTCGGGCATTTCCTAGACAAGCCTCTGTGTAAACATAATGATATGTTCCTAGGTATATTGACAAACAAACTTGAAGATGTTTTTGTGGAAATATATTTGATAATGAAAAATAAGACCATGAACAAGTCATCATTGTCGATATTTAATAATACAATTCTCGAACTAGTAACCCGTGATCATATTTCTAGCTGTTTTCAGACACGCTGCCGGATGTCTATGAATCCCTAGGTATAACACTAGTCTGGATCTTATCCTGATACAGATGGCACATTGCTTAATTAATTACAGCCAAACAACTGTCAACTTTCATCTCGAAGTGATTCCTTCATCTATATATCAATCATTAAAAGAATACTTCGTCTAGAATGAACATACAATTTAATTTTTTAAACTTGGCCAATAAAAGCATAAATTCATCAGTAGATATACTGCCATAAATAACATTATAGAATCCGATAAATCAAAAATATATACATATGAATTTAATAAAAGTTCAATTTATTATGTAAAAACGCTTAATAAATTGACTGTGTTACTTTATGATACCAGGTTAGTTCACGGATCATTATACACATATTGACCATTCTTGAGCACTTAAATTTCATGATGTGACAAAACTTACAGGCGTTTCTGCGAGTTCCAGGGATGAGGTGTCAAGAAGGAGCTATGGAATTGTCATCGGGGCTGACCAACAGGTGATTCTTTCTGTAAGATAAGATAAGATAAGATTTATTGTATATTACGCTCTAAAAGAGCAGTATACAAACATATTACATATAAAATAAAACATTAATATATACACAGACGGTACTTAATATTAAACTATGTACATAGAAATAATATGTCAAAAGAAAGCTTAAATCGGGGGAGAGTAGGGTGATGGCAGAGCTGGTTGAGGGACGGGGGAGGGGTGTGGAGACACCTCTGACATTTTAAAATGGAGCTGAAAGTGAATAGTATACGAATAAACGAGTACATGAATAGATTGATATGACGGTGAGAATAATAACAGGAGTATTACAGTTGATATTAATTAATAAATATTGAACAGTACAAGATAGTGTATAAATAAATTATATTGTCTATACACTAACACTAGTCTAATAAATATTTCAGATAGTTTATATGATAATATTGGGAGTGGGTGAACAATCTGGTACTGAATTCTGATGAAGTGGTATCATTAATTGTTTTACAACATTCATTCTTAATGATTTTTGAAATGACCATTCAAAAAAACTTAAACGACAGCCTTTGTGTGTGAAAGCTGGCATTCAGATTGCCACACCCGCCGATCATGGTTGTTAGAAGTACCATTCAAAATCACGAACTGTTTTTTACAGAAATCACAGATGCTGCATAAGATCAAAATACGGAATTTTAGTTACATTTTGCTCGAAATAGCTTCATGTTACGTTTTAATAGAACCTATGGACCCCAAAACCCCCCGCCTAAAACATACTTTTTAAAAAGTCACGAGGCCTGTAACCTCGGTGGAATCTTCAGATCCCGACCGGTGATTCGACTATCTGTGGAAAATGGTAACCACCAGTACCAAAGAAAGCAATGCATCCATTCAAATTAAAGCCCAATTATAATCCCATCAAGATTTGGTTTTAAAATTTATATATCATATCATATCATATGTTCACCCCTTTCATGACAATCAGCGATTGTTTTTACTCTTTATAACAAACAGAAAGTTTGCATACAAACAACACATTAGGTAAAATACGTTAACTAATACTGGTCTTTTATATCTAACTACTGCAGTAAAATGTGAAGAGAAATTCCTGGCATGAAGAATGTATTTGTGTTTAATGATAATTAAATGTAATTAAGCAAGAAATCAATAACAACACTACCTACATCTATATAACATTATACATATACAGTTTTCTCAAAGTTTTAAACGATAATTATATGCTAAAAAAACATGATGAGTGGGGAAAAGAAGACATAAGGATATGCTGTCTGTTCCCAAACACTTGATGTCACCATGTGCTTGATTGTTGAATGAACGTAATTTGTGAGTTATGTTAGGTTATATTTCGTTACGATAAACCTTTTTAGTAATAATATGAAGGTTAACATTATATAATTAATAAATAAGACTTAAGCTTAGACGTTGTTTCAGGTTCATTTAGTCTTAAAACTAGAAATAGTTCTCAGTTTACGCCTATTACTAATCTACTTATATTAATTTGTTTCGTAGTTCTTTGCAGGATTCCTGAAATATTAACAAATATATAGAATATCTATTTCTAAACGAATATGAATGATTTATTTTGAAATAACTCAGTGTACTATGTGTCATTACTGTTCAACAATCACTAATGTATGGTGTTGGATTTTATATTTGTTTCAATGATTTGTCCAACAAAG
This sequence comes from Nipponacmea schrenckii, assembly GCA_030562195.1. Classification (NCBI taxonomy): domain Eukaryota; kingdom Metazoa; phylum Mollusca; class Gastropoda; family Lottiidae; genus Nipponacmea; species Nipponacmea schrenckii. The sequence continues at coordinate 4,340,337 of JAUJPP010000012.1, forward strand.
CATATCGACAACGTTTCCATTACATCAATAATGATTTGAAGCGAAACCAAAATGATTAAACTATGAGTGTGGAATGCTAGGATATGAGTGGACGGGTCTAACACGTGTTTTACTCTCGCTACCAGTCTTTGACAGCTGCAAGAATCCAATAAGAAAGCAATGAGTTTAAGTATAATGTGTAATAATTGAAGAGAGAGAGTTGTATTCTGTGATATCATCTATCCCGTTCATAACATTCCATCATACAACACAAACATCATCGCACTATGTTGGAATTAAATTGTAAACTATCGACTTTATACTTGTTTTGTTTGATTGTTATATCAGGTAAGTCTACCTTTATAAGTTTGTACAGTTTCATTATAATTGATAAATCTGTTGCGTAGTTCACGTTTACAATAGAACATGTATAACAAAGTGCACAGGGTTATCACCATAACGGCTAGATGACAACTTCTAAACTTGTGCACAGGAAATGCTGTTATTTCTTATTCTTTCGAAACCTCAAAATAACTTTACTTTTGTCAGATTCTGTGATCTAAAATGATTTAGTAGATGCTACACTCCCATAACGGAAACGAACAATTATTGTAATATAAGCATTCAGACGAAATGTTTCTACTCTTTTGTTGACGCATAACTTAAAAGGTGGTGATCCACAGTTGTACTTTGAATTTATTGTCTTAGTGGTTTGGTAGTAAAGGTGTTCTCCTTTCAATCAGATATTAATCCGTTATGTACGGAATTACCTCTAGTTTTATCGTAATTTTATCACAAAGTTACACGAATCTACTTAATAGGTTATGTTTCTCTTTAGATTAAACCAGTCTGGTACATATACTATTAGTATTGTTATGCTACGGTCTGTGGTATTACAGAATATATTCGATATATTGAAATGTTATAATGGTTGTGACATATTGAGTGTATGAATGAAGGAATTTATGAGTTGTCTGTACATTAAATGTGAACACGAGCAACACATTACAATGAAAATTCTTAACATTGTTGTATTTTATGAGGATTCAAATAGTCTTCACGTATCTCACTGAGAAACCCTTGTTTCATATTCCTCACTTAGGCAAAACTGCTTCCGTATTTCACTGGGAAACCACTGTATCGCCGTCTCACTGAGACACCCTTGTATCACCGTCTCACTGAGACACCCCTGTATCACCGTCTCACTGGGAAACCCCCGCATCACCGTCTCACTGAGACACCCCAGTATCACATTCTCAGTGGGAAACCCCTGTTTCACGCATCTCACTAAGACAGTTTTTTCGCATCTCATTGAGGCATCAATGTTTCACGTACTTTACTGAAACACCCAAGCATCATTTATCTCACTGAAATACCCAGATTTACTTTTTGGTCTAAGCCCAAAATCTTTGTAAGAAAATGTAAGAGCATTGCCCAATAAATATAAGGCTTGCGATACGAAGGACTAAACGGTGTGATACATCAACCATTTCGTTGTTTTTAAAGACAGGAATTACACCATTTAAGGTCATTTGTGACATTCTCATCAAGAAATAACTTTTGTGAAGCGTTCAATACATCATTGATATGTGCTGCAAATATCTATAAAGCTTGTGTAATACGATTAGAAAATGTAAATTATACAGCGTTATGTTACGATGAAAACCAACGAATCTTCTCCACAAGCGTGTCAGATGTTTCTCACAATATCATTCATTGATGATGTCAAAGCAATTTTTGTAAGAGGCTTAGAAAAAGTTCTAAAACGGAAACTAAATGTTAATCTACAGTCAACACGCATGCAGTAATAACGTATATCATCGATTTTATAGTAAAAACTCCTTTATCAGTAATGAACAATCAAAAAACAAAATGTGATGACTGACTTAACAAATCTTTACATTTTCTACAGTTTTCTACTGACATTATATAATTATATACTATAATACGGTATAATTTGGAATTTATTGTTTAGATATAGAATGTTATCCAGTTGTTTCAAACAACTCGTACATTCTACCACATCTAGCACAATGCAATGTTTCTTCGACACTGACCCAGGCTATTTCAAATTATTTCCAATTCGTCTTGCTAACATCTGAAGTACTGCTTATAAATGTACATGTACTTGATAAAACATTAATTTAATGTACATACAATGATAATAAGAACATTAGGTTTATTAACGCAGACAAACAAGGTTACCTAAGATGTTCTCGAACATGGCTTCTAGATTATTCATTAGATGATAGCAGTTGCCTCGAAATAACAGTCTGATGAATAAAAGAATACAGCATAAAAAAGTTTAAATCTAGTTTTACGAGCTACCGTCTATTGACATTTAACCATAACCATAAGAATAGCTATGAGATCATAAATGAAAATAGATTCTTGTTTCGAGGGATTCTCCAGAAATATGTCAGAAATATGGAAGAACTATCTATTATGGTAATACTAATAAATCATTTTTTAGACCACAAGTTCAACTTCTGTATTGCTCACATGGTGAAAAAAACTGTCGTAGACATACACCACTGGAAGTTAGATGTTAGATTCCAATGGCTCAGGTTGACAGGGTCCACTTAAGTAAAAAGTTAAACATGATGCTAGCGATTTATCGGAATCTCGCAGATGCCCACATTTGCTCGTTGCGGTCTAGAATCATATCGCCCAGACATACAATCAGATACAATTTATTGCTAGAAAGCGAAAAGAGAGTAACTGGCGTTGCAGTTCAGCAATAGTTCCATTTCTCCAAGATGCCAGTATTTTCAGGTATCGGTAAAAATGTATTTGCTCTCGGTTTCTGGGCGTTGCAAGGCCCAATGCAACTTTCATTTGTTTATAATCTTTTATTCGACTATATGGCTTTCACTCAAACAACCAGAAATAATATCATTGACATTTTGTTCGTTCAAAACTTTCTTTCAGTGCAGGTATATTAGAAAAGACTAAAATATTATGTAGCTAGATTAATTGGAGTTGGTTATTCAACGAAGATTACTTGATACGTAACTGCACCCATATAACGTGACGTAAATAAATAGAAGTAAATTATTCATTAATTTGTTCAACCATTCAGTATCATTTCAGTGCTAGGCCTACTAGAATATTCCCTTTCAGTCTGATAGTAACGAGAATACAACCCGGCAATATATTGTGGTTATATCATCTTTTAAATATATAATACACATACCACTTTAACAATACACTATAAATCCTTTAAGAGTACACACATACAGGTATTTATAAGATCAATATGGACTATTCAAAGGACTAATTGGGTGCCTTCGTCTTCTAAAACATCGAATAAAAATATGAGATTTTTTTGACATTCTCAATATTCCTTTGATATAATATAAAAACTACTCTTTAAAATACAAATGAATCTATTATGTTTAAAATATATATATAACAAACTAGTTAATAGTATCGCATATGGTACTCAAAAGACAAAATACTGCAGTAACAAATAAAGAACAAAGAACTCTCAGAGTTAATGGAATTTCTCCTGCAAATAGTCTAGCCATGACTATCGTTCCGACCACATTAACTTCAATTTGTTGACATAATGACTGACATGGGACTGATATTATGTCATGTTAAAAGCCAGAAGTGTTAAATTCTGGAAAGAGTGTGAACAAGTTTCTCTACTTGAAATAGATTGCCAACTGTCTGTCAAACTGCCAACTACCTTGTCAAATTCCTGCAGTCTTTATTACTATACCGAAGTAGAATCGAAGTACTTTCTGAATACACTCTGTGGTACTTTAAGGTCATAACTGCCAATACCAAGTTTATTTTGTGATTCTTTTTATATGAGGGTGTAAAACACCGTTGGGCTTAATGATAGACAGAACCAGTTTCTTTTGTATTGGACCTAATTCTGACCCATGTAAAAAAATGTTGAATTTTTATTATTAACAAAAATGCATATTATGTATATGTATAAAAAAACAAGGAATGATTATGCTTGTGTTCAAGTTAAGCGGTATCGCATATCAAATTTTGAGTCATTAAAGCTCTTTTTTTATCCGATGTTGTATGATTAGTGAAATTTAAATGTGTTACTACCGGTACTAATTGCGAATCAACCCAAATTGTATATCTTTCATGAGAATTTTCGCCAAAGCTGAAATATTAAGTATTGCATAAGCAATGGTCTCTAATGGGAACTAAGGACCATTTAGTCCAAAAATAGCTGGATACATATATCTTAGTTTATAATATGACTATATCGATATTGTATTATTTTTTTAGATGTCATTGGCGAACATGTCATTAGCATTACTAAACACAAATAAACATTTTTAATGAAAATATTAACGTTTTACGTTGTACTTCAAGGCACATTTCAGTTCTATGCTCAAGGGAAACAATTCTCTACTATTTCACTTGACAACCGAGGCTACTAAAAAAACCTTTTAATATCCACTTTCAGTCCACCTTTAAGATAAAATTATGTCAAATGGGTCATAGAGAAATGGCACTGCCACGGAGGCATAGAGAGTAGCTCTCATCATATCAAAATTCAGGTTTCTTTTATTAATGCCATATTTTAGAAAGAGATAGATATAGAGTTAATAGTTTCACAACTAACATTTCTGGCATATCTTATGATTTTCAGAAAATAATTACTTCTGGAATAGACGTTTCTGAAATCATCTCTACAACTTTTCTTTAGTAGTTTTATTTTTCACAACAAACATTCCCAGCATATCTGACGAGTATAAGTAACCAATCGGCTCAGATGGTAATTGATCTGAATGAAAGTGAAAGTAAAATAACAGCTGAGAGAGTATCAGATGAAGATATCCACAGTATTTTATGAACCTAATTGATATGGCCCACCTGTATAGCCTACGCCAGGTTAAATAGTTAATTTTCTACAAACTGTGGAGTAATATAGAGAGGGATGGGGAAGAGGGCTGTATTTCAGGCGTTGACCTAAAAATAAAGGACGCTTTTGGAACAGAATATTTGGACGCATCCGAAGTTGTGATTCGCGTTTGATTAGTTAGAAGAGGCAGTTGCCTCTATCTTAATTACGATAATGCATATCGATATATAAAATAACTGGGAGAAATGACCAATTTTTCGTAACAATTTGTAGAACATACTTCCAACCTTATGCATAATTAAGCTTCCTTTCGTATTTACGATAACATTGTTAAAACAGCTGAATAATTAGTCAATTGCACATTCATGTATTACAATTATCTCTTTTGAGATTTCGTGGTTTTAGAAAACGACATCACTTTGTTTACATGCATTGAGAAGAAAGTAAGTATATCGCTCAGTACATTAAAACAGCAACAATCACATGCACTGATGCATGGTTGGCATTAACAAGGCAACTAAACCGATGTCGAGAAGCTTTCGGTCAATCTTAATTAAGATGAAAATAGCCAGAGCTAGATTTGGTTTTCTTAGAATTATTCTGAACATTCTGGATGGTAGAAAATCAGTTAATGAAATCAATAAAGGAAAATCTATCAACTAAAGCTAATCAGTCCAAATTGATTGTCCTAATGATGTCCTCCACATATTTTGTCGTTGTAGAATATTAACTTGTCTTGTAGTTTATATGATTTAATTAAGGTGTTGTCAGGGGAATTAATCTTAAAATAATATCTATTGATCTCGATCATATAGGTAATTAATCCGAAAACTCCGTTGCTGAATGACTGAACTGAATGTCAACTAAACAATAATTGATAAGTCAAACTCAAAATATTAAAAGATATTAGAATAGTATAAAAAAAAACATCGTTTCACTAAGAGTTTCACGATATGCGATCTTCAGGCAACTTACCTTACAAAGATGTTCACGATATGCGATATTCAGGCAACTTACCTTACAAAGAGTTTCACGATATGTGATTTTTAGACAACTTACCTTACAAAGAGTTTCACGCCATACGATATTCAAACAACTAACGTTGCTCAGGGTTTCACGCCATACGATCTTCTGGCAAATAACTTTTCTCGGAGTTTCACGTTATGCGATCTTTGGACTATACTGACCTTACTCAGAGTTCCACGCCATACGATATTCAGGCAAATGACCTTTCTCAACCCATGCAATCTTCAAACAACTGACGTGGCTAAGAGTTTCACGCCATGTGATCTTCAAACAACTGAGGAGGCTAAGAGTTTCACGTCATGAGACTTCAAACAACTCACGTGGCTAAGAGTTTCACGCCATGCAATCTCCAAACAACTGAAGTGGCTAAGAGTTTCACGCCATGCGATCTTCAAACAACTGACGTGGCTAAGAGTTTCACGCCATGCGATCCTCAAACAACTGACGTGGCTAAGAGTATCACGTCATGTGATCTTCAAACAACTGACGTGGCTAAGAGTTTCACGCCATGCGATCTTCAAACAACTGACGTGGCTCAGAGTTTCACGCCATGCGATCTTCAAACAACTGACGTGGCTAAGAGTTTCACGTCATGTGATCTTCAAACAACTGAAGTGGCTAAGAGTTTCACGTCATGCGATCATCAAACAACTGACGTGGCTAAGAGTTTCACGCCATGCGATCTTCAAACAACTGAATTGGCTAAGAGTTTCACGTCATGTGATCTTCAAACAACTGACGTGGCTAAGAGTTTCACGTCATGTGATCCTCAGACTATGCTAACCTGAATCTTGAGTTTGATGTCATGTGATCTTCAGACAAGTCCAAGTCAAGCTACATTAATATGAATGATGCCAGATTGTATTTGCATAATTCTAATTACACGTGAGCCAACACCAGCAAGGAATCGAATAGTTAACGCAGTTAAGCACACTAACACTGTTTTTTTTTACTTTGAGAATGCACCATTCCAGTTCTTATCCTACATTTCCTCTTTGATATTTTAGAAATCTCAGACCTTGTCACAATATTATTTTAAGATAAAAGTACACATTGATTGGTACTGACCTTTCTTAAAGGGATAATAGGCGTTAGAATACACTCGTCCTACGGCTTATATTTGTGTTTCATATTGACTATTAGTTAAATAAGTATGCATCCCACACTTTACCAAATTTTAAAAAGCCACAATAAAAATATATTCGGAATTTTAAAAAAAAGTGAGCCAGCGACGATTCCATTCGGTTTGAGAATAAAAGCGTCTGGTAAATCAACGCTAAAACATCATTGTGGAATTCAACAGTAGGGGTCAAGGACGCGTGAAAACCCACATGTTAGGGTTACTTCCCTTTATATTTACACGATTTGAAAATCGCTTGATGGATGGCTCAAGCGTTTTATGATTAACTACTTTATTTTGGGGATTTATCGGATTTTAGAAGGATTTTGATGTATAGGTAAGTCCACTGATGGGTATATACTGATATTGTCCAAATTTGAGTGAACTTAATTTTTTATGTTCGTTCTAACGCCTATTATCCCTTTAACATTTTGACTTGAAACAGTTTTGTTTGTGATTAAGGCTGATGGAATGTAATGTCGAGCTGATTTGTGTTCATTGATTACATACTATTGTAAAATGGAATTCAACAAATTTGAAATTCCAATTTTTTCTAGACTTATAAATTGAATTAATCACAATTCTCGTATATAAAGTGTGGGCTATATTGTTATATATTTGACTTGCATTTTTATATTTATTGAGGAATAAATAGTTGGCTAGCGTAGGTTATAAAATTATTATTTATGGTTATTTTACAATCTTTTTATATCTAAATTATAATCATTCTTTATTTTCATATAATATTTATAGACTTTCCTAAATGTCAAATGCTATGACGTCATATTCCAGACTTCCAGGAACTAATCAGTATCAAACCATATCCTCGTTGGTTTAACCCCACGCACCTGCACTATTTATAAAGGATGTTTCATTGTTTTATCTTTTCCGTTTAAGTTTTAAACGATTATTGTCTTCTATAAAGTTCATAATCATCATATTCTATCTGTTTCAATGTCTAGTGTATAATTTACAAATGGCTTAGAAAGACAGATGCGCTATTTTCAGGGGTTGCTTTGTGTCTTAAATAATAGGAAAATAGTCTAGAGAACTACTAGATATGAGCGAAAAATACAAATTAAATCAAACTTTTACTTTCTTTTTCAATATATGTCTTTTCAGTATCTCAGTATTTCAGAGTCTTGAAAAACAAAGAAGAACAAAAAAAAAACAAACATTTTAATCGTCTTGTAACTTATAAACGCCGATAATTCTGGTCGCATGTAGATTTGACGGCTTCATTTCGACGGTGAACTATGACCAATATTACTGATTAATTTAGCTAAATATTTCTCTTTTTAAAGACTAAGGTACGATTGATTAAACGAATAGCGAATCTATGCCTTTTATCGTCAGAAATTGATTTGTAAAATATAGCCGGAAGTAGTTTATTTACATTTTAAAATTGACTAGAACAATTTCGTGAAATTTGAATTAAGACAAGTTTAATATTTTTCATATAGAAAAAGTAACAGTTCTTTTTTATATAACACAACTAGTAGAGACGAACAGTGCATAGAGACATACTTATAGCTATTGTCACAAGATTTATCATCTAATGACACTATTCAACACCACTAAAAGATGTAAAAATAAGTCACAATGATACTATTAGCATTTTAATAGAGCTTTATATCAATGCCACCTTTGTCATGTATTGAAGCTAAGGGTTATCAGATATCTAGTTGAACATCTTGGTCCAGCTTTTTGTCCATTAAACTGAATTATAAATATTATAAGAAAGAGTTTTATATTGTAATTAGACATCTTTCAAGCTATAAAGTCCCAATTTGAAATTGATGGTCTGCTATCATTTAAAGTTCGACCAATCTGTAAATGAGTGCAAAAGGTCACGGTACTGACCAATAGTAAGAAATCTGCATGGTGTTAGGAAGATTCGTCAAGAACCTTATTTGTTATCCGAAAATATTGTTATTGAGTGGCAAATTAGAAATTATCCGATCGCTTTGAAAATTACAGAATATAGAGAAGTCGCCTATAGAAATAAAAAGACATCATAAAAATTTTTCTACCACTTCCGGTTTTTGCGTGAGAACTTCCGGTTTTTCAGAACCACGTTGGGTGACCCAACCTCCGGTGTTTGTAAGAAATGAGTACAAAAGCTATACATATAAACTATCAGGCATAATTAGAACCCAATTAGAGGAAAAAATCCTAACCGGAAGTGAAACTTTATGTGTTATCACAGAACGGTGACATTTAGCAAAATTTTAAGTCCGCTAATTTTTCTTCGATTTGTACGATTTTGGTGTTTTTTGAAACCTTGTTACTTTATCTAAAATTTGTATGGAACAGAATTTTAATTTTCACATTTTTTTTTATCCCGATTGAAAAATTAAAAGGCTATATCAAATGACCTTGACCTTCAATGACCCTGGATTTTTTCAAGTAGAATGTTCTTGACCTTTGCTATCCACGCATAGGCCTATAATGGTCGACAACAATTTTTTTGTACCCATTTTAGTTTTTAAAGGGATAATAGGCGTTAGAACGAACATAAAAATTTAAGTTCACTCAAATTTGGACAAGAACAGTATATATCCATCAGTGGACTTACCTGGTGTCATACCTATGCATCAAAATCCCTCTAAAATCCGATAAATCCCCAAAATAAAGTAATTAATCATAAAACGCTTGAGCCATCCATCAGGCGATTTTCAAATCGTGTAAATATAAAGGGAAGTAACTCTAACATGTGGGTTTTCACGCGTCCTTGACCCCTACTGTTGAATTGCACAATGATGTTTTAGCGTTGATTTACCAGACGCTTTTATTCTCAAACTGAATGGAATCGTCGCTGGCTCACTTTTTTTTAAAATTCCGAATATATTTTTATTGTGGCTTTTTAAAATTTGGTAAAGTGTGGGATGCATACTTATTTAACTAATAGTCAATATTAAACACAAATATAAGCCGTAGGACGAGTGTATTCTAACGCCTATTATCCCTTAAAAATTCAAAAGGCTGTATCAAGTGACCTTGACCTTCAATTACCTTAATAATTTTCAAGTAAAATGTACTTGACCTAAGCTGTCCATACATATGGTTATAATGGTTGTTAAAAAGTTTGTTTTGAGTGTTTAAAAATTCAAAAAGCTATATCATGTGACCTTGTATCAAGTGGCCCCATAGGGGTTGTTTGCCACTCTCAGTACTGTTCACAGTTCTAGTTTCTTTCGTTTCCGTCTTTTTGATTAGTTATTTCATTTCAATGATAGCTCATATGAATGCTTACGTAGATTCTCATTTTAAACTATAGTGAGTCTTATACACGTAGATATAATCAATGTTCGCAATGTATATTTATCGCAATATTTTCCCTCCTATGTCAAGAAGCTGTCTACTTTTATCAGATCAGATAAGATCGCATCTATTGGGGATTATTTTTTTGACGTGCATTGAACCATTTATCTGGGTATAGAAATATAGTTTTATTACTTGCTCCAGAAATATTGATTCAAATCATTGTTAAAATATGATTTATTATGCTTTCTGATTTTACGATAGTGGTAAAAAAAAAACCCATTAAAACCTGAGCAAAAGATCCACGAATAAAAATATTGGTTCTGTAACGGATGGACCATTTTGAAGAGGGCATCCTTTCGAACTGTTTTATTAATTCTGGTCCACAAGTATCACGTGTCCTTGTGATTTACGATGCAACATTTATAAACTCTACTTTTCAGAATTGCTTGTGATTCAATACGTGTTTATGGTATGCCCGTAAATTTTAGGATTTAACAGTTGCTCATAAATAAGGCTAATAAGTTAAATTATAAATAGATCGATATTGAATTTTGTAAGAAAAACGGGCTTTTTGTCTACTCTTAATTTCTCGATCTTTAAGCAGTTGCACTGCTCAATATTTTATCGATTTTGTCTTTTGTGTTTTTTTATTTACTGATTTTTATGATAAAATATTTTTAGACTAACCATTGTCCCGAACTAATTGAAACGGTTAAAAGGAAAATATAATAATGCATATTTATATCCAAATTCAATCAGGCTTGTAGTGCCATTAAATGGTGAAAGTCAGAATGAAAGACTATCAGGAAATCAACAGTCTTTAAGTATCTAATGAAGCTGAAAGACGTTATTTGACATTTTAAAAGACATTGAGATATTTTTTATGGTGATTAAGATTGGAATTGGGGTTATGTTAGTGTAATCGTGCTCAGATCGATTTAATAACATAACAATATTGCCATTATATTACCCCATAGTTTTCTTATGTAATGAAAATTACTGCCTCGGGCAAGTTGAACCGACTCGTTTCCTAGAGTGTTTGTTTACAATTTACTACAGTTCATAGATTGGAATTAATGGTGCAAGGTAACTTGTACACAAGGCATTTGATTCGTAAAGGTCCGCTTAACTGTACCAAAATACCATTGGCCTGTACAACTGTGACCGAAATACCTTGTGGCCATATAACTATGAGCAAAATACCTTTTGCCTGTATAACTGTGACCAACATACCTTTGGTCTGTATAACTGTGACCAAAAGAACTTTGGTCGAAATGATTGTGACCAACATACGTTTGTCCTTTATAACTGTGACCAACATACCTTTGGCCTGAATGATTGTGACCAAAATAACTTTGCCCTGAATGATTGTGACCAACATACCTTTGACCCGTATGTGACCAACATACCAGTATTATTTGGTCCAAAATACTTTGCAACCGTTTTATTGTGACCATATTTCCGGTGACCAAATATCTTGTTACCACTTTACCTAAATCCGACCCGAAAAGCACACATTCGTTTTAACTTATTTGTAATGTTTGTTGTAAAGTGTAAAGATTCCATGAGCCAATAGTGAAATAATTGCCAAGTATTCTCTTATGGCCAATTAGCGAAACCAGAAGATTTCACTGTGTTATATTTAAGACACGCTTGGCAACTCATAAACATTTGATCATTAGGAGAAGTTTTACTTTGAGACCAAACAACTCAAATGTTGTTTTAAACAATATTTTATTTCTTACAAATTATACATACAACATCTTCAATTTATGATAATTGCCAGAAACAAGCAGGGCTAATATAAACCTGTCTCGACTATCATAATATAATAGTGAACAAATATAAGAGACAAATTATAAATCATGGTAATATATAATATAATAGAGGTGAAGGTAAAAGGGATATTCACTGCCGTATGATTTGTTGAAATTTAATTATATAAGAAGAAAGGTTTTGGAGGTATCCAACATACTGTAAAGCTTCAAAACGTTTAGACAGGGTGATAAAATTATGAACTGTTGTAATTATATTAAACATTTGTTTTTGCTAAAAGGTCGTTATTTCCAGATGAAGAATGCAATAGTTATTGGTTCTGTAGATAAAGCTGAATAGTCGACAATTTGGTATCTGATGATAATTTCCACAGAAGTTTTTAAAAGTTCTAGCCTCCAGGTTGGCTTTGCGAGGTTCAGTCGACGCCACAGACTTTGTCGTTTGTGTCGAAAAAAACTCCAAATATTATCTTCTGTTTTGTGGAAATTATCATCAGATACGAAATTGTCGACCTAGACCAAATTGGTAATTGATTTTCTAATGACTGCTTGCAACCTCTTATTAATCGACAAATTTATTAGACCTATGTGGAACGACCACTAGGAACCGCAGTTTCCACCAGAAAAAAAATATCCATCTATTTGACGATCTGAGCGACATGAATATTCCACCATTAAGTTGATTGCCCTTTGTTAGCAGTCGGTAAATTTGCTTTGAAACACTAGTCCATCTGGACAGTCGAACTTACATTAGACCACACTTTCGTTTCGTTTATTCTAAATATCTAGATAACCCTTTATTGTATAGAATGCATAACTAGAAAATGTTTCTATCGTAACTTTTCTATCACTTTGTATATTAAGTGCACTGAGTTTATTCTAAAAAAAAATTCATTTTAATTGCAACTCGCACGATGTGTCTAAATGTTGACTAATAGTTAATGTTTTTTGATGTTTGTATAATGAAGTTAATTGGAGCTAGTTATCATACATAAACATTATCTTATAATTCTTGTTTGATCTGGCATGGGTGGTTTAAATGAATTCTTTTAGAGTCGTGGTGTACTGTTTATGTAAAAAAAAAAGATGGCAAGTAAACATTATAAACTGAATTTTTTCAAATTTAATAATTTTATACCAATGTAAACTATAATATGCTAATTTTGTGTAGAAACCAACATATCTAGGCTTTTTTTTTATAGTAAAAACTTTTTGAAACTTGGTTGTTAAGAAACACTTTTAGCAATTAATTTCCAATTTAAAACGTAAGCCAACCTAAAGTTCTATCAAGCGACTTTAAAACAAGTAAGCTAGTTCAATTAGCTCGCTAATTAAGTAAACCCTGCTTCATTAATTTCCTTTGAAGCTGATTATTCTATTGATATCCTGCTAGTTAAAGTTTTTATCAAAAATTAATGTTGCTGTGTGCTTCATGAAATTACTAATATAAGATGCTATCATTTCTTTTTTCTTCTAATTTAGTTATTTAGCCGTTAACCAGGTTATAAAGGTAACAGTTCAAACATTGGATCTCTGGGGATAATGTTTAAGACTGGTTTTAAAAATATCTTTCACATTCTGGATGCAATTTTATCACGATCAAGAACTAATTAGACATTATGGAGCTGATGATTACTAACTATGTATTATACCGCGCTAATGGTTGTCAACCCTTTTTTATTCATATACACTATTTCTCGGTAGCCTACTACTAGTACTTAAGTCTATCTTATTAAGAATCAAAGAGGTGAAACCTTACAGAAAATCTACATGTTATTGAAAACTTAATAAAACCTAGTATCAGAAACAATAAGCTACAAAAGCTCAAGCACCAAATATTGTAAAATTGATGTATCACCTGCATGTGTTACTTTCTGATATAACAGTGACAATGTCTGAGGTGTGGAAAATATAGGAGTCTAAAGGTGGGTTTATACTTCTTACGGCGTTAACGCCGTTAAACGTTTTTACGAGCTGAGATACGGCGTTTGCCGGTGTTCTTCAGCGCATCGATTTATACTTACATCGCCAGCGAGTCACGCCGTATAACGGCGTTTGACGGTGTCACTTTTTCCAGAGTTCAACTGTGTTGAAGTTTCCAGCGTTTACGCTAGCAAACGCCGGCAATCAACCAATCATTAGTAGCTATTGTACAGCACAGACAAGGAGTGATTTGGATCTTTTCTTCAAACATTGACAACGTTGATATCAGTTATGTAATTCCATAGCTTATGACATGAATGCGCGATGTATCTGTCTGTATATAGATAGAAAAGACATATATAGAAAAAAGAAGTTTCGAATTTAAGGTATACGTATATTTGAAGGGATTGTGCGATATTCGTACTTTTCTTGTACTGTAGACTATTTACATATATTCAAGACCCAAAAAAGGTCGGCGCATGCGGGTGTTAGCGCGCGTGTGTTAACACTTAAGACCAGCGCGGTTAGACGTGTTAAACGGTGTTTTACGGCGTTTGATGGCGTAAAAAGTATAAACCCAGCTTAGTCGGTCTGATCTTAGGTCCAGAAACTACAATTACCGCTATAAACAGACATACAGGTACCTACCTTTTAAATATGTTGAGAGATTCTTTTATTAAAATGACTCTTTGACAAATATTACTAAAGTTTGAAATAGCGGATACAAAAAGCTATCACACAGGCAATTATAGTACCATTCATAATAAAATACTATAGAAAATTGGCATATTACGGTTCTTTAGCTCTTTTAAAAGTTGATTCATCATTCGTAAACAATAAATAAAACGAAATGGAAGGAAATCACGTCGTTGGCATGATAAGAGTCAATCAGACACGTTCAGTTTTATATGAATGAAAGTTAGAGGTTATAATTATGATAAAGTAATATTAAAGAGTTTGATAGAAAACGTGTCAAAATTAATAGCCACCACATTATTCATTGTTTTATATTGCTACAGTACTTGATGACTACATTGGAATATACTGGAAACATTCTGGTTACTCCATTACTTTGTAGAAATATGTTTGATATGTTGATTAAAACGATATTAATTATCATATAGAGTTTTAAATGCACCCTCCCCAATTAATTCCAAAATTCTTGTTCGTCAAGTGGTTAATTAAAGGAAGAAGTAGTATGTCAGTAACAATGTTCTTATTTATCTAACTATATTTATAGGACACATGGATAGTTTCATCGCTTTATTCTCCGGGAAAAAAGCCGGGTCATTCTGACCTAATGTATTCAAATATTGTTTTTTTTGAAAGGCTTATTGATTGGGGCATATAGAGCTATATTATATTACATTACATTACATTACATCACATTATATCAACTGTTTCCTAAATTCGGTACAGAATGTACAAGATGTTGTGAGATCGTAAGATTACTCTTGTACTCAAAATCCCAATCTGTTTAATAATTAAGATGTGGAAAAGTGTCAAAATTATGTCATTTTCCACCAAGAAGGGGAATTATCACCTTCTGAGTATTAAACAAAGAAAATATTATATGCTCCAAGAAGAAAAATTTTCTTGATTCAATAAGATTCGTCTGAAAACTAATTATGTGTATCAGACACATAAAAAATTCATTGAAGACACAAGAATACCTAATGCTCCTAACACTTTTGTTCAGCAAAAAAAAAGGTTACTCGTTGAGGCTATGGTCTTGGCTGATGCTGAACGTTACACACAGAATAGAGGCGATGGCTTTAGAGAAAGATATAAAGATTTATTAGATAACTAGTCAATAAGCACACACTTTCAATGGATTACATTCACTTTTTATTAAATAAACGGATTTAAAGAGGTTTTCTAAAATTGCATGTTTATTGAGAACACTATTAGCATCCATTTGCACCATGCCATTTTTCAATCAGACGTCTCCGGTACATGCGTTTCTTCTAAGACTATTCGTTTTATGCAACTATCGCAGAGGTCCTTATACCAATAGCAGCTTAGCAGATAATGAAGTCATAAAACATTTAGTATTCGTGGAATTGCAAGAATCACTGACATTTGAATGAAAATATGAACGATGCAAATCGATGATATGAGCTGTCCCCCGTATAGTTTTCTTTACATTTTTACATTATAATTTTCAAAAATCTGGTCTTGCTTCAATGGTCTATTACTAAAAATAGTTGTTAATATCGAACAATTATAATAGCAAAAAACTTTTTGTGTTTCAGTATGTAATGAACAGTGTACTAGAAGAGAACATATTGGTAATAGAAGATGTAGTAAAAGATGTATAACCAACCAAGATTGTGTGAGTGCCAAGAAGAAATGTTTATGTGATGGTGTCTGTGGTCTGAGCTGTATTAATCCAAGTAAGAAGTATTCTACACAATATATATTGAACCATATATAGTGTCCGTAGTTTTTGCGCAAGTCCAAAGTTGATGTCAACTTTTCTTGACTACCACAAATAGGAGACGAAGAACCTGCATAGCAACAATCCTTGTTTTCGTTATGATACAGTTTCTGTCACACCTCTTTCCCCCAAAAACACATCAGACGGAGAGGGGTTATATAGGCGAAAGCCTGTTCCCCAATCCTTTTCATATTTATGTGAATAAAATATTGATTAAAAAAAAAAAAA
This sequence comes from Nipponacmea schrenckii, assembly GCA_030562195.1. Classification (NCBI taxonomy): domain Eukaryota; kingdom Metazoa; phylum Mollusca; class Gastropoda; family Lottiidae; genus Nipponacmea; species Nipponacmea schrenckii. The sequence goes on from JAUJPP010000012.1 coordinate 4,356,935, forward strand.
AAAAATCAGATGGGAACTGTAGTGATAATTGCAAACCAATGAATGATTATAGTGCTAAATCGTATGACAGACACTAAAACAGATTACAAAACATATGTTTCGTTTCTTAAATGTTAAACTGTTCAGAAAAGAAAGAAGAAACCAAATCAGTTTCAAAACAAATCGTATTGTTTCTTTCCACAAACCACGATAAAACATTGACTGAGAATATCGCTCTCTAGAGACATTGGTACATTATTATTTCATCCAAACTAACTCTTAAAAACAACGTCTAGGCTATAAAATCATTTCTTCCTTCACTTCGCGCTTTTCTACCTCTCAAACGTGTCGCCTGCTTGACTAGTTCTAATTTAGTTACAAGGCGAGGTGCTGACCCTAGTTATTCTCACACAAAATGTTTCTGAATATCATCTATGTTACTTCATTAAAATGTAAAATCTCACTTTGTCCAAACCATTGTGGTGAATAGGAAAATACAGAATTAAAAATCGCATTGTACCTGAAATAAAAAAAAAACATACAATTATAATTAAGCTAAGTTCCAGCAAGATACAGGCATAGAGTATACAGACGTTTAACTCTCCATTAACAGGCATTAGCTTGACTTAAAGATGGTCTAAGACTGCAGGAGGAAGTCTATTTTCAGCTATTCAAAAAGTCGGAAATGTTGTGTATTGTCTTCTAATTGATCTCTTCTCATTTGAATCTGAAAAGCTCGGTGATATAAGATGGTCTATCGAAATCTTTGAGAGAATATTTTGTTTCCCTATAGAAATGCCACACGGGTGGTTGAGTAAGATAGAATAAATGCTATTGAAAACTGAAGCTACATAAAAATGATTGAACCAAGTGAATGAGTGATTTATATCTTGTCAAATAACCTTCTTAGAACATCTCAAACATCGATATGCTAAATGTTTCAGAATGAAGAAAAGAACATAGAGTCATTCGACCCGACTATTTCAATAATTTATATAAAATATTGACTATCAATCAACTAACGAAACATTTATCTTATAAAACTAGATCTTATAGATCTAGGATGTAAGACTATGAATATAGTTGTATTAGTTTACATCCACAAAGCTGTGTTTCTATATCTAAGCCAACGGATTTCAGATAGGCCAAGAAGAATTTTGTGCTGCTGATAGGGGCATGGGCCAAAAATACCATCTAAATACGCCACTGCCTCTATAGCTCACCTCAATACCTGATTCGTATTTCCTTGGGATAAACACAATACTTGAATTGTCTTTAATGTAATATACCATTCCAATTCATCCAGGATAATAGTAGATTATTTTTTATCACCCAGACTCTTGATGAGTTAGATTGATAAGTGATTATCCAGACATTTGTCTGTATCCGTTCAAGTCGATTTCTTTTTAAATCTATCCAACTGCTAAAAACACAAACAGAAAAGAATCAAATTAACAGGAATAATTTCTTTGAACGTCTTAAACAGAACATATAATGATAGACTCACTGAAATTAGTATTTTCTTTGAGGTATAAGATTTGTCTTCTAAATGTTTCGTAAGAACAAACTTAATCGAATTGATTTGATTCTGGAAAATATAACTCACAGTGACGATCTTAACGTTTAAAAAGTTTAAAAATTCTTATTGTCTAATGTATTCAAGTCGCGAGGTAGCCCGACAAATCTGGTTCTACACTATACATGTTCCTTGGATGTGATATATGATGATATCATCCCGGCTATTCTGTAATGTCCCTGTAGCCTACACCGTACCACATTGTCACTAAACAAAAGACAACATTGTCACAACTCTTGTCCATGCAATAAAAAACGAATCTTTAAAGATATAGCAATTTAGCAATTTAAAGCCTTCGTGAAAAGAAATCAAGTTGTTTCGCCGTGGGATGAAAGTTATGTGTTATGGTTAAGTCGACGAACATCATTTGCTTAACTTAAGCTTACGATTGTTGTATAATTATTATTTATTTTCATCATATGATTTCCCTGTTGGTTCAATAGCAAATAGAAAAAATAATTCACGCCAATAAATAATTCAAGACTTGTAAACAGTAATTTAGAAGGAAAGCCTTAATTTCTAATATTCCAATTTTTCTTTAAAGTCCACATGGATTTGACACATTTCAATGAGAATAGAGGAGAATCTGACTACGAACTTCTTTACATTTCTATCAACTAGAACAGTATCTTCTGTTCCCATGGATTCATAAATCAGCGAAGTTGGACAGAAGAGAAGATTTGCTATCTAAACGAGTTAAGAAAAACTGTCAATTTTTAATGTCGATTAGAAATGGATTGAGGTTTAAATCTTTCAAAAATAACAAAATATCGCCCTATTTTGTGATTAGGGAAAGTGATTTTCTTACTTTGTAATTGGACGCCTGGTAGAGATCGATGGTATGGAAGGTCTCTTCGGTCTGATACTTGCTATTATTATTGTATAATTTGATACCTAAAAGAATATTATATCACATGCGTCTCTCTCAACCATCGTTGTATGTGGAGACTTTATATATACTTTTAAATAATAGATTCCGCGTGTACTGTAACTTGGCCATTTACAAGTTAAAGTATTCTCAGAGATTATTTTAAATGAGATAACGTTTTCGTATTTTTTTCTTTTCTTTCCATTTTTTCTACATTGTAATCTAAATAGTTATCTTTCAAAGGCCCTTCCAATGATGTTATTTTTAACCAATCAACGTGTGTCATTTAAATTTCTAAATAAAATGAGGAATGGTAGATTAGCGAAACCCACAAGGCGGCCACATTGCTCTAGTTTAGTTTTCGATATCCCACATAAAAATCCCGGCATAAAAATATTACAATGTTCATTACCCCAAACCTTCATGAAGTCTTGAACAGAAAAACGGGTTACCACAGGAAATTAAAAATTTACTAGTACCATACTCCATTGCCCCACCGGATATAATACTATCACCACCGAATGAAGTCTGACTACGGACATTATTTTAATATGGTTTACTCTGTTCTTATTCCAGGGTATATATATTACAATCATATAAAGTCATATAAAGGTCAAAATTTTGTTCTTAGTATTATAGAGATGACCCAATTTCCTCAAACCTTATCGAAGTCATGGACAATTGTTTGTTATACATTACAGATAATATACTGAAATTGCGACATCTTCAATGATAAAATTTAAGGAGTGAAAAGGAATATTGGAATAATTCATTTTACATTCAGATTGATATTGAGAGCACATATCGAGATTTAATGAAATTATGTAGTCAGCTAGACGACTATAATGTCAATGATTGCATTCGACAGACTCTCAATTACTGAAATCATGTCCAAATGTCTTTAACTCATTTCCTTATTACGTCCAGCTGATGTCGAGTGCCCTTGGGAGGGAGTGACTCATCAACGTCCTGGAGACGACAGACTGTTATAATATTTGATAATGTCGTAACTTATTGACCCTCTCTCTAACTCCTTAATAGAATAATGGTGGAACTAATAAAAGAATTAGGCTGTTCTATAGATTGAAAGCCAAGCGCTGCACAATATGACAACACATACTAATACAAGACACGGTGTTCTAATGGCAACAACAATGTCACTGTTCAAATCTTGAGGAATTTTGGTCTACTGGTTGTTGAAGGAGTGTCTAAAGTCTAATATTTAAGACTCTATGTGTTTATATTATTTACAATATTGGTTGAGCATATTTGAGCACCTGGAACAGATTATTGTTTAGTGAAATGACCGTCAAATCTTAAGAGTTTGCAGAGTTTTTGTATAATGTTGGTTTATGACCTACATGAATCATTCCAAATAAAAGTAAATAAATAAAGAGATGACCAGAAATAAGACTTGTCGGACTTGTCCTGGAATAGTGTAAGCTATCGTGGGAAATCATTCACGTTGACCTTCGTTCAAAACAAACATTAATTTTTCTGTATGAGATACTTCTCTTACTTATAATAAACTTTCTCTAAAAATGATTTCAAAAAGTCGTGAATTCATTCTGTATTGAACATGGATTCATGCACCTTAACGGGCGATAATACTATATAGCGATTGAAATGCTAACTGGTGTTCATGCTAAATTATGTAAAAATTTGAAACCCTTTCAGCGTTTTATACACGTTCATATTTAGGATTAATCATTGTCAGTAGGTCTAACACATTTGAAATGCATTTTACATATCCTAGAAACGATCTTAGTGCTGGAATAGACTCGAAACAGTGCTAGAAAATAAGACGATAGGCCATCCTTGGACTTGTCACGTCGGTAAATGGTTTTGATTAACTTGCTATGTTATTTATTTATTTATTATTTGATAAATAGTATATCTAATACTGTATATTGAATTAAACATGTTTAAGAGTCAATATAGACTTTTCTAATATAACATGATAAGATTTGAACGACATGTAGAAGAGAGCATGGGACATAGATGACCAAGGATTTTCAGGTTAAAAACTCGTGTAGACAATTATACTTCAATTTTGCTTTTCCAAAATTGGCAGAATTATTCATAACTATATTGACTTAAGTCTGTAATTGAGATGTTTCATATGATTCGAATTAAATATCTTTATCATATTCACTAATAAAATATCTTTAGGAATCTTGTATGCAATAAACTATTTAACATTCTCTTTGGCTGTGAAATCTAGCATGTAAAAAGAATTCAATAGCGTGCCAGCTGAATGTACAGAACACTTCCGGTGGTATGGCCAGAGGAATACCTCGGTGAGAAAGTGAGAAGTATATCCAACCGTATGATGTGATTGAGGTGATATTAGCTCCAGTCAAATCAATTAAAGAAATAGCCAGACTTGAATTGATGTAATAATCGAGCCAACTGTCTTATTACATTATCTAAATGTTATTATACTAATATTCCCGTTTGTTAGAATAATAGGAAAGATCAACCATATTTTTGAAGCTAGAAAATCGTTTAGACCTATATACGGTAAAATTGTGTATGCTTTGTAATAGGTTTTATATTGTGTGTTACTACTTTTATTTTTTAATCCAATAATAAGTTGATTTGTATACGAATTTATTAATTATTCCACTGCCAGTAATCCTGTTACAAAGATGACCCCACAGTAACTTGAATTACATCTCATTGTACAGAATTAGCAAGAATTAAACTCATTTTCCATACATAACTATCTTGATTTAAATTTTGTTCCCAAAACAAGCGTTTGCAGATTAAGCTAAGCTCTAGTTATGAATTAAAATTTTTACCTTAGTCTTTTCGCTAACTGAAGATATCTTTTGTTGTCATTCCAGATATTAGATGTAACGACTTAGGCGCTAGAATTCAACATGGAAGTGTGGAAGTTATACCTTTTAACCAGTTTGGTGCCATAGCTAAGTATAAATGTGATGAAGGTTACACATTGTTTGGTGTTCCTGCAAGAGTTTGCCAAGGTGACGAATCTTGGAGTGCCAGAGCACCAACTTGTAACCTTACACAACATGTTATAGGTAGGTAGGTCTATATCATTATACCCAGAGTAAAGCTTTTGTAAAATACGGATATTGTGCCGAATGAGCTTGTTCAGGGAGTGAAGTGGCTATTACACAACTATAAGTCTGTATTATACTTTGCTCCTTGGTTTTAACAATGATACCTTCCGAAATACGAATTTTTTTTTTGTCTTACTCGGCATACCTTGTGGCTCAGCAAAATAGCGAATCTTGTGCTTCAATGAAAATTATAAAATGCAATCAATTCCTTAATATCGCTGGTTCACGTTTTGGTGAATTCAAATGGCGATGATTATTGTATACTGTAAGCAGCCAACTTGAACTTATTCATACACGAATATGATTTTCAAATTTAGATGATGTAATTATTAAAATAACACAAGTATTTGTAAATTGTTATATGATAGAAGTGGACATAAAATCGATGTAATTTAAACGTGATGTATACATGCAGTCGGTTTTCAATGAGATATTTTCTATAGGGAATACGACTCCGATATCATTATTCTTTAGTGTAAATATTGCTATAAACCTTCATCTAAATATTTGTTGTAAAGTTAAAACCTACTTGGTAAAAGTCTCAATAGGTTTCTAAGGAGGATCTCAGACAGATAAATTGTCGTTTACGAGAAAAGGAAGTATTTCAATTTCAGAGAAAACTTTAAAATCAAACAAAGAAATCATCTAAATAATGATTTTTATCAATATTTGTCAGTTGTTTTAGAGCAAAAATTTGGATTTTTTTCATAGCTTCAACCTGATATCACGGAGTAAAAGTTCAACAATTTCTTATAAAAAAAAATATTAAAAAAATGAACAAAATATTACGGCACACTACTCTTTATCAGGGGAAAAATATACCATATTTCTTGACTTAATGCCATCTATATACTACTAAATGTTGTTTAAGAATTATCATGGTATATGTTGTTATTCATATTTCAGAAAAGCAGGAATGTGGTGGACCTCCACAAGTAAACCACGCCCACCATAATGGACCAACCAGTGATGTAAGCCACCAGTTAGGTAGTATGTTATTGTATGAATGTGATGCTGGTTTCACTGCTAGAAAGGATGCTGTAGATAGAGCTTGGTGCGTTGGTGGTGGTGTTTGGGTAGGACCCAACATGACTTGTAGCCGTAAGTGATATATGTTCAATTCAACTGGGATAAGCACTAATGGTTATTAGACCTTCACGTGTAGTTTTACACATAATTTTGTTACGGGTATCACGATTAATTACAGGGTTATCGTATATCATGTGCATCTTCAATATAAAGAAAGTTAGTAGCAATAAATATTAATCATTTAAGCACTATAAACAGTGGCCTCCATATGTCCTCAACACAACGAGTAGATTAAAGCTTCTCATAGCTAAGAGACTGTCCCTGCTTTCCAAAAGTGCCACAACTCCATATTTAAGCTTCTAAAGATGGCCAAAGAAAGCACAATAAAATATAGATGATCTTCTATTACAGATGCTGGCTGTGATTTGTTACCGCCGATTTCTTACGGTAGGGTTGATATTATACCGCCTAATATGATCGGTGGTAGAGCACGATATTCTTGTTACCCTGGTTTTCATCTTGTTGGACGATCTGAACGAACATGTCAACCAGATGGCAAATGGGATGGTTCTCCACCAAGTTGTGAAAAAGGTATGTATCGAATCGCATATATCCTCTAAATTTATTAACATAAATCACATGAAAGTAAGTTCACTCTCTGGGAATTTTCAAATAAAAATTTGCTTGTTTTTCAAGTACTTTATCAGGGTAAAAATTGAGAAAAATCTCTAACTTTGTTTTAGTTGTATGTGGTCGGCCACCAGAAGTGGAACATGCGTCACATGATGCTCCAGACCAGCTACAGTTCCAATCTGGCACACATTTAACCTATACTTGTGTATTTGGTTATTACCGAGAAGGAGCACCGAGGGCTGTATGTACAGGGGAAGGTCAATGGGTTGGACCCAAGATGACATGCAAAGGTCTGTCAATCATTTTACCTTATACTGCACGCATTCATGCGGCACGTGGCATATTTTGAAAAGGTTACAAAATAAACCTGTCAACCTGTAATGTTTATTAGGGGCAAAACAACCGAAATATTTCACATGTACACGTCTGGGAAGAAACATTGCCAAAGAACATCTAAATCGGGTCTTAAGAATTGACCGGTAGTTCTGTATTCCATTCTCCTCCTTGTGGACAAAACATCTGAAACACTTCACCTCAAACTGCTAGTTGGGTGTATATAGAAAACATGGGTGACGAGCACGGGGCCACACATTTGTCAAGGCGGGCTACTATATAAAATTTAAAAATGGGGGGGGGGGGGAGCTGGCGCAGCCGGCCCATATAAACGCCGCTGAATACTCGACGCGTTATTAAATTTCATAATCAATATTACAGCTAGGAATTGTGGAGCTCCTGGTGAGATAAATAATGGTTGGAGAGATCCTGGCTATAAATTCACATTTCCTAGTAGAGTCACCTACCATTGTGACGAGGGGTTCGAGTTACTGGGTCGTGCTTATAGGGAGTGTCAATCTAATGGAGAATGGTCTGGTATACTACCCACATGTGAACGTAAGAATCATTTGCAGCTTTTTTTCATTAAGAAATACTTCATTGATAAGCACTAATAGACATATATATTTAAAAAATCACAGTTGTGTGAAGAGTTGCTTCTACACTTTCACATTGTTCATGCATTTAGTTATTAAATTTTAACTTTATGTGATTTCAAGATAATACGATAATGTGACAGCTTGATATATGAATAGTGTTTTACTCCGTCTACAACTCTTATAGATTCTTCAGCATATTCAGTTTCCACTTTCGTCGACCTTTAGAGTTTAGAGACTTCTCTTTATTCCTTGAAACATGGCGTTTCATAGCACATACAGGTTTTAATGGTTGATTATCACTTAAGAACGTTACCTGTATGTGCAATGAAACGTTGTGTGCAGTAATAGTTCTAAATTTCTTTAAAAAAATTGAATCCATCCATATATAAAACGGTAGAAGAAGAAATGAAAGGTTATACTATTATTATAGGGGATGACTATAGTATATACAACCATTAGTTTTGGCAATCTCCAACTATAGAGTGTCAACAACTCGGACCACGTCTATATCATACAATGACACCAATATTAGCCTAATAACCTTTTGCCATTCTGCAATACAATTTTGTAAAGCATTGGTATAAACTAAAGTATAAACACACTATTTAGATTGTTATGAACGGGATGTCAAGAATAACATTGGCATATTTCAGCTATACAGTGTCAGGAACTGGGACCACCTCTACATGGTACAATGATAGGATCTGGCAGGACGTATGGATCAATCATTAAGTTTGTTTGTAATGATGGATATAAAGTGGTAGGATCAGATGAAAGGAGATGTCAAGCTGGTGGTATGTGGAGTGGACAGGAGGCCAGATGTGAAGGTTCGTATTACCTGAAATAATGCGTACATGTACGTGCTTAAAAAGTCTACCATGAATTTTCGACTAGCGCTCTACAACTCCCCCGGAATTGCCTAATAGTACATCCATACACTTAACAGGGGTTTTTATAACAGGTACTCAAAACTTTCCATGTGTATCTCGGGGAATGAACGCAAGGCGTTCCATTTAAAACCTTTGTTCCTTTTAGCGATTATAGAAAATTTGGTGTCAAGTGAAACCGTAAGAAACTATCTCATTTAATTTCAGAAATTGATTGTGGTATACCGGGGCCTGTATATAATGGGTATATTGATGGTCATAGAACTAGTGTAGGAGCTATATTTTTCTACAGGTAATATACAACAGACATTGCATCAGACCAATCAGTCATTTTATTTTGCACCTCGACGTCTAGTGTAACAAATAGTTCTCAAACTTAATGGCTACTTTCAGAGTTAATATATTATGAATAGTATATTTTGTGCATTTTGCTTTTTAGTGTTGTAGTTCTTGCTTCATTTTGAATTCAAGACGCTTTGATAAGCAACAACTTTCGTCTATCTAGTTGTTATTTTTTCATATCACAACTGCGGTTATGTCCCTTGTATTATCTCAGCTACTTCATACCTCATAACGTTTTAAATAGGCTTGCCTTTTCTGTGATTTTAGGTGCTATGCCCGTACAACATACGATGGAACATCATTTTTTGCCCAATGTTTAGAAAATGGACAATGGTCACAACCTCCACCTAGATGTCTCGGTTAGATTGTATTTCATATTAACCTGTAGATTTTTATGTCATGATTTTTTCTTTATTTGTACAACGTTGATAGTTATTTTCATATTTTCAAATATTGTGTCCGAGGAAAAACTTTTATCAAGCTAACTTTGTTCTAACAAGAATCCGATTTTCACTAATTTTAATGATGCTTGCATATAAATAAATCTTTTAACACAATTATTGTGAATTAATATGATGGAAACATTTTGCCAACAGATCATCCCAGAGATAGTAAATTTAAATCTATTGATTTAGGGCAATGTGCAGTACCAGCTATTTTAAATGGTTCAGTGGTAAATGGTAGAGAGGGAGTATGGGTTGATCATGGAACAGCTATAAACTATACCTGTAAAGAGGGACTGCAACTCAATGATACTTCTATTAATACTTGTAATAATGGAACTTGGAAATTTATACCACGTTGTCTCCCAGGTAAACACCAATTACAAACCATCCTACACTGCTACTATTTGCTATATTAATACACTTTTGTTCCTTGTGTTCAGGGCAATACCATACTATGCCAGCAAGAGGAATTCTACTATGAACGATCAGGATATATGTTTCAAGAAAATCTCAAGGGATTTCATACACCTTTTTAGTCATCTTAGCGCCATCAAATAAGCAAGGGATATGTATGAAAACGCTTTAAGGAATTTTAAAAGGTTTTCTGAATATCTTATGTGTATGGGGTACACATATAGCATCAATTTGCATCATCCCGATTTTCAATCAGACGTCTTTGGAACCCATAATTCCAGTATATCTATGTGTGTGAGGTCGTCACTAATCGTAAAATATGCTTGTATCATAAATAAGGCATAGGACAAATAAGACAAATGTTGTTAAGTCGACAACTTGTCGGAAAAACTTCATATCCGATGATGTTTACCTATACATACCTGTAATTTACCTAATTTATGACTTCCAGCGCCCTGTAAGAGTTCTCCACCACTGATTGAAAATGGTCATCGCGTATTTTTCACAATGAATCATGGAGATCGAGCCAGATATTTCTGTATGGAAGGATATAGACTGTATCAGAGTAACAAGTACCTTACATGTAATTTTGGAGCTTGGGAAGGCGTAAGACCCTATTGTGAAGAAAGTAGGTATCTTGATATACAGCGTAATTGAATCAAATGCATGTATAAAAGATGTACCTCAGGTTTTCAATCTAGGCCAGGAATCTACTTCATCAGATATCAAGGGTCAAGGTTAATACGTGTTCCCCAACATCAATATTTTATTTAAAAAATTAAATTATTTGATTTCGAACTTCACCTACGTTAATAAGAGTTCATTTATGGATTTTATATCAACATGAGTGAACACATGTCACGAGGATGACTTAAACTGAGTACGACTGATTAGAATAGACTATAAGCGGCAAATAAGACTGTCGTGAATTTTGATCTCTAATAATCACATTTTTAGATCACCAAGATACGAATACACCAGTTCTTTCCACTTGAAATTATCTCCCTTGATTCATTTCAGATTTTTGTCCGAATCCCGGAACCTTAACCAATGGTCAAATATACAAGAAGGGTCACGTAGGAAAATTTCGTTTTAAAGAATACATTGTAACAATCAAACATGGCGACCGACTGGAATATGAATGTCATCGAAACTTCAAGTTACAAGGCCCGAGAGGCGCTGCCTGTGTCAACGGAAGATGGAGTCCTCAACAAAAACCAAAATGTGTACCGGCCCGACATCCCATACTACCGAAATTATGGAGACCTATGGAAGAACTATCTTAAACGTTTAACCTGCTAAAGCATTGAGTGAATAGTTACAACAAAGAAAATTTGTTTTGAAACACAAATAAACATTTATCAGTGCATTATTTCAGACAGAAATCTAGAATTGCTGTAATTTCCCCTGTGAACACGAGTATACTGATAAAATTCCGATCTGTAAAGGGGTTGATTTCATTGCAAACTATCTTTTAATGATATTGAATTTGCATTCCCTCCATATTGTATTGTTGAGGAAATGATCAGAATTGTTTTTGAACCAATGCGAGACCTTAATCGTAAGTACTCAATAAATGAGGTCTGGACAACCTTTAATTATATTCATCATAGTTATTTGTATTTTTATAATGTACAACGAATGAATACGAAACTACGTATGGTTCCAAAATAGAAATAACAAAGTAAAAACCATACGTAGTTTCGTATGGTAACAAATGCACACTCTATTCTCTTACATTATTATTTTTCGACGATATTCTTCAAGAGCATAATAAGGTTTTATATTTCATGCGAGTTGAATCAAATATTCCTGTTGTAATCAGTTGAACAATTATTAGTTTACACCATATGGTTAAATAAATAATGGCGACTCACAAAATTTATGAGGCAAGTTAGATTTTTGGTACAATTTGACACAATCGCCTTGTATACACTGAAAATTTATATGAGGGAAGTATGAAGCAACCACTTGTTTTTAAAGACTTACAGCTCAGGGGTTTTCAACCTAGTGGTAGTTTTGCGTTTTTATGAGCGTAATGAGGGGCTCTGTAATCACTATAAATTACTTGACAATTATGATTTAATCGTTCTATTCGGATAGACTCCGACACGAAAATACGAAAAAAATCCGGGTAAATCTAGAAAAAATGGCGAAATAATATTGATTTATAGGGGAGGCAGTAATGCAATCGGTCAAGGATCCTGAAAGAGTAATAGATAATAGAAGGGTTGAAAATTATTTACAGAGCAATTCAAAAGAAAACGCCCAGGTAAAATATTAGTGTTTTAGACTCTACTTATAACTGAACAAGTCTTCAAATAGGTTTACTAATATCATTATTGATATATGGTTGTGAAAATATGAAACAAGAGATTTGTATATAATGTAGTATAGTTATATATATTACATGTAATTTAGTCTCAATATGTTAAACATTATATATAGAACTATAATTTTTCACTTCACAAATCCATTCCATGTCTAGTTTTCCGTGTTCTTGTTAGATTTTGTTGTATGTACGTGTTGAAAATTAGTCTTTATTCATTTGTGCACTGAAAACGATATACCACACTCACCTTTGCAGCAAACATATTCCACCAGTGTCCGCTAGTGCAACAATCCATACAATTTGCTTGTCGACGAAGTTCGTTATAGCTCGACAGTGTGAAGATGTTAAAAAGCCAATAATTAAACAAATTGATAAACATTTTCGTAGAAATTATTTCACTTTTCGTTATCAAGGGTTGTATATACAATATTTTGTATCAGAATATGTTATTCTACATTGTTCCTTTACTATGTTCAAAGACTGTCGAAAACTTCTGACGATATCTTTACTTTTACGGTATCCAAACAATCCAAAATATATCTATGTGTGTGTGTCACCTAATATGTTACCATTATAATTTATTATTTTAATAAAAGATGTTTCTAGTCGTATTTTATACTTATTTTCTGTTAGTGAAAGCTTTAATATACATAAATTATTACGTACCCTTGTGAAAAGTAATAATACCTACCGGGTAGAACAAAAGAAGTTCCAGATAGTTCTAGAAAGGGGACTATTACATTAGGAATAGACCATGGCATGTACATGTTTAATAGAACATACGTTTTTATCGAATTCAACTTGCCTCGTCGTAAAAAAAGATGATTTCCTTAAACATCCTGAGTAAAATTTTCAAGGTGGTTTTCAATCCATGTAAAAAATCTAAGATATTTTATCATAAATTTAAGTCAATGGTAATAACTCAAAACAGTGTTATTGTTCATAAACAAAATAATAAGGGATTTTGTGTTGTTGTTGTACAAATTGCAACAAAATTGAAATACTTTTGACTTCTATAACTCAATAAGCGTGTCCTAAAACAACTACATGTGTGCGATCTACTGTATGCAGATGACGTTTAACAGCTGGGACTCTAAATGAGGATGTCTGTAAAACAAGTTAAAAAAAATGAAATGAAATGAATGGAGTTTCACGTCCTACTCTTCTGCACCTTATGGGCTAATGAAGACGGGCAACGCCATGCTGTGTGCAATGAGGGAAATTTTGCCAGGACAGCGGCATTAGACTACTCTTTTTGCGATTTCCAACTGTCGAGGGATCTTTAACGTGCACAGCCTGTAGCACACGGGTCCTCGGTTTATTGTCCCATCCGAACGACTAGACGCTTTTTCCAGTTCAGTCCCTCCGACCTGCATCACTAACAAGGGGAAACCGGGCTGGAAAATCCGAAAGTTCATCTCGAGCTTAGCCGGGATTGAACCCTGGACCTTCAGGTTAGCGAGCAAGCTTCTAACCCATTGAGTCACCGCGGCTCCCTGTAAAACAAGTTAAAACAAAGGTTATACACACAGGTGCTAAGTACAACAATGTAAAACACAAATGACAATAGGAACGTATCATCTTGAATTGCAGAATTGCGTTCATCATTTTAAAATATTGGGGTGATTAAAGACGAGCATTTGAATTATGAAGAATGTGCCTCAACTCTTGCACAATCTGCTGGTCGTGCTTTAGGCTTTACAATAGCAACGAGTACAAATCTGCCAATATGTTTGATAATGAACTATATATTTAGTAATTGAAAACTTTGGATATGAACTACATATATATATATTTAGTCACAAACTATGCCGTGATATTTCAAGGCAAAAACACAATTACTTGAAAACTATGAAAATCAATGGCAGCCTGAAAACTAATCTATATCCGCTCTACCGGAATGAAATGTCCGAAAGACAGTGCAAATGTCACAACCCATGGGTACATGTTCCTGTGGTTGAAAAGAGGATACAACTAAATAGTATATTTTATGTTCGAAACATGATCTAGCATAAAAAAAGAATATATTGGGTATATGGACCGAATTGTTTAAACTGCCGCCTAGGAAATATATTTTTCTCTGTTTGAGATGGACGAATGAAGAGAGAAATATTTTCTTTCTCGAATGAGACCAAATTGTGGTGTAAAAGGGCTTGATTATTGTGTACTGTTGTCAGGGCTTTAATTGTAAAGGGAGATAATCAGATGTCTAGATAAAGAGTAGTCGGGTAAGCAGTATTCATTCGCGCATAGACAGGCACAGGACTGACACGTATTATATCCGCCATGTCTGATTTGGAAAATTCTACAAATAATTTTGTGTAATGTTATGTTAACTTATGTTATTTCCTATAATTTCTGTTGTTATTTTGTTGTGATGAGACAGCGTTTGCTAGGTATGAGATTTGGGTTACCCGGAACATAGCAGTACATTATAACAAAATTTAAGGCATTTGTTTGCTTGGTACAAGGCATTGTTGGCCTGGTGCAAGTCTTTGTTTGCCTGGTGTAAGGCATCGTTTGCCTGGTAGAAGACATCGTTTGTCTGGTAGAAGGCATCGTTTGTCTGGTGTAAGGCATCGTTTGCCTGGTAGAAGATTGGTTGTGGTTTGTTGTAAATATGTACAGTTTTGAGGTGATGTTTGCTGAAATTAAAGTGCCTGTCTGTAGCCAAATGCATAACTCTGTGTTTTTATTTGGGGTAATGGGGATAAAGAACTGCGGTGGTTTAGTGAGTTCGATCTGATGGTCCAGGGTTCAATCCTTGCAAAGGTCTAGATGAACTTACCGGCTTGTCAGTCCTATTCTCCCTCGGTGATGCAGGTCGGATGGACTGAACTCGGCAGTTGGTAATTGCAAAAAGAGTTTGCCGTTGTCCTGGCAAAATTTTGTTGGCGTTGCAAGTCTTCATTAGACCATAAGGTGCCAACTCACGCCTTTAAATGCAGATGGAATTATAAGCGAGTTTCAACTGTATGAAAGAGTCACGTTGGACTATTTGATCAGACAGATGGAATAATAGATATTATATTTTATAAATGTTGTAATAAATTTAAAGGGACAGTTTGTCCAAACTATAAAAACTTGACACCAAAATCAAGCGAAATGTGTCCCTGAACGTATCGTTGTAAGGACTGCACATAAAATATTTAGACTCATACCAGTCGACACGTCACACGCCGATACAAGCTACATCACAGACCTCGTAAATATGTTGATTATTGTTTTTGTGAGAAAACAACAGTTCAGATTTAAACAAAATAAATACTTAATTGTAGAGAAATATCTCCTACCTATTCTCAAGGTTTTAATAACCATACTGAACTATTTTAAAGCTAAACATTAAAACTAGACAAACCGCTTAGTACGTTTAATATTTAAGTATAAAACAAATTCAGTTGGATCGAATAGATACATGGATTTACGTAGCATAGTTTATAAATATGTTAAGATGTCTTTGAATATGGAAACTTTGCAT
Source organism: Nipponacmea schrenckii (assembly GCA_030562195.1). Lineage (NCBI taxonomy): Eukaryota > Metazoa > Mollusca > Gastropoda > Lottiidae > Nipponacmea > Nipponacmea schrenckii. Next base: position 4,372,940 of record JAUJPP010000012.1, read on the forward strand.
ACCGCCCCTTTAAATATGAGGTACAGGTGCATTTACAACCTTGGGTAATATTGAACACGTCTTTATGGGTGATGTATGCAGGTGAAATGATAGAAATTTCTAAATATTATTCTAAAATAAGGTAGAGATGTAAACTGTAAAGAGTATAAAAGATGTGGAATTATGATAGATCTACAGGTTACCACAATACAGTATCCATAATGAGATCTCTGTTACTGATCGCTCTTCTTGCTTTTACTCTAGTTTCAGCTAAACCTCGACAGGTATGTATATTTAGTATTTCATTATCGAATGTTATTTTCACTTTTAGAAGTGAATAGGGCAATCACTACTCTAGTAAGGGTGCTATGTTTAGACTTTAATCAAGGTTCTATGTAAATATAGACTTTAGACTAAATTGTGATTTTTCCAATCATCCGACAGAAGTGGAATTCTCACAATATTATAGGCTTTGATTTTTTCACTTATACAGGCCTAGAATGAAAAAAATAATTCTTTACACACTGGTATTTATCTTCTATTCTGACCTGAAATATGACAAAATAGTATATTGTATGAGAGGTTAGTTTGTTAAATAAAAGCTATTTTGAAATAGATTACTAATATGACCAATTTAATATTTCAGGCTAAGAGAGTTCCACGTTCAAGTAAGTAATATCATCTATGTCAGTTTTACACTTTAAGTTGTCATTCATGGCATTTCCAAGTTTCCTGTCCCGGCACTAGTTTTTGTAGTTGTAGGGGTACCGGTCTCGCAAAAGGGGAGGGGGCAGGGACATGGAGCGTCTGATAAGGGTGGGGGGTACAATTGCCTCCTTCCCCAATTTAGCTCCATGACATTCTTTTTAACACCAGGATTTGATTTTAAAAAAAACACATTATTATCTTATTTCTGAGTTTTATTGAAAATGGCTTTTTCAGTAAAAAAAAAGCCATAGATAAGTTTATATACTTTATTTATTCTTTATCTGTATTACTTGTAAATTATAAAATATTACTTATATTACAGTATGTACTAAAAGTTATACAGCTTCATCTGGTGTTATAACATCTCATCTTGACTATGGACGAAGAAATTATGATAATTCAGTCGACTGCCGTTATATCATTTATACCAGAAGAAATGCTACTGTTTACATTTCTATTGATGAGCTGGACATAGAGAGGGAAAGTTCCTGTTCTTATGATTCTCTTACCATCGGCTTAAATACCCCTAATCCCAGGAAACTTTGTGGAGCCGAACGTGGAACGTTTATTTGTAAGTGTTTATATAGTATATATGGATGGTATTTTCTAAAAATTATTGTCATGGTAAAGGTTTTGTAATTTTTTTTCAATATTTGGGAAACAGTTGTTCAGTTGAGTTTCGATAATTTTCAGTAATAAATATATTATTGGAGAACTAATATACCACTGATACTGATATTTTATTACAATATGCCATTGACAAATTCTATTTCAAAATATTTCAGATAAAAATGTGAAAGGTAATCTAATTCTACGATTTAAATCAGACTTTTCGGTTACAGCTCGTGGATTCAAAATTACCTACAAAGTTGCTTATAGTGAGTAATGTTTTCCGTTTTGTCTTGTTTGAAAAATGAGATGAGATTGATTGGTCCGTGTGTAATAGTCGCTAGAACGCTAATTAGAACATAATATGGGATTATCATTTATATAGAAACATACACGAGAGCTAAACCGTGAGAACATATTTGTCCTGCAATAACTTATATTATATAATAATAACAATATTTAAACTCCTCTAGCATAAACGGGCACTTATAATTTTATATATAGTTTTTATATTTGAAACATGTTCTTTTATTAAATTTACAGAAAACAGTACAGTATCATCACAGAACAGCACTCTTCTGTCTTCTAAGAACACCGATCTATCGTGGAGCATCAGCACCCCATCAATAATCAACACAATCCTGTCTGGTAACAGCACCGACCCTTTTGGTAACAATGTCATCCTGTTTTTGAACAGCACCGACCCTTTTTTAAACAGCACCGACCCTGTTTGGAACAGTACCGACCCTTTTTGGAACATCAGCATTCCGTTTTGGAACAACAATATTCCAAATGAAAACCATACATTGATATTTTAACCATTGAACTAACAATAAAGTTCTGATTGTATGATTAAGAAGTGTTTCCTTTGTTACATATCACTCAAAATATAATATACGAATAGGTTGAATTAGTTATTCTAAATCAAATATTTCCATATTTGAATTAAAATGAAGGAACCTCGTATTTCAGTATGAACACCAATAATTCGATGGGACAGTTTCCTAGCCACATCTCAATTAATTTATATAACCTTCAAATGTTACGATTTGTACACCGCTTTCTGTTAATGATATTCAATTTCATTGACAGGGTTAAGTTGAAAACCAGATCTTCCAAAACCGACCCATTAGCATATTCAACAAACAAATTCACCATGGCGGTGATATTGTGTCCCAAGGTAGAGTTCTATAGCTTTCATATTTCATAGTACAAAAGGTGGTTTTAACTAAAGATTTGACAGGTTTGACTAAATCACTACCTTTACCAAGTCATGAAGTATTTTTTAGATACAAATGCACATAATTTTAAAAGATGGACGAAATATATAAAATACATTTTCGTTTCAGGACAACTTATATATAATCAGAATAAACAAATAATAATCGCACTACTTTGTTTTACAAATGGTTTTTTTTTCTAATTCTTCTCAGAGCGCCCAGCCAAAACTACGAATGTCACATGTTCACTCTTTCGATTTCCTTGTTGAACTCGTAAAGCAATAGTTTATAGACAGGTTTCGGACCAACACGAAATACTTACTATGAACACGAAATCCGGCTTTCGTATATGGCTCCAAGTTTCGCACATCCGAAGTACAAATTTGTGAGTGTATTTTGAACACTTGATTTCAAACCGGAAATGACGTAGCACATCCAAGGTTTTTCTTTGTTTTTCAATTTGCGGCTTTATTTTTGATCCGATTTGATCGTTCCTTTTTAGGTAACTACACTGAACTTAGTTCTAAAAGATAGCAATTTAAGAATTTTATACTTTTGTCGCTGACTTTTTTAATTCAAATTTTTTTGGCATTTTCTAGATTCTACAATTTTATTTCGATCGATACACATTTAGATTGCGAACTATAATCGATTTTCAAAATTTCGATATCACTTCCGGTTTTGATGTTATTTGCTGTTTAAAGGGATAATAGGCGTTAGAACGAACATAAAATTTTAAGTTCACTCAAATTTGGACAATAACAGTATATATCCATCAGTGGACTTACCTATACATCATAATCCCTCTAAAATCCGATAAATCCCCAAAATAAAGTAGTTAATCATAAAACGCTTGAGCCATCCATCAAGCGATTTTCAAATCGTGTAAATATAGAGGGAAGTAACTCTAACATGTGAGTTTTCACGCGTCCTTGACCCCTACTGTTGAATTCCACAATGATGTTTTAGCGTTGATTTACCAGACGCTTTTATTCTCAAACTGAATGGAATCGTCGCTGGCTCACTTTTTTTTAAAATTCCGAATATTTTTTTATTGTGGCTTTTTAAAATTTGGTAAAGTGTGGGATGCATACTTATTTAACTAATAGTCAATATGAAACACAAATATAAGCCGTAGGACGAGTGTATTCTAACGCCTATTATCCCTTTAAGTTGAAATTTCGGCACTGTTTTACTTACGCACCCCCAAATTTCCCGTAAAGCTATCGATTTGAAACTTGACAGAGGGATACTTATATGTGTCCTAAATGTTCACAGCAAATTCCTTCTATTATTAATTATTTTTCAAATTGTTGAACTGATTGAAATTTCTTCCGATTAATTGGATAATGGCGAAATAGCAAGGGGACTTAACCCTTTTGTTTAGTCGTACTTGCTTTGAAATATCATTCAATTTCGGGTCATTTCGACCAAATATTGTCAAATTTTCACTGCGATGTAACGAGTATAGCCGCAATCATTTTCGTTTGAGTTTACAAAATTTCCATGGCGTTTGACGCGTACATATTGAAAATTAACAATGCGATAACAGAGTAATGTATTGATTACTCACAACAATTTTCAGACCGATCCAATGTTAAAACAATCGATAAAGTAATCCCGCTATGCCCCTTTTGCTGCATCGCATCCAAAATTATTTCCAATCGCGATATCGACACGAAACGTGGCAATATATCCGAGTAATGATTGCTGATTACTCACAGCGATTTTCAGACCAATCAGACACCCCTTACTATATTAAATCAATCGATAAAGTCATTCCGCTTTGCCCCTTTTGCTGCATCGCATCCAAAATTATTTCCAATCGCGATATCGACACGAAACGTGGCACTATGACTTACTTATGATTGCTGATTACTCGCAGCAATTTTCAGAATTTTTTGTATTTTCCTTAGCTGAAAAAGTTTCGATTTTAAAATCTTCGACAAATGTTGGACATGGTCATTCCAAGACATATTATGGTTTATTACAATGCCAAGAAGTTTAAAGTGTGAAACATTTTCTAATTTAGTGGTGTTAATATAAACATTCAAATTATTATTCTCCAAATGCTGACGTTTCTGCTGAGTTGTAATTAACATACATTTTGTTTTATCGGTATTGATAATCATAGAGTTTGACATACACCATTTCAAAAGATTATTAGTGTCATACTGAAGAGTCGTAGTGACTAGACTAAGGTCAGTTCCAGTGGTATAAACAGTAGTATCATCAGCGAAAAGATCACATTCAGATTTTAAATATAAAGGTAAATCATTGATGAAAATATTAAAAAGTAATGGTCCTTAAATAGAACCTTGAGGTACACCAGAAGAAATACATTTAAATGAAGAGAATTTTCCGTTAAGAGAGACTTTCTGTTGTCTGTTTTGTAAAAAGGAGGTAATGATTGAAATGCAATTATCAGATAAATTATAAAGTTTTAATTTTCCTAAAAGACGTTTATGATTAACTAGATAAAGTCATTCCGCTTTGCCCCTTTTGCTGCATCGCATCCAAAATTATTTCCAATCGCGATATCGACACGAAACGTGGCACTATGACTTACTTATGATTGCTGATTACTCGCAGCAATTTTCAGACCAATCAGACACCCCTTACTATGTTAAATCAATCGATAAAGACGTGCTGCTATGCCCCTATTGCTGCATCGCATCTGAAATTATTTCCAATCGCGATATCGACACGAAACGTAGCAATATGATTAGCAATAATAATGATTGTTGATTACTCACAGCAATTTTCAGACCAATCAGACACCCCTTACTATGTTACATCAATCGATAATAATATATCATATTTATGGAATCATAAGGAGTATTATATTTTGATAAAAGGTTATTTAGGTATGATGGACACTTACCATTGAGTATCTTATATAAAAATACAGCAGAATTAATCTTATGACGAGTAGAAATACTTAATATATTTAGATTTTTAAGGCCATTGGCATCAGGGACTTTACTGTCACAAACAAGTTTGTGGGCTCTTTTTTTGCAATCTTTCAAGAATTCTGAAAGATGTGATGTTGTAATTGTCCCAAATTACTGAGCAATAGTCTAAATAGGGTTGAAAGTGAGATTTGTAGTAAAGTAAACGAAGTTTATAAGGGAGAATTTTTTGTATTTTCCTTAGCTGAAAAAGTTTCGATTTTAAAATCTTCGACAAATGTTGGACATGGTCATTCCAAGACATATTATGGTTTATTACAATGCCAAGAAGTTTAAAGTGTGAAACATTTTCTAATTTAGTGGTGTTAATATAAACATTCAAATTATTATTCTCCAAATGCTGACGTTTCTGCTGAGTTGTAATTAACATACATTTTGTTTTATCGGTATTGATAATCATAGAGTTTGACATACACCATTTCAAAAGATTATTAGTGTCAGACTGAAGAGTCGTAGTGACTAGACTAAGGTCAGTTCCAGTGGTATAAACAGTAGTATCATCAGCGAAAAGATCACATTCAGATTTTAAATATAAGGTAAATCATTGATGAAAATATTAAAAAGTAATGGTCCTTAAATAGAACCTTGAGGTACACCAGAAGAAATACATTTAAATGAAGAGAATTTTCCGTTAAGTGAGACTTTCTGTTGTCTGTTTTGTAAAAAGGAGGTAATGATTGAAATGCAATTATCAGATAAATTATAAAGTTTTAATTTTCCTAAAAGACGTTTATGATTAACTAGATAAAGTCATCCCGCTATGCCCCTTTTGCTGCATCGCATCCAAAATTATATCAATCGCAATATCGACACGAAACGTGGCAATATGTCTTAGTATTGATTGCTGATTAAACACAACAATTTTCAGACCAATACGACAACCCTTACTGTGTTAAATCAATCGATAAAGTCATCCCGCCATGCCCCTACTGCTTCATAGCACCCGGAATTATTTCAAATCCCGATATCGACACGAAACGTGACAATAAGACTAAGTAATGATTGATTACTCACAGCAATTTTCAGACCGACCAGGCAACCTTTACTGTGCTATTGCTGCTTTGCGACCGGAGTAAAATCATAAGTAGAAAAGATGAAAGGTTACCGCCTATAATTCGACATGCCAATGTCATTTTATGAGATATCTATCTGACACACACTACTAGTGAATTTTTTTAAATCGCCAAGAACTTTATTACCTTAAAATTGTAGTAGTACAAACATTCCCCTAATTTATCTGAAAGTCTTAGTTTGATTGATCATAGTAGCTATATAATTGGTAAAACTTTCCATAACTTTCCGTAACTATCCGTTGTAGCATCTGATATACAGGCGGTTTAAAGGGATACGCATCTTTGCAGGACCCCTAATACACCAGAACCTTTTTACTTTCTCCTTCCAAATACTTTATTGTTCTTATTCAATCGTTTCAACCCGCTTTTTAGTGTTAGTGTTAGGGTTACTTTACCAGCTCACATTTAATTCAATTTAATTTAATTTGTGATTTCTGAACTTGTATACAATGGCTGCGGCTGCACCCAATTTATTTCTTCCAAATCAGGTTGAATTTGACCACTTTACGCTAATGGACATAAGATTTTAGAATGACCTTCCTGCAACCATTGATTTTTGCCAGTGCTATGTCCAAATTGCAACGTCCAATGTGTTGAAGGCTGGTATGCAAGGGCAATTGACGGATTGACGTGGCGTTGTAGAACTTGTAGGAAAACCCAAAATATTCGCATTGGGGGTTTCTTTGAAAGGTCCCATTTGCAAATATGGCAAATTTTGGGATTAACTTATCTTTGGGCTTATAGCTGTGGCTATGTAGATCAGACAATAAGAGAGTTAAAAATTTCCGGGCGCACAATAGTCTATTGGATCCAATTTTGTCGAGACGTGTGTGTTGAATATTTTATTAACCATCCACATCAATTAGGTGGTGTAGTGCAAATTGTTGAAATTGATGAAAGTTTGTTTGCCAGACGCAAAAATTATGTTGGACATGTGTGAACTGAAATTGATTAGACTTCAGTCTAGATTGAATTTGACAGTTTATCAATGAATGGTTTTGTGTTATTGCTCTTGACTTAGTGAAATTGCGACAAAATTCTATTGTGGTTGCAATACGAAGCTTTAATTTTCAAAGGATTTTGATGGAACTTCGTGTAAGCATCAGTATTGATAAGGCATTAGTCAAGTTTGAATTTCCGACTTTTTTTAATATATGGTTTTCGAGTTATTGCTCTTGACGTAGTAAAATTGTGTCAAAAACTTTTGTGGGTGCAATATATTAAGCTACAATTTCATGATAGATTTGATGAAACTTGGTTTGAATATTGAAATACATAAAATGGTGGTTAAGTTTGAATTTGGCGATTTTCTATAAACAGTTTTTGACTTTTTGCCCTTGACTTCAATATTCATTCAGTGAATGTTTTTTGAGTTTTTGTTCAATTTATTATTCAAATTCAATGCTACCATTGGGCATATGTTACCTTGCCTGGCAAGCTATCTTTATTGTGGCTATGGATTTATTTGATCAAAATTTGGCTAGAGCAAAAGTCAAATTTATACCTGGTATAATTCATTGGCTATTTGGAACCAAAACTCATAATAAGGATGAGCTCTGAAACGTTGGTGACACATGAATTCAGCCATGTAGTCAGCAATGAATTCCCTACTAGTACCGTGCATAGCTTTCACGTTACTTTTGGCTTTTTGCCACATTCCCTCCAAACGATTAGTAGTCGCACCAGTAATTGGGTCAACAAAATGATTAACAGTTCGGTGTATATAACCGAGATTTCCCAAGTTATTATATGCTGCCCACTGATCGGAACATATTTTTCGATATCAATGTTGCAGCATTTCTCTGGGCAACTGGTAAAAGAAATTCCTTGTATCTGAACCGGATCATAACCACCAAAGATCCACTGCTCAGGAACAAGATGTCCAACATAATTTTTGCGTCTGGCAAACAAACTTTCATCAATTTCAACAATTTGCACTACACCACCTAATTGATGTGGATGGTTAATAAAATATTCAACACACACGTCTCGACAAAATTGGTTCCAATCGACTATTGTGCGCCCGGAAATTTTTAACTCTCTCATTGTCTGATCTACATAGCCACAGCTATAAGCCCAAAGATAAGTTAATCCCAAAATTTGCCATATTTGCAAATGGGACCTTTCAAAGAAACTCCCAATGCGAATATTTTGGGTTTTCCTACAAGTTCTACAACGCCACGTCAATCCGTCAATTGCCCTTGCATACCAGCCTTCAACACATTGGACGTTGCAATTTGGACATAGCACTGGCAAAAATCAATGGTTGCAGGAAGGTCATTCTAAAATCTTATGTCCATTAGCGTAAAGTGGTCAAATTCAACCTGATTTGGAAGAAATAAATTGGGTGCAGCCGCAGCCATTGTATACAAGTTCAGAAATCACAAATTAAATTAAATTGAATTAAATGTGAGCTGGTAAAGTAACCCTAACACTAACACTAAAAAGCGGGTTGAAACGATTGAATAAGAACAATAAAGTATTTGGAAGGAGAAAGTAAAAAGGTTCTGGTGTATTAGGGGTCCTGCAAAGATGCGTATCCCTTTAAACCGCCTGTATATCAGATGCTACAACGGATAGTTACGGAAAGTTATGGAAAGTTTTACCAATTATATAGCTACTATGATCAATCAAACTAAGACTTTCAGATAAATTAGGGGAATGTTTGTACTACTACAATTTTAAGGTAATAAAGTTCTTGGCGATTTAAAAAAAATTCACTAGTAGTGTGTGTCAGATAGATATCTCATAAAATGACATTGGCATGTCGAATTATAGGCGGTAACCTTTCATCTTTTCTACTTATGATTTTACTCCGGTCGCAAAGCAGCAATAGCACAGTAAAGGTTGCCTGGTCGGTCTGAAAATTGCTGTGAGTAATCAATCATTACTTAGTCTTATTGTCACGTTTCGTGTCGATATCGGGATTTGAAATAATTCCGGGTGCTATGAAGCAGTAGGGGCATGGCGGGATGACTTTATCGATTGATTTAACACAGTAAGGGTTGTCGTATCAGTCTGAAAATTGCTGTGAGTAATCAGCAATCATTACTAAGAAATAATTTCAGATGCGATGCAGCGAAAGAGGCATAGCGGGGAGACTTTATCGATTCACTTTACACAGTAAGGGTTGTCTGATCGGTCTGAAAATATTCAGCAATCATTACTAAGCCATATTGCCACGTTTCGTGTCGATATCGCGATTGGAAATAATTTTGGATGCGATGCAGCAAAAGGGGCATATCGGAATGACTTTATCGATTGATTTAACATAGTAAGGGGTGTCTGATTGGTCTGAAAATTGTTGTGTTTAATCAGCAATCAATACTAAGACATATTGCCACGTTTCGTGTCGATATTGCGATTGATATAATTTTGGATGCGATGCAGCAAAAGGGGCATAGCGGGATGACTTTATCTAGTTAATCATAAACGTCTTTTAGGAAAATTAAAACTTTATAATTTATCTGATAATTGCATTTCAATCATTACCTCCTTTTTACAAAACAGACAACAGAAAGTCTCACTTAACGGAAAATTCTCTTCATTTAAATGTATTTCTTCTGGTGTACCTCAAGGTTCTATTTAAGGACCATTACTTTTTAATATTTTCATCAATGATTTACCTTTATATTTAAAATCTGAATGTGATCTTTTCGCTGATGATACTACTGTTTATACCACTGGAACTGACCTTAGTCTAGTCACTACGACTCTTCAGTCTGACACTAATAATCTTTTGAAATGGTGTATGTCAAACTCTATGATTATCAATACCGATAAAACAAAATGTATGTTAATTACAACTCAGCAGAAACGTCAGCATTTGGAGAATAATAATTTGAATGTTTATATTAACACCACTAAATTAGAAAATGTTTCACACTTTAAACTTCTTGGCATTGTAATAAACCATAATATGTCTTGGAATGACCATGTCCAACATTTGTCGAAGATTTTAAAATCGAAACTTTTTCAGCTAAGGAAAATACAAAAAATTCTCCCTTATAAACTTCGTTTACTTTACTACAAATCTCACTTTCAACCCTATTTAGACTATTGCTCAGTAATTTGGGACAATTACAACATCACATCTTTCAGAATTCTTGAAAGATTGCAAAAAAAGAGCCCACAAACTTGTTTTTGACAGTAAAGTCCCTGATGCCAATGGCCTTAAAAATCTAAATATATTAAGTATTTCTACTCGTCATAAGATTAATTCTGCTGTATTTTTATATAAGATACTCAATGGTAAGTGTCCATCATACCTAAATAATCTTTTATCAAAATATAATACTCCTTATGATTCCATAAATATGAGATTAATTCTACCTAAATCTCGAATATCCCTTGTACAGTTAGTTGTATATATGTTATTTTGTTTCATTGTTATAGGGCTAAATGTAAGAAAGGCCCACGGCCTCATTTTATCACCCTAATAAAGATATCATCATGATGATCATCATCATCAGCAGCATGCAGCAGCAGCAGCAGCAGCAGCAGCAGCAGCAGCAGCAGCAGCAGCAGCAGCATTATTATTATTATTATTATTATTATTATCGATTGATTTAACATAGTAAGGGGTGTCTGATTGGTCTGAAAATTGCTGTGAGTAATCAACAATCATTATTATTGCTAATCATATTGCTACGTTTCGTGTCGATATCGCGATTGGAAATAATTTCAGATGCGATGCAGCAATAGGGGCATAGCAGCACGTCTTTATCGATTGATTTAACATAGTAAGGGGTGTCTGATTGGTCTGAAAATTGCTGCGAGTAATCAGCAATCATAAGTAAGTCATAGTGCCACGTTTCGTGTCGATATCGCGATTGGAAATAATTTTGGATGCGATGCAGCAAAAGGGGCAAAGCGGAATGACTTTATCGATTGATTTAATATAGTAAGGGGTGTCTGATTGGTCTGAAAATCGCTGTGAGTAATCAGCAATCATTACTCGGATATATTGCCACGTTTCGTGTCGATATCGCGATTGGAAATAATTTTGGATGCGATGCAGCAAAAGGGGCATAGCGGGATTACTTTATCGATTGTTTTAACATTGGATCGGTCTGAAAATTGTTGTGAGTAATCAATACATTACTCTGTTATCGCATTGTTAATTTTCAATATGTACGCGTCAAACGCCATGGAAATTTTGTAAACTCAAACGAAAATGATTGCGGCTATACTCGTTACATCGCAGTGAAAATTTGACAATATTTGGTCGAAATGACCCGAAATTGAATGATATTTCAAAGCAAGTACGACTAAACAAAAGGGTTAAGTCCCCTTGCTATTTCGCCATTATCCAATTAATCGGAAGAAATTTCAATCATTTCAACAATTTGAAAAATAATTAAAAATAGAAGGAATTTGCTGTGAACATTCAGGACACATATAAGTATCCCTCTGTCAAGTTTCAAATCGATAGCTTTACGGGAAATTTGGGGGTGCGTAAGTAAAACAGTGCCGAAATTTCAACTTAAACAGCAAATAACATCAAAACCGGAAGTGATATCGAAATTTTGAAAATCGATTATAGTTCGCAATCTAAATGTGTATCGATCGAAATAAAATTGTAGAATCTAGAAAATGCCAAAAAAATTTGAATTAAAAAAGTCAGCGACAAAAGTATAAAATTCTTAAATTGCTATCTTTTAGAACTAAGTTCAGTGTAGTTACCTAAAAAGGAACGATCAAATCGGATCAAAAATAAAGCCGCAAATTGAAAAACAAAGAAAAACCTTGGATGTGCTACGTCATTTCCGGTTTGAAATCAAGTGTTCAAAATACACTCACAAATTTGTACTTCGGATGTGCGAAACTTGGAGCCATATACGAAAGCCGGATTTCGTGTTCATAGTAAGTATTTCGTGTTGGTCCGAAACCTGTCTATAAACTATTGCTTTACGAGTTCAACAAGGAAATCGAAAGAGTGAACATGTGACATTCGTAGTTTTGGCTGGGCGCTCTGAGAAGAATTAGAAAAAAAAGAACCATTTGTAAAACAAAGTAGTGCGATTATTATTTGTTTATTCTGATTATATATAAGTTGTCCTGAAACGAAAATGTATTTTATATATTTCGTCCATCTTTTAAAATTATGTGCATTTGTATCTAAAAAATACTTCATGACTTGGTAAAGGTAGTGATTTAGTCAAACCTGTCAAATCTTTAGTTAAAACCACCTTTTTTACTATGAAATATGAAAGCTATAGAACTCGTACCTTGGGACACAATATCACCGTCATGGTGAATTTGTTTGTTGAATATGCTAATGGGTCGGTTTTGGAAGATCTGGTTTTCAACTTAACCCTGTCAATGAAATTGAATATCATTAACAGAAAGCGGTGTACAAATCGTAACATTTGAAGGTTATATAAATTAATTGAGATGTGGCTAGGAAACTGTCCCATCGAATTATTGGTGTTCATACTGAAATACGAGGTTCCTTCATTTTAATTCAAATGTGGAAATATTTGATTTAGAATAACTAATTCAACCTATTCGTATATTATATTTTGAGTGATATGTAACAAAGGAAACACTTCTTAATCATACAATCAGAACTTTATTGTTAGTTCAATGGTTAAAATATCAGTGTATGGTTTTCATTTGGAATATTGTTGTTCCAAAACGGAATGCTGATGTTCCAAAAAGGGTCGGTACTGTTCCAAACAGGGTCGGTGCTGTTAAAAAAAGGGTCGGTGCTGTTCAAAAACAGGATGACATTGTTACCAAAAGGGTCGGTGCTGTTCCCAGACAGGATTGTGTTGATTATTGATGGGGTGCTGATGCTCCACGATAGATCGGTGTTCTTAGAAGACAGAAGAGTGCTGTTCTGTGATGATACTGTACTGTTTTCTGTAAATTTAATAAAAGAACATGTTTCAAATATAAAAACTATATATAAAATTATAAGCGCCCGTTTATGCTAGAGGAGTTTAAATATTGTTATTATTATATAATATAAGTTATTGCAGGACAAATATGTTCTCACGGTTTAGCTCTCGTGTATGTTTCTATATAAATGATAATCCCATATTATGTTCTAATTAGCGTTCTAGCGACTATTACACACGGACCAAGTGATCGACATAGAGAAATAAAACTAACTTGAGACTTGATATTCGAGGAGAAATCCAGTGTTAGTCGCTCAATAATGTTCTATAATCAATTTCAATCTCATCTCATTTTTCAAACAAGACAAAACGGAAAACATTACTCACTATTAGCAACTTTGTAGGTAATTTTGAATCCACGAGCTGTAATCGAAAAGTCCGATTTAAATCGTAGAACTAGATTACCTTTCACATTGTTATCTGAAATAATTTGAAATAAAGTTGTCAATGGCATATTGTAATAAAATATCAGTATCAGTGGTATATTAGTTCTCCAATAATATATTTATTACTGAAAATTATCGAAACTCAACTGAACGACTGTTTCCCAAATATTGAAAAAAATTACAAAACGTTTACCATGACAATAATTTTTAGAAAATACCATCCATATATACTATATAAACACTTACAAATAAACGTTCCACGTTCGGCTCCACAAAGTTTCCTGGGATTAGGGGTATTTAAGCCGATGGTAAGAGAATCATAAGAACAGGAACTTTCCCTCTCTATGTCCAGTTCATCAATAGAAATGTAAACAGTAGCATTTCTTCTGGTATAAATGATATAACGGCAGTCGACTGAATTATCATAATTTCTTCGTCCATAGTCAAGATGAGATGTTATAACACCAGATGAAGCTGTATAACTTTTAGTACATACTGTAATATAAGTAAAATTTTATAATTTACAAGTAATACAGATAAAGAATAAATAAAGTATATAAACTTATCTATGGCTTTTTTTTTTACTGAAAAAGCCATTTTCAATAAAACTCAGAAATAAGATAATATTGTGTTTTTTTTTAATCAAATCAAGAATGGAGTTGTCATGGAGCTAAATTGGGGAAGGAGGCAATTGTACCCCCCACCCTTATCAGACGCTCCATGTCCCTGCCCCCTCCCCTTTTGCGAGACCGGTACCCCTACAACTACAAAAACTAGTGCCGGGACAGGAAACTTGGAAATGCCACGAATGACAACTTAAAGTGTAAAACTGACATAGATGATATTACTTACTTGAACGTTGAACTCTCTTAGCCTGAAATATTAAATTGGTCATATTAGTAATCTATTTCAAAATAGCTTTTATTTAACAAACTAACCTCTCATACAATATACTATTTTGTCATATTTCAGATCAGAATAGAAGATAAATACCAGTGTGTAAAGAATTATTTTTTCCATTCTAGGTCTGTATAAGTGAAAAAATCAAAGCTTATAATATTGTGATAATTCCTCTTCTGTCGGATGATTGGAAAAATCACAGAACACAATTTAGTCTAAAGTCTATATTTACATAGAACCTTGATTAAAGTCTAAACATAGTACCTTGACTAAAGTCTAAACATAGTACCTTGACTAAAGTCTAAACATAGTACCTTGACTAAAGTCTAAACATAGTACCTTGACTAAAGTCTAAACATAGTACCTTGACTAAAGTCTAAACATAGTACCTTGACTAAAGTCTAAACATAGTACCTTGACTAAAGTCTAAACAAGTACCTTGACTAAATCTAAACATAGTACCTTGACTAAACTCAAACATAGTACCTTGGCTAAAGTCTAAACATAGACCTTGATAAAGTCTAAACATAGTACCTTGGCTAAAGTCTAAACATAGTACCTTGGCTAAAGTCTAAACATAGTACCTTGACTAAAGTCTAAACATAGCACCCTTACTAGCGTAGTGATTGCCTTATTTACTTCTAAACATTGAAAACAACATTCGATAATGAAATACTAAATATACACACCTGTCGAGGTTTAGCTGAAACTAGAGTAAAAGCAAGAAGAGCGATCAGTAACAGAGATCTCATTATGGATACTGTATTGTGGTAACCTGTAGATCTATCATAATTCCACATCTTTTATACTCTTTACCTTCTACTTAGTAATTAGCATTTCTACATTACCTTATAGAAAATAATTTAACAGTGATTTTAGCTGAAATTTTCATAAGTTCAGCGTTTGCGTGCAATAACAAATTTACATCCCCCATAAAGACGTGTTCAATATTACCCAAGGTTGTAAATGCACCTGTACCTCATATTTAAAGGGGCGGTATGCAAAGTTTCATATTCAAAGACATCTTAACATATTTATAAAATATGCTACGTAAATCCATGTATCTATTTGATCCAACTGAATTTGTTTTATACTTAAATATTAAACGTACTAAGCGGTTTGTCTAGTTTTGATGTTTAGCTTTAAAATAGTTCAGTATGGTTATTAAAACCTTGAGAATAGGTAGGAGATATTTCTCTACAATTAAGTGTTTATTTTGTTTCAATCTGAACTGTTGTTTTCTCACAAAAACAATAATCAACATATTTACGAGGTCTGTGATGTAGCTTGTATCGGCGTGTGACGTGTCGACTGGTATGAGTCTAAATATTTTATGTGCAGTCCTTACAATAATACGTTCAGGGACACATTTCGCTTGATTTTGGTGTCAAGTTTTTATAGTTTGGACAAACTGTCCCTTTAAATTTATTACAACATTTATTAGATATAATATCTATTATTTCATCTGTCTGATCAAATAGTCCAACGTGACTCTTTCATACAGTTGAAACTCGCTTATAATTCCATCTGCATTTAAAGGCGTGAGTTGGCACCTTATGGTCTAATGAAGACTTGCAACGCCAACAAAATTTTGCCAGGACAACGGCAAACTCTTTTTGCAATTACCAACTGCCGAGGTCAGTCCATCCGACCTGCATCACCGAGGGAGAATAGGGCTGACAAGTCGGTAAGTTCATCTAGACCTTTGCAAGGATTGAACCCTGGACCATCAGATCGAACTCACTAAACCACCGCAGTTCTTTATCCCCATTACCCCAAATTAAAACACATTTGGCTACAGACAGGCACTTTAATTTCAGCAAACATCACCTCAAAACTGTACATATTTACAACAAACCACAACCAATCTTCTACCAGGCAAACGATGCCTTACACCAGACAAACGATGCCTTCTACCAGGCAAACGATGCCTTACACCAGGCAAACAAAGCCTCGCACCAGGCCAACAATGCCTTGTACCAAGCAAACAAATGCCTTAAATTTTGTTATAATGTACTGCTATGTTCCGGGTAACCCAAATCTCATACCTAGCAAACGCTGTCTCATCACAACAAAATAACAACAGAAATTATAGGAAATAACATAAGTTAACATAACATTACACAAAATTATTTGTAGAATTTTCCAAATCAGACATGGCGGATATAATACGTGTCAGTCCTGTGCCTGTCTATGCGCGAATGAATACTGCTTACCCGACTACTCTTTATCTAGACATCTGATTATCTCCCTTTACAATTAAAGCCCTGACAACAGTATATAAGTTATATAAGTTAGTCTGGTTGGATAATTTATCAAAAATGCTTTCTAACAATTCTACTGTTACTGGGAGCTTTTTAATGCATGGTTTAGATAATTTTCGTTTAGATGAATCTAATACAGTTTTTACTAATTCATGATCAGTTGGACTCGGTAAACTGACTAACTTGTGAATGTACCGTATACTGTAAAATGCCGTAAAGACAGGTGCCACTGTATTAGAAGATTGACAGATAGACATCAGATATAAAGCAAAATGAAAAGAATTAATCGGCAACTCCAACAAAATATTAGAATTGCGAGCCCACTTTTTCCATCTTTCATACCCAAGAACGTATTTATTTACAGTACTATCAGCTCTCGAAGCCAACAAAAATTCAGGAAGATCATCCACCAACACTTTTAAAGTATCCGGAAGAATCTCAACATCTTCTCTATATACATTCTTTACCACCTGTAAAATATTATAACACCGTTAAATAAGTTAGCTACAATCAATCATTAACGCCAACATGTTGAACTTCAAATCTTCAACACCAAATAAACCCCCGGAAATCCTGCTTGGGACATAAGCCCCCTTGACACATGGTAAAAATGTAATAAGTCTAATTTCCTCACGAAAACGGCCATTCCGGAGTAGTAATGGCCAATAAAATGCTGATTTCCACTCTGGAACCACAACCGTTCCTTTACATCCCCAATTAAGCTGCATTTCCTTTAGTACGGATCCGGTGCGGCTCCGGTCCGGGAGCGGCCCGGGTGCGGACGCGGCACACGGCAGGTTGTGTTTCCTTATATACGGTTTTTCGTGCAGAAGAAACCTCTTTTCGACATGGCGCCGGTGTGGTCAAGACTTTACACTACTCTACAAGAAGAAGAAACATTGATTTTGTTGACTGCAATATACATAATAATGAAAAGGAAAAGAAAGAGGAAACACCGTTGGTGGGTGCACCCTATTTTGGAAAGAAGAAGGAAACAAGGAGCATTCCATAACCTTGTTCAGGAATTGGGTATGGATGATGAAAAGTATCAGCAGTATTTTAGAGTGAACAGGCAGCAGTTTGGCATGATACTATCATTTGTTGAGAAAGATTTAATAAAATACTCTAGGTGTAGAGAAGTTTTAAGTCCAAAACAAAGACTGGCTGTTTGTTTGAGGTAAGAATTTATACAAAAAAAAGGGAAAGTACAAAAAATTATTGCTGGCTGGTTGGTAAGATACACAATAAACTTACAAAAAAAACACTACCCGTGTTATAAAACATGTTCCTGAGCATCATGCATGGTATTGCCCATGCATATTTGCCAAGTTATAGGCAGCAGATATGATAGAACCAGTTTCGCCGAAATAGTTGACATTGTCCTGGGGTGTCGACTTAGGTTTATTGTACGTCTGAGGGTTGGTTGGTACTGGGGGGATGGTAAATGGGACTTGAGCCAGAGGGTTGCCTTGTATGGGTGTATTGTTTATTGGGGCTTCAGTGTTGCTGGGTAGTGGAGGAATGGGAATTGGGGGTGCATCCCTGTTTTCAGCATTGAAAAATAGAGTGGAGATTTGAAACATTAAGTACGATTGATCTTTCGAGGGCAATTTCTTCATTCTTTCGGCACAACTGTCAAAGAAAAGGTCCCCTGAAGACTTCTTTTCTGTAGGAGTATTGTTAAGCATGGCTCCCCTGGACTGCCTGTGATCTTCTATCAAACCAGTCAGAGCCTTTTCCATAGAGGACGTATCTCCAGCACCAGGATATTTTCTCTTGCATGCTGTCCCTTTGGATGATTTCTTGAATGATATTGGGAGCGTTTGTGAAGTGCTTGGTTGAGATTCAGGTTCAGGTGTTGATGTCATTGATCTGAAAACACAATTAAATATTTATTAAATATAAGTATATTTATACATATAACTAATATATTTTCAGGTATCTGGCAACTGGAGAGTCCTTTCATTCACTTGGCTTCTGCTACAGAATCGGAGTGTCTACCGTTAGCAAAATCATATCAGAAGTGTGTAACTGCTTGTGGAACAGACTTCAGCCAAGCTTCCTCAAAATGCCAAACACAAAAGAAGAATGGGAAAAAATATCAACATACTTTGAGGAAAAATGGCAATTTCCACACTGCTTGGGTGCTATAGAAGGAAAGCATGTCGTTTTAAAAGGCGGGTTCATTGTTTTTCAACTACAAGGGGACGTTTTCGATAGTTCTTATGGCACTGGTAGATGCTAATTTGCAGTTCATTGCTATTGACGTAGGCGCCTATGGAAGGAACAGCGACGGTGGGATATTTTCGAACTCGAATCTTGGGAAGGGAATTGTACAAAATGCCTTTTCCTTCCCCGAAGACAAGGAACTTCCAGGCGCTGAACATTTAGGCCCATTACCATATGTTGTGATAGGTGATGAGGCATTCCCTCTACATAGGCACATTATGCGACCCTACCCAGGAAGAGGTTGTCCAGAATCTCAACAAATCTTTAACTACAGATTGTCAAGAGCAAGGAGGATAGTAGAGAAGGCTTTTGGCATACTGGCGTCAAGGTGGAGATTATATAATACTAGAATAGCCGTGAATCCATATCTTGCAAATGCCATAGTCAAGGCAACTTGCATTCTCCACAACATCATTCAGTCCCAATCGACCCCAGCCCAACTTACAACCCAACTGAGACAAGCAGAGGAAGGACGCTCTGAAAGTTTCCGACAATTTTCGGGAATGGGTAACAGAGCAGCAGAAGAAGCAATTGACGTAAGAGAATGCTTCACCGAGTACTTCTGTAATGTAGCCCCAGTTTCGTGGCAAGAGGAATACGTAAGGAGAGGGCAGAACACATCTGATTAGACCATTACAATTATGAAACCCAGCCTATGATCATTGTCTATATTTACCTGCAAGAGATATCCAGCACCTCTTCATCGTCCTCATGACCTGACTCTTCTCCTGATATTTCTTCATCTGTACCTGCGCTTGTGTTTACTGGAGCCACATTACTATCTGTGCTGAAAATAGATTGATGTATTTGTAAACATCAAATTTCCATAAATACGATAAATAAAGTACAATGTGCAAAAGTTGAATAAAATGGGATCTTACTTATTAAACTGTGTATACTTGTCTAGAAAGGACATAGCCTCAAAGAAGGTCCATTTCTTTATCCTTTTGGCCGCTTGGCCGCTTTTAGATGTCCGTAGTTCCTTCCTTTTCTTAATGTATGCATCTATCTGGTTCCGCCATTTCTTTTTCCAGTCAATGCCTAAAAAATAATACAGCATTTAGTCGATAAAAAAAACATATATTTCAGACAGTGCCTTACAATTATGCACGTTTAGTTATCTATAATTGAACGTAAGTTATCAAAAACTTACAATGTTGAAATATGATTAGGCCTATCACTATGCATCGATAGTTAGAGATCACTCACCTTTCATGGAATCATATCCCATAGCCTGGCCGATCGATTCCCAGATATTGTGCAAAAGTTGTGCATATTTATATTCTGCACAACTGGCGTCATACAAGCATGGATGGGATCTCACAAGTTCTATGAGTTTCTCTATGTCTTTTCTCTCAATTTTCACCATTTTCGGTCTTCAGTTCTAGGAACACGTGGCGAAGAAAGAGCGAAACTTGGATTTTACCTAATCTATTTTTAGCCTTTTCACGTGCGACACGTCCAAATTGTGTTTCCATATGTGCGTTTTCGGACACGGTTCCCCAGACGGCTCCGGCCCAATCGCTACATGGTCCGGTTCGAAAAACCGTACCGGATGCCGCATGCGGAACCGTATCTACACCCGATATAAGGAAACACTCTTACTTATTTTAATGAAAGTGATTTTTGCCGTGTCCGCACCCGGACCGGAGCCGCACCGGATATGTACTAAAGGAAATGCAGCTTTAGTCATTTGCCTTATAACACGAATAACAAGCGAGATATGAGGTACTACCCAATTCATTTCACCTTCCCAATTAAAGGGCCCCAGGCTTAATTTTTAGGGTTGTTTTGGGCCTTTGTTACATTTAAACAGTCCTCAGAAATATTCAAGCTCTGAGAAAATCGCAAAATACCTTGAAATATGCCTCAAACAAAAAATTTCACTTTTCATTTTTTTTGTGCTGTACGCGGCTGGTCTCCAGTCAGTCTGAAAATTGTGTGTCCTGTTGACAAAGTCTACAATTGAAAAATGCGTTGTAGTCTATTTATATAGATGACCGCTATTGCACGACGGGAAGGATAACTCTTTGATTAACAAGACGAACCGTTTTCCAATATGGCGGGACGTTCGTAATTTCTTAAGTCATTATGATTTTACAAACACGGATAATTATGGATACACATGGATTTGAAGGCTCAAATTTCAAAGGTAAGCTCTGTAGACTATTTCTGATTAGCTAACCAAAAGATTTCATGTGTTTGAGGCTGTCGGATGATTGTCCGAAACAAATAAAGCCTGGTCCCCTTTAACGGTAAAGGCATCAATAGCCTCCGTATCAGGATTACTATATATCTACTATTAAAACGAACACACTTTTTATTGTACCAACTAGCAATTCTATCAACGGAATGTGGACCATATAATTTATCAATGTTATCGAAAACTTCTTCTGATATCTCCCAATCATCATAATCCTTTATCCTACTAATATAATCTGCAAACTCATTATTTCGTCTCGGAGTCCACTGAATGTCAAGTCTAATAGAATGGTGTAAACAGGTCCTAAATATATCATAAGCCAGCGATTGAAGAGGTGGGTTCATACTACCCTTAATAATTATTCTCTCAGTATTTTGACTGTCAGTAAACCACTTAACTCGACTGTTCTTGAGATTGGGTACATAACTTTTCAAAACCAAATTTACTGCCTGCAATTCTCTCCAAGTAGAAATTTTATGTGATTCACTTGGAAGCCATTGCCCATGAGCAACACACCCATCTAGCTCTACACAATAACCGCCGTAACCCGAGTCACTGGCATCTGAATATAGATGAACTAGAATCATCATTTAGTTTTCTGACATTCAAATGAAAAATATTGTCCAGCCAAAATTGTAACTGTTCACGACTATTAGGCGATAACGAAATATTATGGTACCACGATTTAGCAGAAACAACATCTATAGATAAACTCCTTGTCATAAGTTGAGAGACCAAGCCAAACACAATGCTCATCGAAATTATCTTGCCAACAACAGATGCCACCGTCTTAACAGTGATCGATCTGTGCTTTAAAATAACCAATTTTAACAAACTACACAAATCCTCTAATTTCCGTCGGGGTACATTCAAAGTATAATCTTTGGAATTAATAATAAATCCAAGCCATTCTATGGATTGAACCGGGGACCATAAAAATTTCTCTGCTTTTGGAACAAAACCGCTTGCCAACAAATCTCCTTTAATTTTATATGCGTTAATGCATGCTGAAAGGAAGTCTTGAGAGTTGCTAATTCCGTCGTCTATAAAGAGAACTATATTCAATCCACTGGACCTCCAATATTTCACAAGTTGTCTAGTTACTTTAGTAAATATGTATGGAGCAACATTAAGCCCAAAGGGCAGAACGAGAAAACGGTAAGACTTCCCACTCCAACTAAGGCCTAGAAATTCACAATGTTGTTCAACAATATCAATATGATGATACGCCGAATGGATGTCAAATTTAAAGTACCAGTCATTTTGCTGTGCATAACATAACAACACACGCCAATCCTCATATTTTACACTAAGTCTTCATATATGCTTATTAACAAGATCTAAAATTAATCGTTTTTTACCGGACGACTGTATAGCAACAGATAACGGGTTAATAACACGCGGAGCTACAAAGCATTCCTCGATGAGCTCTCGGCTCAAAAGGTCACTGACAGCATTGGTAACAAAAACTGAATGCTCGGAAGCTGACTTATTATTAGGTCAATTCATAGGCGGTGGAGTTGTGTAAAAGGAATTTTATAGCCATTCTCAATAACGTCTAATACAAAACCACTGGAACCAATATTGCGCCAAAATCCGATATTTTGCTTCAAACGACCCTTCACTCGGATGTTAGCTACACCCTGTTCATATTCGAAATAGTCATTAGTTAAAGACTCAAAACTACACTTATCTGATAAATCTTTAACACTGTCTTCAACTGAACTGCTGGGATGTGACAGTCTGCGGCTTTCCCTTTGGTGCCTGCGGGGTGTTGAGGACTGGGCATTCTCGTCTCCAGTGAGTGAAATCTCCACAGTGGAAACACGACCCACTTCTTGCCGCTCCACGAAAGGACTGAAAAGACTGACGAAAATTTGAATTAGCAGGTTGATTATAAGATTTCTGATCAAACCTCAGAGGGACATCAGACCTTTGATACGGGGAGAACTTATTCTTTCGTTGCCTCTTCTCTTTGATTTTTTTCAATGCCCGATTTTCAGCCCTGGATATTCTTTTGTCATCTTCGGAATCACTTGCAAGCTCATTAGTTGTGTAGTGTTTGACCGTTTCCCACCCACATTCAGATGAATCGGCCAACTTGATCAACTTATTTCTCGCTGATATGCGATCTGCTTCCTCTGTACACAATGAATCAGCATAATCTAGCTTTCGATTCTCGATAGCCCATTTGATCTGCTTAATATTGTCCAGCGATTCTGAGTTAAATTGAAATTGAATTTGATTACCCTTTTTATTCCATGTGTTATCTTGGGCTTTTCTCAATTTCTCCGTTTTCTTCGATATGTCTTCTTTCAAATTATCCAATTCCCTCTCAAATTTATTGGCCAATCGCTTATTGTTCTCATCCAATCGGTTCATAAGATGATCAATCTTCTGGTTAATTAGATCAGCCGAAGATAGTTGGCTATTATTTGCAGAATTTTCCAAATCAGACATGGCGGATATAATACGTGTCAGTCCTGTGCCTGTCTATGCGCGAATGAATACTGCTTACCCGACTACTCTTTATCTAGACATCTGATTATCTCCCTTTACAATTAAAGCCCTGACAACAGTACACAATAATCAAGCCCTTTTACACCACAATTTGGTCTCATTCGAGAAAGAAAATATTTCTCTCTTCATTCGTCCAACTCAAACAGAGAAAAATATATTTCCTAGGCGGTAGTTTAAACAATTCGGTCCATATACCCAATATATTCTTTTTTATGCTAGATCATGTTTCGAACATAAAATATACTATTTAGTTGTATCCTCTTTTCAACCACAGGAACATGTACCCATGGGTTGTGACATTTGCACTGTCTTTCGGACATTTCATTCCGGTAGAGCGGATATATCTTGGGCTTTTCTCAATTTCTCCGTTTTCTTCGATATGTCTTCTTTCAAATTATCCAATTCCCTCTCAAATTTATTGGCCAATCGCTTATTGTTCTCATCCAATCGGTTCATAAGATGATCAATCTTCTGGTTAATTAGATCAGCCGAAGATAGTTGGCTATTATTTGCAGAATTTCCAAATCAGACATGGCGGATATAATACGTGTCAGTCCTGTGCCTGTCTATGCGCGAATGAATACTGCTTACCCGACTACTCTTTATCTAGACATCTGATTATCTCCCTTTACAATTAAAGCCCTGACAACAGTACACAATAATCAAGCCCTTTTACACCACAATTTGGTCTCATTCGAGAAAGAAAATATTTCTCTCTTCATTCGTCCATCTCAAACAGAGAAAAATATATTTCCTAGGCGGCAGTTTAAACAATTCGGTCCATATACCCAATATATTCTTTTTTTATGCTAGATCATGTTTCGAACATAAAATATACTATTTAGTTGTATCCTCTTTTCAACCACAGGAACATGTACCCATGGGTTGTGGCATTTGCACTGTCTTTCGGACATTTCATTCCGGTAGAGCGGATATAGATTACTTTTCAGGCTGCCATTGATTTTCATATTTTTCAAGTAATTGTGTTTTTGCCTTGAAATATCACGGCATAGTTTGTGTAGTTATGTAGTTCATGTCCAAAGTTTTCAATTACTAAATATATAGTTCATTATCAAACCTATTGGCAGATTTGTACTCGTTGCTATTGTAAAGCCTAAAGCACGACCAGCAGATTGTGCAAGAGTTGAGGCACATTCTTCATAATTCAAATGCTCGTCTTTAATCAACCCAATATTTTTAAATGATGAACGCAATTCTGCAATTCAAGATGATACGTTCCTATTGTCATTTGTGTTTTACATTGTTGTAGCACCTGTGTGTATAACCTTTGTTTTAACTTGTTTTTTTTCATGTGATCAATTAATTTAAAAAATGTGGAGAACTTAGCAGGGCATAAAAAGTGGCATAATTTCACTGTTTTACAAAAACAGAGGGGATAAGAGTAACTAAAAACACCCGATACGTTTCAAGTCAGACGCCAGTAGGCCATTTTTGTCAAACGAAGTCAGTGCCTTGTAACGTTGACGTAATAATAATTTATCGCATGTAATATATTACGTTAAAGCATCAAGCGTCTATATCTCAGATTTATGATTTACGTAGAGACATTATTAAACAATCAACGACCGATTTGAACTAATTTTACATCCATTTTTTTTTGTTTCTTTTTCGATAAATTCTAAAAAAAAAAAGTTGATTTTTTAAAAATTCTCCGTTATTTTAAGTCTTGAATGGACAACAACACTAATATCTCAGCGGATATCTAAATATATATTTAAAAAAAAAAAATCATCGTCATATGACCAAAACGTTTTCTTGCCCCAAGGTCAAGGCCCAACCCAGACAATTCGATCCACTATTTTGGCATTGTGTACATGTAGCTCGGTGAATCAAGACGTCTAACGGTCCTATCAGTAATAGATAACATTCATAGATAACAAGCTTACTGTGCAAGCTTCACTGGAAATAATTATGCTTTATCCTAAATTTTAAAGAAAAAAATAATGGGCCTACTCTTAACCACAAAATTTCCGCCTGGATAACGGAGATAAAAAAGACAGTGATATTCCATGCTGATTCAAGAACGTGAACTTTCACAGATATGCCGTTTATTCAATGCTCTCAGGTATGTTATATTCATTTCATGAGCCTGATTGGTGATTGTACAGTGGAAATGAAGTCGAAATAATAGAGAGTTTAACTTTAGCTTAGTACAAGTACGGCCAATCTAACACAGGTAACTTCCATTGAATCAACATGTTCTGTTCTCTATTACTATGAGAGTCAATGTTTGTTTTATTTACAGGACCCTTAATTTACATTTTAAGTACATTGTCATCTATTCTTGTGAAGGCATTCAAGATAAGTAGGTAGGAAACTTGACCTTGACCTTGACCTCAAGCGCCATTGTAATGCATTTTCCACAAATACCTGTCTTCGTTTATTCAATAACGTGTTAGAAATAGACTATATTTCTAACACATTATTGAATAAACGAAGACAGGTATAGGTACGATCTAACAGACTGCATATAAAATATATGATATTATTTTTAGTATAAATTAAAACCTTTGCTGCCATTGCAGGTAAAAAGAAAAACATGATATTTCACTACTTCATGCACTACTCTGCCGTCTAGATGCAATTTCCCATATCTGAAAAAAGTCTTTTTTCTGATGAAATATCGTGATTTTATTTCTAAAACATTGTAACTTTTATCTTCAAAATCAATTTACGCCTGGGAAATGTTTATTGTCATCTTCACTTTTGGTCGAATTGTGAACATAAAACAACATATATCTTGGTTGCTGATTGAAACCTATATTGTATATAAGATATTTGAACATTTTCACTCTTTGGTACCCTTTGAAAGACTTTAAAGCACTGATTTTTTTTATCAGAACCTGTAGTGCTACCTTAAATAATAATCATTCAGACTTAAATCTTTACTTTTTTAAAAATCCGGCCTATAGATACAGGATTATTAGGAACATGTTAGATGTGTGTTGCTTGTACATTTTTGTAAAATTTAATACAATGAGAAAGTTTATTTATTTCTTTACTATAGGCAAGCATGAATAGTTCTTGTCAATAATTAGAAAATATATCGTCTTTTTATAGTGTATAGAGACTAAAAAGATTTGGATCATACAGAGAGAGAGATTTCGTCCTGAAGATGTTATTGTTATTTCATAAAGGTAACATTATATTGAAAAATTTAAGATTATATAGTGATTTCTCATCTACATTTCATTACACTACTGATTAATTTTATGTCAAAGCTCAAATGTTTTCCTTTATTCCTAAAATCAACTATTCTAATGAACATAGTGCGGTCTCCATAAGATAAACATTTGAGCTAATTTTCAATAAATCCTATCAGAAGATAATATTTTCTCACTTCTCAGTATCAGGAATATTATACCATATAGATGACATTGGCAAGGATAATTGTCTAAAAGAGGTACTGAGCAAACAAAAGTAGATATTTTCCCTGAAGAGTATGACGTCAAATTCTATTCATTTCATTTACTTTTGCTGTCAGACATTGAAGCAAATACTGTGATATGGAATTTAGTTGTGTCTCTGACAAAGTTCCTGTCGCCAATTCCTTGTGACCAATTTCCCAATGTTCCTTGACTAGAACTTTTTTTTTTACCTTTTAAATTGTACTCTTTTTACACACCCACATTATAATGTGGTCGTATATTGTCGTCACCCCTGTCCGTCCGTCCGTCCGCAATTGCTTGTGAACGCAATAGAGGCTACAGTTTTTGTCGGATTTGAATGAAACTTGCTGTGATCATTTATATTGATGAGATCTCGGACAAGTTCGAAAATGGCAATTTTTCGATGAACGGTTTTGGAGTTATAGCACTTGACTTAGTAAAAACGCGTCAAAATTGGCTGGTGAACGCGATAGAGACTACAGTTTTCAACGGCTTTAAATGAAACTTTCTGTGATCATTAATATTGATGAGATTTTGGACAAGTTTGAAATTGGTGATTTTTCGATAAACGGTTTTTGAGTTATTGCACTTGACTTAGCCAAAACGCGTCAAAATTGGCTTGTGAACGCGATAGACATTACAGTTTTCATCGGATTTAAATGAAACTTTCTGTGATCATTAATATTGATGAGATCTCGGACAAGTTCGAAATTGGCGATTTTTCGATGAACGGTTTTTGAGTTATTGCACTTGACTTAGCCAAAATGCGTCAAAATTGGCTTGTGAACGCGATAGAGACTACAGTTTTCATCAGATTTGAATGAAACTTGCTGTGATCATTTATATTGATGAGATCTTGGACAAGTTCAAAATTGGTGATTTTTCGATGAATGGTTTTTGAGTTATTGCACTTGACTTAGTCAAAACGCCTCAAAATTTTTGAACGCGATAGAGACACAATTTCCATCTGATTTGAATGAAATTTGGTGTGATCATTTATATTGATGAAATCTTGGACAAGTTTGAAATCATTCGATTTTTGGTGAAGTCATTGGGCCCTTTACTAAGTCAAATGCGTCGAAATGTGAACACGATAGAGACAACAGTTTTCATCTGATTGGAATGAAATATTTGGGGTGATCATTGAAGTCGATGTCATCTTGGTCAAGTTCGAAATTTACATTTCTTAGTTTTGAGTTATTGCCTTGACTTAGTCAAAACGCGGCTTGTGACAAGATAATACCGTTTTCATCTGATTTTAATGAAATTTGGTGTGAACATTTATATTCGAACTTGGTCAACCTAAATAATCTTAGAGTTTTTTTTAAGACAGAAATGATTTAAGTGGGCGTATTTTCTAGGCAACACTTGTTGATTTTTAGTCTCAAGATTTCGATTAAGAAGAAAATTCAATGTTTTTGGAAGAAGAATTTTTTACGAATGAAAGATGCCCTAGGAAAGCCATGCATTCCAAGACGTATGGAAAAATCTTTGATAAATTTGAGTTTGGAAAAAAGGAAAAATAAATATATTTAAAAAAGTGTTTCATTTAAAGACCATTATCAACAAAATGCATTTGTCCTGCAACTGCATAGTTAATAGGCTCAAAAAAATATGTATCAAATGTTCATTGTTGTAGTCAATGGATATCAGCCCAAGAATAGGCAATAGGCTCAATAAATTGTGTATCAAATGTCAGATGTTGTAGTCGATGGACATCAGCCCAACAACAGAATAGTCAATAGGCTCAATAAATTGTGTATCAAATGTTTGTGGTTGTAGTCAATGGACATCAGCCCAACAACTGAATAGTCAATAGGCTCAATAAATTGTGTATCAAATGTCAGTTGTTGTAGTCAATGGACATTAGTCCAACAACAGAATAGTCAATAGACTCGATAAATTGTTTATCAAATGACAGTTGTCGTAGTCAATGGACATCAGCCCAACAAATGAATAGTTAATGGGCTCATAAAAATTGTTTATCAAATGTCACTTGTTGTAGTCAATGGATATTAGCCCAACAGCTGAATAGTCAATAAAATATGTATCAAATGTTTGTTGTTGTAGTCAATGGACATCAGCCCAACAATTGACTATTCAATAGGCTCAATAAATTGTTTATCAAATGTCAGTTGTGGTAGCCAATGGACATTAGCCCAACAGCTGAATAGTCCATAGGCTCAATAATTGTTTATCAAATGTCCGTTGTTGTAGTCAATGGACATCATCCCAACAACTAAATAGTCAATAGGCTCAATAAAATATGTATTTGTAGTCAATGGACATCAGCCCAACAACTGAATAGTCAGAAGGTCAACAGGTTTATTAGGCTTTAGAAAATTTGTTCTCCTTAGCATTTGAAGAAATTATCAAGTGGACCAACTAGGTATACTTCCTCTCAGGATTACCAAAAGTTAAAATGTTAAAAAGGAGTGTATTCATTAGTAGACTGACCCGGTGTCAAAACTATACGATTGAATTCCTATGTAAACCAATGACTCCATTAAATTAAGTAATTTTGAAACCCAGTTAGCAGCTTTTTCCAAAAATTACTCAGTATAATAATTGATATATCGTCTTATATAATGTTTTCCAATGAAGGACGTACAATGCACAGTGAGCTTGATATCTATGAATTTTATTGATAGGCCCATAGACGTCACCGAGCTACATGTACACAATACCATCGAATTGTCTGGGTTTGGCCTTGACCTTGGGGCAAGTAGACGTTTTGGCCGGCCAAAATGACGACGAAAATTTTTTTTTTATCAGAATAATATATCATAAAATAAGCTTAGATATCTGTGTCGTTTTTTCCCGAAAGACTAAAAATTACAGAGAAAACAACAAATTCGATTTTTGGTAGAATATGTTAGAAATTCAACAAATTTGATTGGATGTAAAACTCGTTCAAATCGGTCGTTGATTGGTTAATAATTTCTGTGTGTAAATCATAAATCTGAGATATAGACGCTTGATGCTTTAATATTGCATGCGATAAATTATTATTACGTCAATGTTACAAGGCACTGACTTCGTTTAACAAATATGGCCTAATGGCGTCTGACTTGAAACGTATCCGGTGCTAAAAACTTGACGTCAAATAAGTTTATTAAACGTAGATTATAAGATCTTCGCCCGTTCTTTGTCACTACGTTTAAAAACAGTCCATGAATTCGTCCGTCCAAACATGCTGCATCCCTGGCCGGGATATTTCTGTCAATGTTCTAAATGTTAAAGATCTGATTGAATTTGTGGAACAGGATACTAGTAATCTCCCTTGTTTCTTATTAAGTGTCGATTATGAAAAAGCTTGCGACAGGGTCTCAAATCAATAGGCCTACATGTTTTCACTCTTAGCTAAATTTGGTTTTGGTGATGCTTTTATCTCTTATTTGAAAATCTTGTATTTTGGTATTAGAGGTTGTATCAAAATTAATGGTTTAATATCTAAATCGTTTAATATTGGTCGTTCCGTGCGTCAGGGGTGTCCGATCTCTGCTCTTCTTTACGTACTCACAACAGAGCCACGGAATTTACTCATTAAATCTAATCCAAATATAATTGGTATTCCCACACCTTTTGTGACCAAAAGTCATTGCTTTTTCAGCAAGCTGATGATGTGACGTTAACTTTAACAAATTTAGATTCAATTTATGAAGCCTTTGACACAATAAATGTTTATTGTCCTGCATCAGGTGCAAAAATTAAACCTAACAAGTCGGAGCTATTACTTGATGGCTCGTCAAGGGGTGTTTTCTTTGATAACTGTTCAGTTACCCTTGTAAAGAGTTGTATGAAAATTTAAAAAATTGACGAGACTTACCTTGGTTAAAGTTGAAGTCAATTTTAAATTCTGTCATAGGACTCACTGTAGGGATTAAATGAGATAGTAGCACGTGCCGCATATTGTCATTCTTTAAAGTAGAAATATTTAGATAAAACTAAGCATAACTACGGTGAAACCTAAAAACAAAAGGAGTGATGTGCAGGTTCACAACCTTGCAATATGTAGGGAGGGAAGGGTGGCATTTAATCCCTACAGTGAGTCCTATGACTCACAGAATTTAAACTTGACTTCAACTTTAACCAAGGTAAGTCTCGTCATTTTTTAAATTCTTTTTCGTCATATCACTTCCGGTCTTAAATGAGACTTCAAAGCAGGTTTTATCAAATATTTTATATATCAAACAAAAGATGTATGCATCAACATTCAATCATGCAATACTGCATCAACAAATCGTGAATTTGAATTAGTAAGGATGTCCTTCTTGTAAAATTTGTAAAAAGTTCCTGTATTACTCCATCCTCCTGCCTGAAGGATATCTCCAACTGGGATGGATTTTAAATGTGCCTTAGAACAAGCAGCAGAACGAACACTATGTGATCCATATACGGAAGTATCAATATTTGAATTCGCCATGACATCCTTGATCCACCTTGAGACTGTATCTCTAGAAACCTTCCTGTGAGGCTTCATAAAACTTATGAGGAGTGAGTTTTCGTTCTTTCGCAAACTCTCTGTCCTTAACAGATATTCTTTCACTGTTGAATAGACACAAAGCCTCCTATCTGGAGGGTAAGCTTTTAAATACACACACTGTACACTTTTTCCTGGTCTGCTATGTTTCTGTAACCCAGAAAGTTCAAAACAATACTCGTATTTGGTTTTCACTAGATTGGCTATAGTTAATAGATGAATAGAATGAACACGGAGTGCGTTTGTTAATGCTATCAACATGGTAAGTTTCATTGTAAGTTGTTTCAGGCATAAATTCTTCAGAGGAGATAATTTCTTTAAGAAAAGTAACACGTCTCCAGCGTCCCATGTAACTAAGTGTCGCGGACGAGCGGGTCGAAGGTTAAACCCTCCCCGCATAAATTTCACCATCACTGGATGCTTTCCCAAGGAGTGTCCGTCAATTACTATTCCTGTGGCTGATAACGCTGATCTAGCAGTGTTTATTGAGCTATAAGTTAAGCCTGAATCAAATAACAGTGTCAGAAAAGTTATTATATGTTCTAAGAGACGGTTGAAGGAAACTAATTTGCCGTTCACCACTATATCGTAACCATCTTTGTATGAAGTTTGAATATTGTTTCTTAGTTCCCTCTTTCCAAGAGTCCAGGAGTATCTTGAAAGTCCTTGTTCTTGGTAGAGTTTCCAGAGACAAGGCAGGCGAATGGTGTTGATCTGGTCTGTGTGGAAGAGTGAGTAACTGCTTCACTCGGGGAATTATTACTGGATTGTCTATCAGTAGTTCCATGATTTGAACAAACCAAAGTTGAGTTGGCCAGAGAGGGGCGATGACTATTCCTGTAGCCCCGTCCTCTCGTATCTTCTTGATACAACGAGCCATTAAGCTGAAAGGAGGAAACATATAAATTAGTTTAAACGTATGCCAGTCAATACTGAATGCATCCACATAAGTAGAATCGGGGTCTGGCTTCCAGGAGGCAAAACAGGACACCTGTTTATTATGCCTAGAGGCAAACAAATCAACCTCGGGTTTGCCAAACTGTCCACATATATTGTGAAAAATGTCAGTTTTGAGTTTCCACTCTATACTATCATTAAAAACTCTTGAGCACCGGTCAGCCTCAGTATTGTCTTTTCCTGCAATATGAGAGGAAGAAATCCACAAATTACGCTCTTTACACCAGAGCCAACCTATTTAACGGTTCAGATTTAATTCCTCCCATATTATTTATGTAACTTACGGAGGTAGTATTGTCACATAATATTTTGATGTGATTACAATGCACAACCTGCTTTTCAAAAGATTTCAATGCAAACAGAACAGATAGCAACTCTAGGTTATTGATATGCTGCATTCTTTCATCATCATTCCAACGTCCACCTGTTTCAGTGGCTGGTTCTAGGATGGCGCCCCAACCTTCAAGCGACGAGTCAGTTGTTATAATCACGTCTGGGTTGCCATGTGAAATTTTTCGCGTTTGTGTGTGTATATTAGAACACCACCAAGCCAACTCTGTCAGCATACTCCTCGTTATTTTAACAAATTTATCAAAATTACCGTTATTTTCTTTTAAAGCCATTATCTTGCTTTTCTCTAAATTTCGATAAAATAGAGGGCCATATTCAACGGCAGAAAAACTGGAAATCAATATGCCAATAACATGGGCTAAATCTCTAATTGGAACAATATCTTTCTTAGATATTCTCAAACATTCTGTGGTTATGTAAGTTTTCTTGTCTTCTGGAAGAAAAACAATCATATCATTAGAGTCTATGACATTACCTAGAAATGTTATCTGTTGTGTTGGACTCAGGACACTTTTTGAGGGGTGAACTATGAACCCCAACCTTTGCATTAGACTAACAGCTTGGTCTACGTTATTTTTGCATTCCGTCTCAGTCTGACCTAACAGAAGACTGTCATCAATGTACCCTGCACTAAGAATACCACTGTTTCGGAGTGTAGCGTAGACTGGTTTCATTAGTTTCGTGAAAAGCAATGGAGCCAAGGAGTATCCATTGGGTAAACAAGTGTATTGGTATAATTTTCCCTGCCACCTTAAACGAAAAAACTTCTGATGCTCTTCAGCTATTTTGACTGAATAATAAGCATGACGAATGTCAATAGAACTCATATAACAATTCCTAGTCACCAAATTCAAGGTGCTTTCAAAAGTAACCATTTTAAAATGTCGGTAAGGTATGAACTCATTGAATTTCTTTAAGTTCAAAATCATTCTGAACTCACTATTTTTTTTGGTCTAACAAAAATGGGAGACACAAATTGACCAGACTCATACTCTACTTCAACAATAACCTTATTACCGATCATGTTTAGAACTTCTGAAGTAATAGTTTTGGTTTCTGCTAAGTTGAACTTAGATTGTAGTTTTTTGAAAACTGTCTATTAAATGAACCAGAAGAATAATTGCCTCTACTACTACTACTACCTCTCCATGATCTGCCATAGTTACCTCTGGATCTTCTCCATGGTCTTCCCCTAGAAAATTGTGGCGTGGAGGTATTCTGTAATTTGTGCCCTATGCGGCTACAATCAGCAATTTCTTTGGCCAGTTTTGGAACATCATCTCCAAAAAGGTAATTGGTATATGGCTGGGTCTGGGCACATAGATGTGAATACTCTGGTCGTAAATCAGCCTTAATAAACTCCCTTCTGGTAAGATTGATTTGTCTGTTCGAATGACCCAGCAAGGAGAGGCCATCATTTAATTTTTCAATAATGTTAGGCATGGCTACAGACAGCAAATTTGGAGTATGTGCAAGGTCTGCCAAACTATCAACTGCCTTGGCAGACTTAACAATGGATCCTTGAATGAATTTCAGTTTCCTATCCGATGTCTTCGAGAAATATTTAGATAAAACTAAGCATAACTACGGTGAAACCTAAAAACAAAAGGAGTGATGTGCAGGTTCACAACCTTGCAATATGTAGGGAGGGAAGGGTGGCATTTAATCCCTACAGTGAGTCCTATGACTCACAGAATTTAAAATTGACTTCAACTTTAACCAAGGTAAGTCTCGTCATTTTTTAAATTCTTTTTCGTCATATCACTTCCGGTCTTAAATGAGACTTCAAAGCAGGTTTTATCAAATATTTTATATAACAAACAAAAGATGTATGCATCAACATTCAATCATGCAATACTGCATCAACAAATCGTGAATTTGAATTAGTAAGGATGTCCTTCTTGTAAAATTTGTAAAAAGTTCCTGTATTACTCCATCCTCCTGCCTGAAGGATATCTCCAACTGGGATGGATTTTAAATGTGCCTTAGAACAAGCAGCAGAACGAACACTATGTGATCCATATACGGAAGTATCAATATTTGAATTCGCCATGACATCCTTGATCCACCTTGAGACTGTATCTCTAGAAACCTTCCTGTGAGGCTTCATAAAACTTATGAGGAGTGAGTTTTCGTTCTTTCGCAAACTCTCTGTCCTTAACAGATATTCTTTCACTGTTGAATAGACACAAAGCCTCCTATCTGGAGGGTAAGCTTTTAAATACACACACTGTACACTTTTTCCTGGTCTGCTATGTTTCTGTAACCCAGAAAGTTCAAAACAATACTCGTATTTGGTTTTCACTAGATTGGCTATAGTTAATAGATGAATAGAATGAACACGGAGTGCGTTTGTTAATGCTATCAACATGGTAAGTTTCATTGTAAGTTGTTTCAGGCATAAATTCTTCAGAGGAGATAATTTCTTTAAGAAAAGTAACACGTCTCCAGCGTCCCATGTAACTAAGTGTCGCGGACGAGCGGGTCGAAGGTTAAACCCTCCCCGCATAAATTTCACCATCACTGGATGCTTTCCCAAGGAGTGTCCGTCAATTACTATTCCTGTGGCTGATAACGCTGATCTAGCAGTGTTTATTGAGCTATAAGTTAAGCCTGAATCAAATAACAGTGTCAGAAAAGTTATTATATGTTCTAAGAGACGGTTGAAGGAAACTAATTTGCCGTTCACCACTATATCGTAACCATCTTTGTATGAAGTTTGAATATTGTTTCTTAGTTCCCTCTTTCCAAGAGTCCAGGAGTATCTTGAAAGTCCTTGTTCTTGGTAGAGTTTCCAGAGACAAGGCAGGCGAATGGTGTTGATCTGGTCTGTGTGGAAGAGTGAGTAACTGCTTCACTCGGGGAATTATTACTGGATTGTCTATCAGTAGTTCCATGATTTGAACAAACCAAAGTTGAGTTGGCCAGAGAGGGGCGATGACTATTCCTGTAGCCCCGTCCTCTCGTATCTTCTTGATACAACGAGCCATTAAGCTGAAAGGAGGAAACATATAAATTAGTTTAAACGTATGCCAGTCAATACTGAATGCATCCACATAAGTAGAATCGGGGTCTGGCTTCCAGGAGGCAAAACAGGTCACCTGTTTATTATGCCTAGAGGCAAACAAATCAACCTCGGGTGTGCCAAACTGTCCACATATATTGTGAAAAATGTCAGTTTTGAGTTTCCACTCTATACTATCATTAAAAACTCTTGAGCACCGGTCAGCCTCAGTATTGTCTTTTCCTGCAATATGAGAGGAAGAAATCCACAAATTACGCTCTTTACACCAGAGCCAACCTATTTAACGGTTCAGATTTAATTCCTCCCATATTATTTATGTAACTTACGGAGGTAGTATTGTCACATAATATTTTGATGTGATTACAATGCACAACCTGCTTTTCAAAAGATTTCAATGCAAACAGAACAGATAGCAACTCTAGGTAATTGATATGCTGCATTCTTTCATCATCATTCCAACGTCCACCTGTTTCAGTGGCTGGTTCTAGGATGGCGCCCCAACCTTCAAGCGACGAGTCAGTTGTTATAATCACGTCTGGGTTGCCATGTGAAATTTTTCGCGTTTGTGTGTGTATATTAGAACACCACCAAGCCAACTCTGTCAGCATACTCCTCGTTATTTTAACAAATTTATCAAAATTACCGTTATTTTCTTTTAAAGCCATTATCTTGCTTTTCTCTAAATTTCGATAAAATAGAGGGCCATATTCAACGGCAGAAAAACTGGAAATCAATATGCTAATAACATGGGCTAAATCTCTAATTGGAACAATATCTTTCTTAGATATTCTCAAACATTCTGTGGTTATGTAAGTTTTCTTGTCTTCTGGAAGAAAAACAATCATATCATTAGAGTCTATGACATTACCTAGAAATGTTATCTGTTGTGTTGGACTCAGGACACTTTTTGAGGGGTGAACTATGAACCCCAACCTTTGCATTAGACTAACAGCTTGGTCTACGTTATTTTTGCATTCCGTCTCAGTCTGACCTAACAGAAGACTGTCATCAATGTACCCTGCACTAAGAATACCACTGTTTCGGAGTGTAGCGTAGACTGGTTTCATTAGTTTCGTGAAAAGCAATGGAGCCAAGGAGTATCCATTGGGTAAACAAGTGTATTGGTATAATTTTCCCTGCCACCTTAAACGAAAAAACTTCTGATGCTCTTCAGCTATTTTGACTGCATGACGAATGTCAATAGAACTCATATAACAATTCCTAGTCACCAAATTCAAGGTGCTTTCAAAAGTATCCATTTTAAAATGTCGGTAAGGTATGAACTCATTGAATTTCTTTAAGTTCAAAATCATTCTCAACTCACCATTTTTCTTTGGTCTAACAAAAATGGGAGACACAAATTGACCAGGCTCATACTCTACTTCAACAATAACCTTATTACCGATCATGTTTAGAACTTCTGAAGTAATAGTTTTGGTTTCTGCTAAGTTGAACTTAGATTCGTAAGGAAACCAATTTTGGATTGGCGAAATGCCACCTATAAATTCTAGATGACAATGGTTGACTATGTCCAAAATATGAACATCAGAAGTTATTTCTTCAACAAAACTTTTACGACAGTAAAAAACTTCTGGTTATGAGTTTTCTTCTCTTTCTGGGGTGCACCACCCCGCTTGTAGTTTTTTGAAAACTGTCTATTAAATGAACCAGAAGAATAATTGCCTCTACTACTACTACTACCTCTCCATGATCTGCCATAGTTACCTCTGGATGGACGTCTTCTCCATGGTCTTCCCCTAGAAAATTGTGGCGTGGAGGTATTCTGTAATTTGTGCCCTATGCGGCTACAATCAGCAATTTCTTTGGCCAGTTTTGGAACATCATCTCCAAAAAGGTAATTGGTATATGGCTGGGTCTGGGCACATAGATGTGAATACTCTGGTCGTAAATCAGCCTTAATAAACTCCCTTCTGGTAAGATTGATTTGTCTGTTCGAATGACCCAGCAAGGAGAGGCCATCATTTAATTTTTCAATAATGTTAGGCATGGCTACAGACAGCAAATTTGGAGTATGTGCAAGGTCTGCCAAACTATCAACTGCCTTGGTAAGGACAATGGCAGACTTAACAATGGATCCTTGAATGAATTTCAGTTTCCTATCCGATGTCTTCGAGTCCTGAGTCATGATGTCCCATACTAGCTGATTAGTTTTTACCATCACTAATGCATCACAATTTTTAGGCCTGGCTGTGATTTCATCTTTTAGTAAGGCAGCATACTGGTCTTCACTCATTCCTTGCCTGAAGAGATCATTTATATTATTGGCCAAAACTTCATCAACATTTTTGTCTACTACAGAGTCAGAAGGCTTTATCCTTTTTGACATAGACGAAAAACAATTTTCAGTTGTGGTATGACTAATAGTCTGGACTGGTGACTCATCAATTTTCCTTTTCAATGAGCCAGGGCTGTCATTTTTGTCTGACAATTCATCCTCCACATCAGAACAATCTTTGTCATTGGGTCTATCATACCCATGTTCAAACTCATAATATTCATCATCATTATCATAGCCCTGATAGTGATAGGACAGATCTTCCAATTTCCCAAGTCTAGTTGCCTGCTGTGCCTGCTCATCTCTGATATTCTTCAGTATATTAATGATCTCATCATTACTACTTTTACTTTTAGACTTCTGCTTCTGTGCAGGCTGAATTTGCGATGTACTCGCAGTACCCACTGACGAAACAGATGGCAAGACCGGGGTCTGAGACTGTGAAAAAGATCCAACACCTTTAGACCTCGTGTGGATTTCATCATGACTAGCCTTTGATTTTGGGGAGACCATATCTGTCGTGGTAATCGGATCAGGTGACAGAAGAGGTAAATCAAAATCTTTCCAATCTAGTTCGTTATTAATGGACGAATTACTTCTCAAATTCTTTTTCATTTTATCGTCCGCCATATTGTCGAAAATAAGACCACGTCTTTTTCGGTGGTTGTCGTAAACAAACACAACTCGTATGGCAAATTGAAAGCAAATAAAAACTGGTAGGGACCAAGGCGACTTTCAATGTAATATGAACTGGTAAATAGAGAAAACAAGTTCTATCTACGTAAATGTTCTATCGATCTATCTTATCTTCGAACAAAACCTTTGCGACATTGAAGACCACGTCTTCACACTTCGAGAGCGAGCGCTACAATGACAATATGCGGCACGTGCTACTATCTCATTTAAGACCGGAAGTGATATGACGAAAAAGAATTCTTGTTGTATTCGTAGGTCCAAATAAACTAAAGTGTGAAATATTAAAGGGAAGATTACTGTTGTAAATACATTATGTAATTATGTTTATCTATGCTTTTGGTACCTATTGGGGGTGGTAGAAATTCCATCGTGGGCATTGAAGAGCATTTATAAATCTATTCGGGATTTTATTTGGTTTGGAAAAGTGCTACTCATCAAAGTTTCGACACTATGGGTTACCCACGAAAACGGTGGATTAGGTTTGGTATCAATCAAAGAAAAGGAAAAATCCTTGAGACTAGTCTGGTTATCCCAATTTCGTCAATGCTATATTTCCAGTGTATGTGCATCCCTGAAGTGAAAGGGCTCTTGCTGAGCTAAAATTTGTGACATTTGAAAAAAAATACAAGTAATCTAGCACTTGACAATGTGTACATTGACGTTAAGAGAAAAATTTGTATTATTAGTCATTCGAAAAAAATATTTTTCAATTTGATTATCAATTTATGACTATGACTAATAGTCTGGACTGGTGACTCATCAATTTTCCTTTTCAATGAGCCAGGGCTGTCATTTTTGTCTGACAATTCATCCTCCACATCAGAACAATCTTTGTCATTGGGTCTATCATACCCATGTTCAAACTCATAATATTCATCATCATTATCATAGCCCTGATAGTGATAGGACAGATCTTCCAATTTCCCAAGTCTAGTTGCCTGCTGTGCCTGCTCATCTCTGATATTCTTCAGTATATTAATGATCTCATCATTACTACTTTTACTTTTAGACTTCTGCTTCTGTGCAGGCTGAATTTGCGATGTACTCGCAGTACCCACTGACGAAACAGATGGCAAGACCGGGGTCTGAGACTGTGAAAAAGATCCAACACCTTTAGACCTCGTGTGGCTTTCATCATGACTAGCCTTTGATTTTGGGGAGACCATATCTGCCGTGGTAATCGGATCAGGTGACAGAAGAGGTAAATCAAAATCTTTCCAATCTAGTTCGTTATTAATGGACGAATTACTTCTCAAATTCTTTTTCATTTTATCGTCCGCCATATTGTCGAAAATAAGACCACGTCTTTTTCGGTGGTTGTCGTAAACAAACACAACTCGTATGGCAAATTGAAAGTAAATAAAAACTGGTAGGGACCAAGGCGACTTTCAATGTAATATGAACTGGTAAATAGAGAAAACAAGTTCTATCTACGTAAATGTTCTATCGATCTATCTTATCTTCGAACAAAACCTTTGCGACATTGAAGACCACGTCTTCACACTTCGAGAGCGAGCGCTACAATGACAATATGCGGCACGTGCTACTATCTCATTTAAGACCGGAAGTGATATGACGAAAAAGAATTCTTGTTGTATTCGTAGGTCCAAATAAACTAAAGTGTGAAATATTAAAGGGAAGATTACTGTTGTAAATACATTATGTAATTATGTTTATCTATGCTTTTGGTACCTATTGGGGGTGGTAGAAATTCCATCGTGGGCACTGAAGAGCATTTATAAATCTATTCGGGATTTTATTTGGTTTGGAAAAGTGCTACTCATCAAAGTTTCGACACTATGGGTTACCCACGAAAACGGTGGATTAGGTTTGGTATCAATCAAAGAAAAGGAAAAATCCTTGAGACTAGTCTGGTTATCCCAATTTCGTCAATGCTATATTTCCAGTGTATGTGCATCCCTGAAGTGAAAGGGCTCTTGCTGAGCTAAAATTTGTGACATTTGAAAAAAAATACAAGTAATCTAGCACTTGACAATGTGTACATTGACGTTAAGAGAAAAATTTGTATTATTAGTCATTCGAAAAAAATATTTTTCAATTTGATTATCAATTTATACCAAAAAATGATGACATACGAAAATAACACCCTATTACCTGACAAAAACATCACGTGACCATTAGGTCGCGTTTGCTAGCCAAAAATAAGTGACAAAGTAGTTTAAAAAAACAAATTTTTCTGTCATACCATCTATTTGAATGCTTCGTTTTAACGATTTAGGAAGAGAATCTATGATTATATTGAACTTTTGAGTGCCAAAAAAATATTTAATTTTTTAAAACACAGAGTTACTTAATATATACATTTAGTTTTCCACGACTCAAAAGTAAAACCATTCTGCACCTTCTTTTATATAACTCATAGGCTCCCTTTTTACTACTAGGCTAGTCATAAATAGCTCCCAAATAGACTCGGAGTCGATAGTGGGCCTAGTAAGAAATTCCAATTCACGCAGTGAACGGACGCAGAAAATAACTCACAACATGTTTAATGATAATGATATGAAAAGGCTATACAGTTGCAGATGTTTGCACCCTTGTAGCGATGTTTGATAGAAATGGGCCTACTTGTAATTTAAGAAGACGCAAAAACTCAATGCAAGTATGGACTTGAGCTTAGATTCTGAAACTATGGTCAGATTATATCGGACAAACATCACAGGCGTGTGTGGACTATAAAAATACTGAGAACGCATTTTCTCGCTCTTTACATGCAATACTCTGGCGGGAACAGACATTTATTATGGAACCCCTGAGAGAATAAGCGCCAATAGAAGTAAGAAAATTGATAGATACTTTCACAGAAAGATGTTGAGCTTCCATCTGGACAACAAAGAACGACACTACTGTTGTTGTCAGACTTCACAGGCAATCATTGCCATCTTGACAAGTTTGTATTCAGAAATAGAATACATTAGGGCCGAAGCCCTCAAATGGTTAAAACTAACCAATTATCAAGAAAAGGTTACCTCAAAATTACACAGAAGCAACCTCGATTGTCTCTAGCACCAAATTAAACCAACAAACACTTCGATTAAGAACGATTTTCAAAATCAAAACAGAAGTCCAGGTGCTTTCAACGTGGTATGGCCGTAGATAGTTCTTATGAGTTTTTCTGGTGGGTCTTCGGCGAAAACGATTTATATACTAAGCCGTGTACTGAGCAAAAGAGAGTCTACAGCACTCAGTGATCCCAGGCGGTCACCTATCCAAGTACTAAACGACGTTGCTTAACTTCAGTGATTGGCATAGGGCAATTTTCAACCATAATTCAATGATTCGAGTAAATTACTATTTATTTTCCCTTTTCCCACAGGTATATCTCATATTGTTTCACCAACGATTCTATTTTGGCCGAACTTGAACCATTTTGAAAATCTAAATTATTACTGTCGGGGGATGAGTGAACATCCTTAAAGCTGGTCTTGAGCATGGACAAATCCTACCCCCCCCCCCCTCCATAGCAAAATAAGAACATAAAACGGAGTAGGGTTGGGTAGCCCGCTCGCAGCACATGCACTGCCCCATGTATTTTGATGTCTGATCGTCTCTTGCACATGTACTAGTCTATTCCTTAATTTTTGCGGTCATGAACTTGATCGCCGAGAGATGAATCTCTACATTTTATACGCATGTACTTGTGCATTTAAAACGAATTGTACGTTGAATTGATATATAGTTTTTGCGGTCATGTACTTGATCGCCGGAAGGTAAATCTGTCCATTTTATACACATGTACTTGTGTATTTCAAAACAAATTGTACGTTGATAATAATATATGTTTTGCGGTCGTGTGCGTGGTCGTCGGGGTGGGTTTGTGTGTTTTGGACGGGTTGCGTATTAGAGTGTTGTGTGTTTTTTGCGGTAGTATGCTTGATCGCCGGAGAATAGATAATATCTGTTTTCTGGCGTTCGGATGCATGACTGTGGAAGGTGTACGGCGTTTCGGTTTGCAGTTTGTTTGGGATGCGCGGGGGCACCTTTTTTATTTTTTATTTTTTTATTTTTTTTTAAATGCATGGCCCTAGGGATGATATCAGATATCAACCCCTGGTGACGTCATCATTAGGGTAATATGTCCAATATCGTTGGATAACATTAGAGAGTTACTTCTGCGAGGTATGTATGTAAAAATAACACGGTATGTGCAGATAGATACAGGTTTATTACAGTTCATATACGAAAAATCAATAATTGTTTGCAGGTATTCCAGCTTCGTTTTATGTTGTTACTTACAAGGTGGTTCGACATCTTTACAAACTAAGACAGAAACCTGAGGGTCCGCTACAAGTTTGTCGAAGCGTTTCTTATACAGAACACAGTAAGTACCCATATGTCTTAAACCATTACATCCGTATGTCCTTATACAAAGCTGTGTACAGGCATCAACAGAATTGGTAGGTTTCTGTGCCAAATTGAAAAACAGTTTACATTCACCGTAAAAGAAGATACCAAGAGTACAACCAGTGGTAGCGGAACATTTAGCATTACATTCAGCTTCAGTGTTGACGGGAAAAATTGTTTTAGCAAAGAGTCCATCAGTTTTGGTTTGAATCTGACATGAAGGCCTACAGTTACTACCTAAAATGTTATACATTACTATTATTATAATAGGAAGGCAGTGACGGAAAGCAAAATGCGTCAAATTTACACTACTGAAAAAGGTTATGCCACAACTGATGTAATAAAGCTTGTCATCATCTCATCTTTAAAATATTTCTAGCTCTTGATT
This sequence comes from Nipponacmea schrenckii, assembly GCA_030562195.1. Lineage (NCBI taxonomy): Eukaryota > Metazoa > Mollusca > Gastropoda > Lottiidae > Nipponacmea > Nipponacmea schrenckii. Next base: position 4,416,876 of record JAUJPP010000012.1, read on the forward strand.
TGAAATGAAATGAAGTTTGCAACCTGTAATTTTCTAAGCTAACATTCAACGCAGAATCAATACAAGGGGTAGGGGGGATGGATAAGTGTAATAATCAATTTCAAAATAGCTTTTACTAGACATTCAATTTAAAATTTCTAACTATCTCAAGTCTTTGCTGGTGGTGGGTTTTTTAAGATGATTTTACAGTTTCGTACGTTAGACATGAGTGTCAATTAGATAAATAGATTAGAATATAATAATGTAATAAATCACCTTGTAATATTTGTACTTCACAAAGAGTTAGATAAAGGTGTGGTACGGTAACAAATATATACTGTCCTTCTTTACATGTATCTACAGTGTAACTATCTTGTGGTTTGGATGTCGTATCCGTGTAACAAACTTTACTGGCTTCAAATGTACTTTGATCACATCCTCCTACGAAGCCTAGTTTTATAGAGAATCCTTTCAATCTTTCCTTGACTGAAATTTAAAAAGAAAATATCAAACATATATCCTATATAGGATTTCACCATGAAAGCCTTTTAGACATACCTAAAAGAAAATTGTTAAGGGGTCGTTGTAAAACCAAGTTTCTAAAATCAAACAGTGATGCAGTCAAATAGGACGACGACATTTTTTAAAGCACGTCATTTTGATCAGTCCATCACTATAACAATCACGATCTTAGTTCGATAGACGTAGTGTTTCGTTCTTCTTAATCTAAATATTCTCGATGTAGCTATAGAAACCTTCCCCGGGAACTCACCTAAACCAAGTAAATTAAATCCTTTATTGATTTTGTAGGTTAATTAGGATTCATCATAAAAGAATGTTTTGTCTGATATTTCTGCGAATATTGTTTCCGGGATTCTTATACAGATTTAAAATTATAAAGTTTGAGCAGAAATAATGGTTGTAAATCTCAATTTAAGATATGATATGTAAATTTATTTTATATTTAGAACATAAAGTTTATGGTTAAGAAATCTTGAATTTCCAGTTGTGCAATTATATTCAAAATAATACAAACATATATTTTGCCTAAAAGATTATAATACTGTTATTTATTAAATCTTTATATATAATTAGTTGCTTGGTAATCGATTAAATCAATATCATCAATATCTAAAATCACCTGTTGTTAATAATAATAATAATAATAATAATAGTTTATTCTTATATAGCGCATTATATGACAACATAAAAATATTGTATAAAATCTCAATGCGCTTAAAAAAACAATGGGGTAAGATATAAATAAAACTATAAAAGAAAAAAATGAAAAAAGTAAAAGAGAAAAAATAACTCTAGAACTTTAAAAGTCTGTCCGTCCAGTCACAATTGCAACCTATAAGGCACAATTCTTGGTGAATTTTAACGTTACTTTTTGTGAGAAAATTCCTATAGAAAATGAGCGAAAAATATACAGTATCAGTTATTGGCCGTGTTCTTAGACGCGTTCAATTTTTACCTCTAGAGGACACCGTTCTTGACCAATTTTGACCAAAAAAATTTGTGAAATTATTTGCTATCACCCAAGCCGGACCCTACTGAAAATCAAAAATACCGAAATACTGAGTTCTTGACCGATTTTAATGAAACTTAGTAATATTGTACATTTATCAACCCCGAAAAGAAGTGTATGACTGAAGGATGAATATTTTATTCCGGTGATTGTTACTGTAGTGTCAAGTTTTTATTCAAATTCAATGCTGTCAGTGGGCGTATATTGTCTTGCCTGGCAACTATCTTTAAAGATTAAATGTCGATTCATTAGTTTAATGTAATGCTTCAAGCCATTTGAACTGTCATATAAAATACTCACCACTGTCTCTATTATACAGCTTAATAGTTAGAAATCGTTCAACTGACTGTAAGTTAACACACCACCATGTAGGACCAGTCTGAGTACCAGTATGTGTGCAGGAGTTAGAATTCCAGTCAGGATTAGTATTACCATCTACAGCACGTGATGATTTTCCCAAGTATGTTGTACTTTGACGTGTGTCTTTACCCTCTGCAATATTCGATATCGCTTGCCATATCTTCACTTCACAAAGAGTTAGATAAAGGTGTGGTACTGTAACAAATATAACCTGTCCTTCTTTACATTTTTCTACAGTGTAACTATCTTGTGGTTTGGAACTTGTATCCGTGTAACAAACTTTACTGGCAACAAATGTACTTTGATCACAGCCACCCATGTTACTTACTTTTATTGAGAATCCTTTCAATCTTTCCTGGACTGAAATATGAAAAAATAATTTATTTTTCAAAATAGTATCACCATGAAAGCCTTTTAGAGAAAAGAAAATTGTATGGGCCGATGGAAATCCGATTTTCTACAATTCAACAAGGGTGCAGTCAAATAGGGTGATGACAAAATCATATATAGCCCGTCTTTTAGATTAATTCAATTAGCGTGCTTCTTATTCTAAAATTTCCCAATGGAGGAAACGACCTGTTCCCACAATCGATCACAGGTAATGCCATAGATAGAGTAATCTCAAAAGAATCAGGTAATTTCATCAGAAAATGTCTCAGATAGCTGGAACTATTGTTTACGGGCCTCTAATTATTTAAAAGTAATATTGTCGTGATCCTTCGTCTTATCCGATTAATTAAATGTACATGCATTTCGTTGCATGTGTACATAAGAATTTTGAGCAGTAATATTGGATATACAACTAAATATAAATAACGATTTTTGCAATTTTAGAACTCACAAATTGGGAAATCCGTTATTTTAAATTGCGTAGTTTTTTAGGAATTTAGATAATGAAATTTCTTAAAAATAGAACCGCTTTTATCATTTAAAGATTAAATCTCGATTCATTAGTTAATGTAATGTTTCAAGCTATTTTAATTGTCATATAAAATACTCACCTTCGTCTCTATTATACAGCTTAATAGATTTAAATCGTTCAACTGACTGTAAGTTAACACACCACCATGTTGGACCTGTCTGAGTACCAGTATGTGTACAGGATTTAGAATCCCAACTAGGATCGGTATTACCATCTACAGCACGTGATGATTTTCCCAAGTAAGTTGTACTTTGACTTGTTTCTTTACCCACTGCAATGTTCTCTACCACTTGTAATATTTTTACTTCACAAATAGTAAGATAATTGTGCGGTGTTGAAACAAATATAACCTGCCCTTCTTTACATTTATCTACAGTGTAACTATCTTGTGGTTTGGAACTTGTATCCGTGTAACAAACTTTACTTGATTCAAATGTACTTTGATCACATCCACCCATGTTGCTTACTTTTATTGAGAATCCTTTCAATCTTTCCTGGACTAAAATTTAAAAAAAATAATTTACATATTTTCCTATATAGGATATCACAAAGAAAGCCTTTTTGACAAGAAACTTGTTGGGGGACATGGACAAGTTTAGTTTCTACAATTCGACAAAGCTGCAGTCAAATAGGGCGATGCCATTTTTTTATGTTTAAGCATGTCATTTAGATTGATTCAATTAACGTTAAGTGCTTCTTATTCTGAAAATTCCCGATGGAGGAAACCACCTCTTCCCACAATCACTCACGGAACATCAAACTCTATATTCATCTTGCAGGTTAATTTAGGATTTATCTCAAAAGAATCAGGTAAATTCATCGAAGATACCTTGTCTCGGATAGCTGGAAATATTGTTTACGGGCCTCTAATTATTTGAAAGAAATATTGTGTTGAAACCTTCGTATCATCCGATCAATTAACATTACATGCATAGCGTTGCACGTGTACATTAGTTAATTTTGAGCAGTAATATTGGATATACAACTAAATATAAATTACAATTTGTGCATTTTTGTAATTTTAGAACTCACAAATTGCAAATACCGTTATTTCGAGTTGCGTAAATTATAAAAGAAAAACAAATATGCTCTATATCTTTACTTAACAGGCTTCTTATATCACTGTTTATCATATCTTTATATACATGTATTAGTATTTTCAATTGTTTTAATATACATATAAACAAGTTTTTAAGGCATTCAAAATAATAAAATCTCTTATAAATAGAACCACATTTATCATTTAAAAATTGAATCTCGATTCATTAGTTTAATGTAATGCATCAAGCTATTTTATTTGTCATATAACATACTCACGTTTGTCTCTATTATACAGCTTAATAGTTTGAAATCGTTCAATTGACTGTAAGTTAACACACCACCATGAAGGACCAGTCTGTTTAGCAGTATGTGAACAGGATTTCGACCACCAACCCGGATTAGTATTACCATCTACAGCATATGATGATATTCCCCAATCTTGTGTTGAACTTTGACTTGTTTCTTTACCCTCTGCTATATTCACTACAGAGAAAAATTTAGTATAATGGATACCGACACAGTTTAAAGCTTTATGCTATGCAGAAAGTATATATAAATAATAGAAATAAGTCATCTCTTACAGCGTAGTTGTCTATTCCTTTAAATTTATTCAAATATAGATTTATATTTCACAGTAGAACGGTAATATCGTGGGTCCTATCCGACCTGATACATCGGTTGAACATCGTGTAATAAACGATATTCAATATTTTGTACCTGTATTTCAACCACCAAAATAAAGATAAGAAACAAAAATAACTAGAACCGCGGACGATATTAAGGCAGTGCGCAATGGCTTCTAACATTGTTCAGAATTTTTTTTATTTTTTACTTCGATAAACGGATGAACGGCAACGGTTATTGTCGGGGGACTATGGAAACTGTTAAATTAGAAACAGTTATTATCGAAGTCGGTACCAAGTATTAAAAAGCGCAATTTTGATCAAAATATTAAATATTATACATCATTGAGAAGACAATTATAACGTATATTAAGGACATGAGAGAAATATTGGCGTCTGTAAATTGGGTCACGTGACAGAGCTATTTAAAGTTAAAAATCGCGATTTTCAAATAACTGAAGAAGCGGAAGTTAAGAAGACATGGTGCTTGACTAAATCAATGAATCCCAATTATTTTATTAATAACTTTCTTAATGGTAAAATTCACTCAAGTTCTGGAGTTGTGTTGACGTAACACTCCACTAATTTCATTTTCTTAAGATGTGTTGATGAATATTGGTCACCAGAGTGACTGTCCATTATTAAGATAATGGTTGGCTATGGTTTAAGTCTGAGAGAAGCCTCAAACTATACATTCTATGGGAGAATAGATCAATCTCGAAAATAGTTGATTTCAGATAATAATGTACTATTGTACGACTTCTAATTAACTTAAAGAAAAAAATCAAACAGAATTTCTGATTAAAAATTCTCATCTATAAATTAATATATTAAATAATATGCATATTGATGGAGAATAAAAACATAGTTTAGATAGAACTTCATACGAAAAATTAGATTATGAATTATGGGGATTCTCTTTGTGTATTATAGTCAATATAATAGTTGTTTTCCATATTTCTAATTTACACCGGAGGTGTGGTCACCCGAACCGGATTTGATAAAAAAAAAAGATGACGTAGTTATATTTGTACAGATCGGATAATTATCGAGTTTCTGTCAAAACAGAAATACTGTACCATTTTCAGTTTGAGATAAAGAGCTCCCCCGAACAAAAAAATAATAATAATTAAAATAACAACTACAATTGCTGACAATTATGAACGTATTTCGACAACCATAAAATATAAGTTGAGCTCAAATTTGTAATTGCCAACACCTGGGCAATACATCGAATTTCATTTGACCTAGTTTTCAAGGGGATAATCTAATTAGGTCACACATTCCATAGCTGTCAAATATGGCGACAAATGACAATTATCAATTTTGTTATGTTTAAGTACAAATATAATATATTATTGTCCTGATCAAACTTTTATAGACATGTACAAAATATAAAATAAAATAGCTTATATACTCAAAATTGCAAACCTTCGGTAGCTCCGACACCTAAATTGTAAAACAAAAAAGGCAAGCAGATAAGTTGACTGAAGAACATTGTGAGAATGTCTGCTTTAGGCAACTATCGATGAGTTGGTAAAACTTTCAAAGGTTGCATTTATATAGCTAACATCTAGGAATAATTTATTCAATAGAAAATTATCTAATCAATGTTAATTCATGCAGGTAAATTAAAAATATGACCTTGGATAAAGCCCGACATGATTTATACCTTAGTAATAGGACCTATCAATTATAGTTACAATAATCCGAAAATATTACAAATCGGAATACAATAACCATCCAGGAGAATTAGCGAAAGTGCTAAAATGATCATTTTGGACAGCATAGCCGGAAGATGTAAGAACCAAGATTATAGTTGTGTCTCAAATTTAGTTTAAATAATAATAATTTAGTCTTTTTAAAACTATTAACTCATACATTTATCTGTACCATATTTCAGTATTTACATTCGGACCAAGGACTACATACGGTAGCGAAAATAGCCTTTTTCTATTTTTGATGCTTATAATCTTGATGTACCTTCATCTGGCGTCTTATAGCTATTGTTACAATTATCAGCAAGTGTAAGATAAAATATATCTTTATGTCTTTCCTGGTCTCCAAAGAAATATTTAACTGGCCGTATTTAATGTGGTGCTACCAGTTTATTTTCTTAATCAATATACCATATTCTTACTCCTTTTCGATTAGGTATACCATCTTAAATATATTTTCATGTGATTTAGTAAAAAACGATTTTCAAAACCCAATGCAGTGTGATATTACTTTAGTAAAATAATCTTGTCGTTAATTTTTAAAATATTTCTTCCAGGTGGATCAAAATAAATACATAGTAATAATATTATGATAATATCAATATTTTATAATTACGTGCATCATTTATGATAAGACTGTCTCTTGAACATTAATATTAAACAATAAAAAATACATACAAAATTGAGAAAAGTTTCTCAGTGACGATAGCATAGCTAAACGAATTCGTTAATACCTAGGGCAGCCATATTTTTTACTGTTGACTTTTAGCAACCCGCAAAGTATTTCTATTTGAGCTTACACTGGGAGGGGAATGCGAATTCTACAGGATCGTATTTAAGTGGGGAGGGGCGAAGGGGAAAACTCTTTATTGGATTAATGTAGATGGTCGCGAAGGAAGAGCTTGCGATGCCTTCGACTGAGGTTGTTGCCACTCGTAGGCAGATGAGTCTGTCGAACACAGAACTCGCACAGCGTGTCTCTCTATTCTTACTATAAACACACCCACCTAGTACTAGACCGCACATGCTTTGGCAAAGAAGACGATTGGGCCTCATTACCTACGAAGGGCTAGTTTCTTGGGAGTCACCAACCCATCTCTTATTCAATATAATAAACAGTAAAAGTACTTTCTGATTCACAAATGATGGTTATTGATTTTCCTTTTTGGCTGATATATTGTTAGAATTCAATTGTTCCGCAACTTGAACAGTTTTATGAATATTTTCCATTAAATGCTTCATAGTCATAAAATAGATTTATGTCAACAGGAATTCTCTAGTTAATAGTTTTATTGACTGGTACCTATAGCAGACACCTCATAAGAAAAAAAAACTGGCATTCGAGGGAGCTCTTTGTTATTTTTAAATCTTTGTAAGTTTTGCCTTTCAATCAATCGTGTCTTTCAGGTAGGCTCGATGTTGACATGCTAGTGGTAGTAAGAAATGATCAATGTCTACTGACACGGCAAACGACTGACCAATACATGCAGATATAATCGGGTGGCATTAAGAGATTTCGTTGGCATAAACCACTCATTGGTAGGATTGTTATGGATCTTAGAGCATTCAAATGTCTTTTACAAAAATCAGGTTTGACAAACAGATAGTCATATTGTTTCATGTTTCAGATAAACTATTTTGACTAAATTGCCAAGAATATGTATAGTGTATGATTATTTAATTTATTCTCTGCTTCTGAAATATTATCCTCCCGATTCAGAATGACACAACTTAGTCAATCTTTTCAATTACGATGACATCCTCCTTCTTGCTTCACGTTCAACTCGTGTGACATTAAGGTTGGCTTTCTCCAGTGTCAGAAAAAAAAATAGTCCACGTTCTAAGATTGAATGGTGAATGGAGGGGGGGGGGTAACTAATTTGTAACAAGCAATCTGGACTCGGTCCATCAACTTATTTCCAATCTGTTCCATGATAAATCACGAAATTCAACCTCCCATATCTATTTCCAGAAATCTCGTTGAAAACTTTCAAATATGTTATATGAAAGCCTAGCCAATACTTGGTTTCTCTACAAAAATTCATTACAGCATAACCATGAACATTTTGAGATCAAAAATGAAAGTAAACCACTACATTTTATCAACACCCGCTTGACTGTCACTGCACACAAAACCACTATTTTTAGAAATAACCTTCCGCCAATTAAATTCCTCATTATCCCAGAAATTCCGAAAGAAAATGCAATTTCAGACATCAAATTCCAAATCAGTCACAAATGGGCATGCAAAAACCCCCAAAAAGGGAGAAAGAGAATTTCTAAAAATAGAACGGACTATATTCGTATACAATTTGTAGCATACATTTTTTTTACTGAACTGAATCCATCTGATAGATTGTCATTGTCTAATATAACTTAAAAACGTTCTGATTGGTTGAGATCTTCCATTGAATCTTTGTTGGAACTGAATTAAAGATAACAAAATATTAAAGTTGGGTTGCCTCATATATTAGAGCCAAAGTAGGCTTACTAATTGATTAATTGGGGTTTCTAATGAATAATCCATGTATTCCCAAGTTCAAAAGACCTATTTGGACGTAGAAATGCTTGTGAAATACATTTGACTCTGTTCTGCTTTGAAACGCTGGATTTAGACTCTCATGTTTGTTCACGTGACCAAATGACGTCATATGAATGAAGGTGTATAAGAATTGATTTTGTATTTTATTATCAGTGAGTTAAAACTTATTTAAATTAATTCATAATGTTTTTACAAAGTGATATTTAAGCAATTTATTGCCTTTTACTAGATATAAAAAATGGAATACCAAAATGCCATTGTTGTTGTGGAAATATTATATATACCGAAATGACAGACTGGATGATCAAAAAAAAGGATCAACGACATTTGAGACTTGACGTACATTCCTATGTTAGTACCCTACCGTGGGTATTCCGGTAATAATTAGCCTAATTACGAGTTAATTAAGGACTTGTGGGACCATCTGGTATTTTTCCCAGTCATTAGAACACCTCTACTTTCTATTGATATAAGTATTACTGGTCCAATAATGGCATATATATATATGAAACTAAGGCAAACCATCTTTAACATCCTTTCTTTTCTCGCCAGCTTGTCCTAATTTCCCTGGACACTGGACTGTAGTCTACATAGATGCCCAGATTTACACTATTTAGAAGCAATATAATTGCAGTGATACGAGCACAATCGTAGCACAATCTGGAGATTACTTTTTCTCAACTGGGATCGCTTTCTATATTTTGTAATAAACTAAAAAATAACGTTCCCACTTTAAAGGGGAAATGCACGTTAGATACATGTCCCCGCTTATATTTGTTTTCAAATTTACTATAAAAAGGGAAATTGAAATATGCATCCACACTTTCCAAATTTTAAAAAGCCACCCAAAAAAAATAAATTTATAATTTTAATAAAATGAAAAATTCAGCACGAAAAATTTTTATTCCCGTTTGAAATAAAATTGGTAAATTCCCAAAAGCAAACATATTGTAATTTAAATAGGGGTCAAGGAAGGTATTAACCCACCCCCATTAGGGGTTATTCCATTTATATTTACACGAATTTAAAAAATCCGGCTTATGGATTTTGTTTCAAACGTTTTATGGAAATTAAAAATACTTTTTTTGGGGGGATTTAGACCCATTCATAATGATTTTGAGTATAGGTAAGTCCACAGATAAATATTACAGTTGGTAGTCCAAAGTTTTTATAAACCCCCTTATGAATTTTTGTTTTTCTAAGCCTTTTATCAATATTTAAGAAATGCCCCTTTTGTTTTATTCTGTTCCACATTTTTCTCTTTTCAATATAGCTATAAAAAATTCTTTCCATTGGAGAATTCTCTGAAATTTCCATAAAAATTTTTTTTGGTATACATAGATTCGGACCCGGGGGGCAATAAAAGGTTTGCCCAATTTAAATTCAAAAATTAAAAATGAAAGATTCACGACACAACAACAAACAGCAAAAGGGGGTTTAATTATAATAATTGAATTAAGACCAAATTTTGAACCAAAAGACAAACACAGATACATCAAACCTTTCTCGTTGGAAAGATTTAAAAGACACTATTGTACCCCAATAAGTTTAGTTAACAATTTAATAGATCACAGAAATCAAATCTCTGAAATCCGAAAATTTCTTTCATCTTTGTTTCACAACCTTTAGCCCAAAAAATTTTCAATAAAATGACCAATTTTTTAGATTTTTAACAAATGGGGAAGGACCTATGTCCAGACCCAGTTCATAAAATTTTCCGAGTATGATTGATTTGTAAGCTTCAGCAGATAAATCATTAGCAGTTGGTAGCCAAGGTCGATAAATGCCCTCCATTTCACTGAATTTTTGTCTTCATAGCATTTTTCAATATATATAACCTGTATAATGCATTAACATCTGAATATCGAGTGGTTCCAATTCTGTGACTCTTTTAACAAATATATCTATAAGAAAATTTCTTTCCATTATAGAATTCTTCTTCTTACAATATCAAAAAATGCATCAAATATTTTGTCGTATACATCAGCTTCTGGACCTGAAGAGAGTGACAATAAATTAGGCATTTGCCCAATCCTTCAACAACAAAAAATTGAACACCACATAGAAAGATTCAGACACAACAACAAACAGCAAAAGTGGTTGATAAGTTGATAAGTAATTCGCATTAATGACACAAAATTGAACCACATATCAAACTATTCAGATTCCCAACCCACCTGGATGTACTCGTTGTTGACAAAAAAAAAGACACTGATTGTACCAAAAAGTATGATGTTGCACTTTAATAGCCACAGAGTCTTATCTCTGATGTGTCTTAAAATACTTTCATCATTTGCTGTTGCAGCTTCCTTTAGCCACCCAAAAAAATTATCGTAATAAATATGAGCCAATTGTTGTTATGTTTATAACAAAATGAAAGAAAATGCTCACATCATTCCTTTCATTCTTGAAAGTATCATCCCTTGAAATCCCCGTATAATGATGTATTATAGACCTAACATAATACAGGTAAAAAAGCAATTACAAGAAAATGTAGGGCAATAGAATAAATACAAACCTGCAACAAATGTCTCTGCTTTTACTTAATTTAGCTAAGACACAACTAGGCGGTATACTGCTTTGCTTATCAAATTGTTATCAACTTGTTTTGTAGAAATATGAGTGTGAATGGTTATGCTTATCTCAGGCTTACTTTTTTATGCTGAGGGAACAGACTGTTCAGATCTTAAAGAGCCCTTTCTAACAGTATACCACAGATGGGAATAGATGAGAGTAAATCTTTAATCCCTGTGATTGAGGGTAACATACTTTACAATACATCACTTTTGGCAAGGATGGCCTGTTCCGCCCCGATTTGTCATTTCGTCCCAATGTGTCATTTTCCTTAGTTGTCCCAATTTGTCACTAAATGTTGTTCCTTTGTGTCGCAAAATTCCAATTTGTCACTAAAAAATCGTCACGATTCCAATTTGTCACTAGGTATCGTCCGAATTGTCGCAAAATGACAATATGTCACTAGAAATTGTCCCATTGTGTCGCAAAAACCCATTGTGTCGCTTAAATATGTCACTAGAAATTGTCCCAATTTGTCACTGGAAATCGTCCGAGTGTTCTGAAAGCCAGTCCAATTGAAGATAACCGACCTTGCAAGGATTTTCTCTCCAGCAACATCCGAGAGTTTCCATTTGCACCAGATGCATGACGAACACTATACTTGAAACACCTAGACTGAGACTCAACTCCACCCACGGCTACCACATCCAGCACTACAACCAACATCAAAGACGACTGGATAATACCCGAAATCGTAAAACCAACACTTTTTGTCGGCTCATACAATATGTCCAGAATAACTGACCCATCCTATGAATTCCATTTCTTCCCAGGTGCAAAGATCCACCACATGACGAGCATCATCAAGAGTTATAACGACATAACCAAACCATCAACCATTATTTTCCCTGTTGTTTCTTATATGAAAAATATGGGAGGTATTAACACTCTGTCTTGTCATATGCTTGCAAAACAACTCTTGCATTGGTGTATTGAAAATAATGTTTCGTCATTTATAGACTTCAATGAACATTTGTTTATTAATATCAACATTTGTACTCCCAAATGGACATTTGTACCGCGAAATCAGTAACTTGTCGGATTTAACAAAATTTGAAAAACATATCTTGAAATACAAATCGGGAAAAACAAATCTCCAAAAACATTTCTTCAAATGCAAGTTAAGAAAATTAATATACCATCATTATGAGGTCAGGCGGCGCTGTATGTCGAAAGTAGAAAACGCCTAAGTGATAATTGTGTCGAGTTAATCATCTAGTTATTTCTAATATTGAAATAATAATTAGCCTAATCCGTTTCAAATTCATCAATCAATATTTATGCGAATATTGAGAAATACTTGGGTATTCAGTTTATTTTCATTAAAATTGAGCGATTTGGGTACGAAGCGGCCAATAGGGCAAGAGCTATTTACCACTCGTGGCAAATAGCCAAATGGTGTTCAAATGGCCATAAAATAAAATAACATAAAATGAGTATCTTTTAATACAAACAGTCTCGGTCATGCAATTTGATGATAATAACTGTTAAACCCATATAAATATTCCAGTAAATGCTGGTTGAAACTAAATATTAATAAACTATAAAATGAAAGTAGGATTTCGAAGGTCAGGGTCAGTTTAGATCTCAAGGACGCAATGTGATGTTTATATATCATGTCGAATTGATCGGGCCTTATGAATTTAGAATGCCTTAATAATTTTTTGTCTGTGAATTAAATAACTCTACTGCTCCCGTTAAGAGGCCCTGTGAATGAACATCACCAAAAAGTGTTGCTAGATCCGACTACAAAGGAGCAAACAAGTGCACACAATATACTAGAATGCAAATCTTTAACGATTAGCGGAAGCGGTTCATAACTTCCAACAAAACTTCAATGCTCGAAGTTTATAAGAATGGTACGGGTAAGAGGATCTTAACATCTGAAAGATTGGAAATTACTAAATTTTGTTATATAAATAGATGTGAAAAGATTAACAAAACTGTCACGAGGTTGTAAACCGTCATTGCATTTTGGAGAAGTGGTGAGATGTAAGTCTAACAGGGTGTATTCATGTTCCGTTCCGCAAAATACAGATGTAAATACCCTCTGTATTTCTCCTTACAATTCCCATACGACCAACATTTCAAAATGCACAAAATCAGTCCTTTTTTATACGCCCACGTGAAAATGTGGCCGTATATTGCCATCACCCCTGTCCGTCCGTCGGTCTGTCGGTCCGTCGGTCCGCCCGTCCGTCCGTCCGTCAACAATTACTTGTGTACGCGATACAGGCCAGAGTTCTTATCCGATTTGAATGAAACTTGGTATGTGCATTCATTTTGATAATATCTCGGACAAGTTCGAAAATGGCACTATTCCATATGTCGGTTTATGAGTTATTGTACTTGATTGAATGATTAAACGTTCAAATTTACTTGTGTACGCAATAGAAGCTATAGTTTTCATCTGATATGAATGAAACTTGGTATGTGTATTCATCTTGATAATATCTCGGACAAGTTCGAAAATGGCACGATTCCAGATGTCGGTTTATGAGTTATGACCCTTGATTAAATGAAAAAACGTTAAAATTTACTTGTGTACGCAATAGAAGCTGTAGTTTTTATCCAATTTGAATGAAACTTGGTATTTGTATTCATCTTGATAATATCTCGGACAAGTTCGAAAATGGCAGGATTCCAGATGTTGGTTTATGAGTTATGGCCCTTGATTAGATGGAAAAATGTTAAAATTTACTTGTGTACGCAATAGAAGCTGTAGTTTTCGTCCGATTTGAATGAAACTTGGTATGTGTATTCATCTTGATAATATCTCGGACAAGTTCGAAAATGGCACGATTCCAGATGTCGGTTTATGAGTTATGGCCCTTGACTAAATGAAAAAACATTAAAATGTACTTGTGTATGCAATAGAAGCTATAGTTTTCATCCGATATGAATGAAACTTGGTATGTGTATTCATCTTGATAATATCTCGCCAGATGTCTGTTTATGAGTTATGGCCCTTCATTAAATGAATAAACGTTAAAATTTACTTGTGTACGTAATATAAGCTGTAGTTTTTATCCGATTGGAATGAAACTTGGTATGTGTATTCATCCTAATAACATCTCGGACAAGTTAAAAAATGGTGCAAATCCAGATGTCGGTTTATAAGTTATTGCCCTTTATTAAATGAAAAAACATGGAATATTCTGTTTGCTGAAGTGGGCGTATGTTACCTTGCCTGGCAAGCTATCTTTATATCTTTCTATGGAAAGAGGAGAACTCTCGCAGATGTTCCATGAGAGTCATAGAATTGGCTAATAATACTTATTTCAGCGTAGAGGAGAATTACTGGATGAAAAATTGTCGAATTCGAACTTTATCAATTCTAATGCTCACACAAAGTTTCATTCAAATCCATTGAAAATTGTAGCTTCTATTGTGTCTACATCGAATACAGAGACAGGAGCAATAACTCAAAAACCGTTCATCGAAAAATAGGCAAAATCGAACTTGACTGCCGTCTTATCAATTCCAATTCTCATACCAAGTTTCATTAAGATCCATATAAAATTGTAGCTTCTATAGTGTCTACAACAAATGTTGACGGGCCGACGGACGGACAGGGGCGACGACAATATACGTCCACATAAAAAGTCGTTTTTAAAAAACACGTGGTATAAAAAAACGTGCCACTTATTACTTACAATGAAGCCCATAGCGACCTTGCTAAAATTACCACGAGTGGCAAATAGACAGTCCCAAATATACAGCGCCTCCTGACGTCATAATGATGGTATGCTAACTTTCTGAACTTGCATTTGAAGAAATGTTTTTGGAGATTTGTTATTCCCGATTTGTATTTCAAGATTTGAAAAATCAAACATATTTCAAAATAGCGTACATGATTATGAATTTAGATAGTCATGGTCTTCCATAAAACTGAATGGATGTTAAATTCAGATATTTTCTCTTATTTATTTGCTACAAGGCTTAACTGTCAGATCAAAAAATGTTGCTCTTGGGAACCAGATCCAGAAACATCTTATATAAAGGCATTTACTTTGTCATGGCATGATTTGTGTTGTTATTTGAATCCACTTTTTAGCCTATTGAATCGATGTGTTCAGAAGATTCGTCAAGACAAGGCGAAGCGTATAATTGTAGCACCGAGTCGGCCAAGCCAACCATGGTTCACGAGGTTACTGGAGTTAATAGAAGATGTTCCAGTAGTTCTTCCAGCTTAAAAAGACCTTATTGTGCAGGTATCAAGAGGAAAATCCTCCATCCTCTAAATCTTATGACATGTTGCGTTTCTGGAGTCAACTCGAAAAACGAGGACGTTCTCAAAAAGCAACAACTGTCTTCATGGCATCTTGGAAGTCGAAAACCCAGAAACAATATTAAGGTTCCAGTTCTGTCGTCAAGAACATGATGATCCACATTGCTCATCTATAAAAACTGTCATTAACTTTTCGGCGTTTTTGTTTTCTGCAGGCCGTGGTTATAGTGCCATCAACACAGCTAGAGGGGCCTCTCATCACTAGGGACTGATTTGATATTTGATGGGTTTTCTAATAGGGCGACGTCCTTTGGTTAAAAGGTTTTAAAATGTGTGTTTAATCTGAGGCCTACTCAAGCACATTATACCTGTACTTGGGAAGTGGCACCTGTTTTAAAATATTTACAAACGTAATGACCTGTTGCAGAAACTTTCGTTAAAATTTTAACATTGAAATTAGTGATGTTGATCGCTTTAATTTGTGCTGCAAGAGTACAATTTCTTTATTGTTTGAAATTGTGTAATATGTTGAAGAAGAGATCTTCATCTGTGTTCTTGATTACTGATGTGTTAGAAATAAGTGCCCGGATTTGTTTTGATCTCAACCAGAAATAAAGTCTTAAAAAGACAATTTTTTAGGTCTAATTGCACGGATTAATTACATGGACTCAGTCCAGTAAAACATTTTATGCTAACGAATTTAGTCCGTTCTATTTTTAGAAATCCTCTTTCTCCCTTCCTTTGGGGGTTTTTGCATGTCCATTTTTGATTAATTTTTGGTCTAGATTTGAAATTTGATGTCTCAAATTGCATTTTCTTTCAGAATTTCCGAGATAATGAGCAATTTAATTGGCGGAAGGTTATTCCTAAAAATAGTGGTTTTGTGTGCAGTGACAGTAAAGCGGATGTTGATAAAATGTAGTGGTTTACTTTCATTTTGTTTAGTTCAAAACTATATTGAATTTTTGTACAGAAACCAAGTATTGGCCTGGCTTTCATGTGACATATAAGAAAGTTTTCAACGAGATTCCTGGAAAAAGTTCTAGAAGGTTGAATTTTGTGATTTAACATGGAAATAGATGGCAAATGAATTGGTGGACTGAGTCCACATTAGCAACCATTAGAGTAATCTCCCTTCACAAAATTTGCAACATGGCTACTGATTGGTTATTTAAGCTAGAAGACTTTTCATTGGCTAAGTCAAGTGTGGCTGCTTCTTGCCAGTCACATCTCCTTTAGCCTTAGCCAGGTGGGTTAATAAACAATCTGTCTTCTCCAATTTCAACCTCTTTTTTCTTTATGTTCAAATGGTTTCAGCCCTTGAAAAGTAAGGGCATACTGTTGCCATTGTGGGGCATAGCATAAATAAACATTTACAACTTTTTGTTTCAACAAAAATCAGTAAAAATTTAGGTTTTTCACCAGACAATGTTTCCTAGCATGGCTTCAACGGTGCAACAGTCGACAAAATACAAAAAGAGGTTCAAACCATTTAAAGTAATAACCCCAAATCTATAGTTTTGCAAATAGGGGCCAACGATTTATCTCCATCTACCTCAAATATTCAGGGGAATATTACATCACAAACTGATGAGCCTATTGTTGAACCAATACCAATTCCATGTGGCAGTGGTTCTACTTCTGGTTCTTGTATTACAATAGAGTACAATGAAATGCGAAACACAATCAAAAGAGCATACAAAGAGGATGTATCATCTGCAAGAAGAGAAGTATCCGATCCTACAAATACTTGTACTTTAAACCAGCAACAAAGATCAGACAATGCTGTTTCAAATAACAATGATATAATTGTTGAAAATTCGGTTGTAACGTCCCCTGGATTCTCTATATCAACACAATGCAGTGATTATTTAAAGCAAAGGATTTGGGACAATCAGTATATTGATATGACTTTCATATTAGAAGGTGATTCGCAAGATTGTTATGATCTCAAATTAAATGAAAGGAATGGCTCGGCTGCTCTTGAATGGGTTCAAAGAAATCAACCTAAATCTTTATCGTTTGATAAATGGGTTTCAGCCTTTAATGTTTATATTGTTATACGCTGTCAAAAGGATCCATTTGAGTTGGAGGACTTGCTAAACTATGAATCTTTTATTAGGAAATTGTTCGACAGACCTGCTGATTGGCAATTTTATGGCTTTTGAAGGCCAACAATCCCAAACTTAAATTTAATCAAATCGAATGGGAACTTTCGTCAGATGCCTCGACATTTAGGGTACCTCCAAACTTGTCACAAACAACCTTTAAGATTAAAATTCAAACATGTAATAAATTCAATTCTGGCAAGTCTCTCAAATGTTACAAATACTTTCATATTTTTCGAACATGTAATGGTCCACATTCTATGATTCATTACAACTCGAAAAATTCAGGGTCAGGGATGACCAAGAATAATTTTCGCAACTACAAGCCCAATAAGCAAAATTCAAGACAAAGTGACAGAAGTACCCCAAATACAACAGGCTCTTCCAACTCTGAGGGATCTTTCCAGTCAAATAGTTTCACCAGTAAATCCTGAAATTTTAGGGGTATGGTGAGCCAAAGAAATTGTACCTTTATGAAGGATTTAAGTTTGGTTTTCGTATTGCGTTTGCTGGTACAAGCAATCCACACACAGATCATAATCTTATTTCAGCAGCTGAGCAAACTGATGTGATTCAGGATTAAATTCTGAGCTTAATGCAGGTCGTATTTCAGGCCCACTTCCACAACCCCCCTTTCATGATTTTGTTGTAAGTTCTTTAGGTGTTGTCCCTAAGAAAGACAGTGCCAAATTCCGTCTAATACATCATTTAAGTCATCCTGAAGGGTTCTCGGTTAATGAAGGGTTCTCGGTTAATGACGGCATTTCCATTCAATCAGCTATTTTACTTATTAAACTGTGCGGGGAGGGTTGTTTCCTTGCAAAAACTGACATCAAATCAGCTTTTAGAATATTTCCGATCCACCCAGAAGATCACAATCTTTTAGGGATGAAATGGAAAGGTCAATTTTATTTTGATCGCTGTCTTCCTATGGGATTATCCCAAAGTTGTAAATTATCTGAAGAATTTAGCACTGCACTGGAGTGGATTGCGTGTACTAAGTTGTGCTGTTTTGGTGTCAGTCATGTTCTAGACAATTTCCTTTTCATAAAATTGTCAGTCAAATGTAAACATTCATTTGAACGTTTCCAGTGTGTTTGTGGAGAGTTGGGGGTTCCTTTGTCACCTGAAAAGACGTTTGGTCCAAAACAAGTTCTCCCATTTCTGGGCATTACCCTTGATGCGGTCAAGTCCCAGAAAACAAATTATTAGTAGTCAAATGCCGTTCAATATTAGTGTTGGAAACATATAAATTTGAGAGATTTACAATCATTGATAGGTACTTTAAACTTTGCAACATGGGTTGTGCTACCTGGTCGAACATTTCTGAGGCGGCTGATTGATCTCACTATCAGTTGCAAAAAGTCAAATCATAAAATAAGATTGAACGTAAGTGCAAGACAAGATTAGGAAATGTGGTCAAGATTTTTGTTTTTTAATGGAAAAACATTTTTTATGCCTGAAAGATAGGTCTCCTCAGTTAACCTACATTTTTTTACCGATGCTTCTACTGTGGACTGTGGGCAGTCCCAGGTGATATATGGTATATGGCTCTTGGATAAGTACCTCTTCATCCGATCATATAACTGCTTTAGAACTATACCCAGTATTGGTAGCTTTAGTGACATGGGGCCACCTTTTACAAAATCAATGTATCAGATTACACGTAGATAATCTTATCTTTAGTTTTCATTATCAATAATCAGACTTCAAAATCCAAAGACGCAATGCTCTTGCTGAGACTCTTTCTATTGACTTGCATTAGGCATAATATATTATTTCAAGCTTATCATATTCTGGGTTTAGAAAACACGTTAGCTGATCAATTGAGTCGTTTGCAGGTTCCAAAATTCAAGAAATCCTGTCCTTCAGCGGAAGATCAACCCACAGTAGCTCATCCCTCTCTGAAATAAGAAAATTGGCTGCCATTCTTGAAACGTTATTGAAAGGATCCATTGCTCATTCAACCAAGGTTCTTTACTATATAGTACAGACACAAAACGAATCTGTGCTATACCAAGAAAATGTTTTTATATCAATAACGAAAATATTGTTACCCTTAAGATATCAGGATATAGCATTGTACCTGGCCTATTTGTATTATAAAAACAACAAGCAGCATTATCTCCACACTTATCTGCATTAGCCTTCATTCAAAGGATGGTTGGTTTCGAGGACACTACCAAGCAAACAGTGCAGGGTGCTTTTCGTCCAAGCCCACAATTAGATGCTCTCTTTTCTTTAGCAAGAATTGGAGAATTACTCCCTCCTTACACTGCTCACAGTCAAAAAGTAAATTCAGATATCTGATGTAGGTTTCTCTCTTGTAGATAGTGCACCTGTTGCTATGACGATCACCTTCAGGACATTTAAACATAACATTTCTCAGAAACCACATTTGATTTGTTTGAAAAAGCATTCTACACAGTCAATTTGTCCAATTGAAAATTTACACAGTTATTTATCTGCTCGGCCCAGGTTTCAGGGTTGTCTTTTTATTAAGTCTTCGGGCACCTCATTGACACGTAAGGAGTTCACTTCCGTTTTAAATCGGGCATTGAAATTCTGTAAGTTGGATGCTTCGCTCTACAAAGGGCATAGTTTAAGAATAGGGGGTGCAACTGCAGCTGCAGAAAGAGGTTTTTTTCTGATAGTCAAATTGGTTTATTGGGTAGATGGAAAATTGGTCATTCTTTGTTTTCATTAGACTAATAATTGAATAATTGCATAACTTTGTTGCTAATTATCCGATCGCTTTGAAAATTACAGAATATAGAGAAGTCGCCTATAGAAATAAAAAGACATCATAAAAAAATTCTACCACTTCCGGTTTTTGCGTGAGAACTTCCGGTTTTTCAGAACCACGTTCGGTGACCCTACCTCCGGTGCATGTAAGAAATGAGTACAAAAGCTATACATATAAACTATCAGGCATAATTAGAACCCAATTAGAGGAAAAAATTCTAACCGGAAGTGAAACTTTATGACAGAACGGTGACATTTAGCAAAATTTTAATTATTTTTCTCCGATTTGTACGATTTTGGTATTTTTTGAAACTTTGTTACTTTATCTAAAATTTGTTGGGAACAGAATTTTCATTTTCAAATTTAATTTTTTTTTAAGCCGTATTGATTTTTTAAAAAATTAAAAGGCTATATCAAATGACCTTGACCTTCAATGACCTTGAATTTTTTCACAAGTAGAATGTTCTTGACATTAGCTTTCTACATAGGCCTATAATGGTCGACAACAATAAAAAATTCGAAAGGCTATATCAAGTGACCTTGACCTTCAATTACCTGAATAATTTTAAAGTAAAATGTACTTGACCTAAGCTGTCTATACCTAAGCTTATAATGGTTGTTATAAAGGTTGTTTTGTGTGTTTAAAAATTAAAAATTAAAAAAGGTTATATCACGTGACCTTGTATCAAGTGACCTTGTATCAAGTGGCCCCATAGGGGTTGTTTGCCACTCTAAGTACTGTTCACAGTTGTAGTTATAATTAGTTTACATGTTACTTCCTTTGGTAGAGACCTTAATTTAGTTAGTTATTTCAAATGGGTATAGTTTTTTATACGCCCACATGGAAATGTGGACGTATATTGCCGTTGCCCCTGTCCGTCCGTCGGTCCGTCCACATTTGTTGTATCCACGATAGAGGCTACAGTTTTTATCCGATCTTAATGAAACTTGGTATACATGTGTATATTGATGATATCTCGGTCAAGTTCGAAAATGGAAATTATCGCATGAACGATGTTTGAGTTATTGCACTTGACTTAGTAAAACGCGTCAATTTTGGGTTGAATCCACAATAGAGGCTACAGTTTTTATCCGATCTTAATGAAACATGGTATACATGTTTATAATGATGATATCTCGGTCAAGTACAAAAATGGAAATTATCGAATGAACGGTTTTTGAGTTATTGCCCTTGACTTAGTAAAAACGCGTCAAATTTGGGTTGTATCCACGATAGAGGCTACAGTTTTTATCCGATCTTAATGAAACTTGGTATACATGTATATGTTAAGGATATCTGGGTCAAGTTCAAAAATGGAAATTGTCGAATGAACGGATTTTGAGTTATTGCCCTCGACTTAGTAAAAACGCGTCAAATTTGGGTTGTATCCACAATAGAAGCTAAAGTTTTTATCCGATCTTAATGAAACTTGGTATACATGTATATATCGATGATATCTCGGTCAAGTTCGAAAATGGAAATTATCGAATCAACGGATTTTGAGTTATTGCCCTTGACTTAGTAAAAACGCGTCAAATTTGGGTTGTATCCACGATAGAGGCTACAGTTTTTAACTGATCTTAATGAAACTTGGTATACATGTAATGATATCTTGGTCAAGTTCAAAAATGGAAATTATCGAATGAACGGATTTTGAGTTATTGCCCTTGACTTAGTAAAAACGCTTCAAATTTGGGTTGTATCCACGATAGAGGCTACAGTTTTTATCCGATCTTAATGAAACTTGGTATACATGTATGTATTGATCAAATCTCAGTCAAGTTCGAAAATGGAAATATCGAATGAACGGATTTTGAGTTATTGCCCTTGACTTAGTAAAAACGCGTCAAATTTGGGTTGTATCCAAGATAGAGGCTAAGTTTTTATCCAATCTTAATGAAACTTGGTATGCATGTATGGAAATTATCGAATGAACAGATTTTTATACGCCCACATGAATATGTTGACGTATATTGTCGTTGCCCATGTCCGTCGGTCTGTCGGTCCGTCAACATTTGTTGTAGACACTATAGAAGCTACAATTTTCTATTGATTTTAATGAAACTTTGTATGAGCATTGGTATTGATAAGACGGCAGTCAAGTTCGATTTGGACGATTTTTCGATAAACGGTTTTTGAGTTATTGCCCCTGCCTCTATATATGTTGTAGACACAATAGAAGCTACAATTTTCAATGGATGTGATGAAACTTGGTGTGAGAATTGGAATTGTTAAGACAACAGTCGAGTTTGAATTTGGCAATTTTTTTGATGAACAGTTTTTGAGTTATTGCCCTTGATGTAGTAAAATCTTGTCAAAATTTTAGTTTTGATGCAATTAATCCTCCAATTTTCAGAGGATTTTCATGAAAATTGGTGTGAGCATTGGAATTGATTAGACCTCAGTCAAGTTTGAATTTGACAGTTTTTCAATGAACTGTTTTGAGTTATTGCCCTTGATTTCGTGAAATTGCGTCAAGATTCTATTGTGGTTTAATAAGAAGCTTTAATTTTCAAAAGATTTTGATGGAACTTGGTGTAAGCATCTGAATAGATAAGACATTAGTCAAGTTTGAATTTCCGACTTTTTTAATGTTTGATTTATGATTTATTGCCCTTGACTTAGTAATATTGCGTCAAAAATTTTTGTGGGTGCAAAATAAGCTACAAATTTTTAATAGATTTGATGAAACTTGGTATGAGTATTGAAATAGATAAGATGGTGGTCAAGTTTTAATTTGACGATTTTCCATGAACAGTTTTTGAGTTTTTGCCCTTGACTTCAATATCCATTTAGTGAATGTTTTAGAGTCATTGCTTAATTTATTTTTCAAATTCAATGCTGCCAGTGGGCGTATGTTACCTTGCCTGGCAAGCTATCTTTATAGTTAGTTTTAGGTTACTTCTATCAGTAAGGACCTTTGGAAGTTTCCTTTAAGATAACAATTACATTTATTGTTATTTACTGGTTTTCTCTTTTTTATGGGTGGCGGTAGACCCCTGTCTTGTGGCGGTATTATTCCACCACCTTTGATATTCTTAAAACAGTTGGTTTAAATTGAACAATCAAGTAATATTTGTATTTCATAATTATTATTATACGGGTATACTGTAATTATTATTCATTCAGTTTTGTTCAATTGATACTTTTTTCAATATTGGTTTAAAATTAATTATGAATTCTATATAAAAAAGAACTCCTTGGTTAAGGTCAAGTTTGATTATAATTCTTCTTACACTGTTGACGTCCTTAGAAGTGAGATACGGCACGAGCTCCCACAGTCATACTTCAAAGTGTGAGAAGTTGCAAAACCCCACATACACAAACCCATAAAAGGGAGGGTCTCCACATAACGGGTGGGCACTCTAAGGACGTCAACGTTTAATTGTTAAATTCTCCTTACACTGTATGACGTAACTTAGAGGTCACGTGAGATTTTCAAAGTTGCAACTACGAACAATAAAACACTAGTAAATTTTAATCAATCTTTATATAAGATCAGATTTTATATTTTGTATAATGCTTCAAATCATTTAACTAAATCTAAAAACATTACTGAAAAAATCCTTGGTTGTTAATAGGCTTATTATAATATTTCCTGAAAGTGGACTCGTTTGACCATCCTGCAGTGTCTGAAATAGATTTTAAAGGAACGGAAGCTCTACAAGCAGCTGAACATGAAGCAGATCGAATACTGTATGGCCTGGTCGTGTTTGTTTCAACAATTCACCTTTTTACGAAAGATTTTGAAAAAGTAATATTACTAATATCAATCAAATGAAGGGTCTGAATTATCTGACCTGTTAATAGGGCTAACATAGTTATTAATTTCAGTTTTACCGTTTGAAGAGGAATCTTTATTACTGGAGGCAACGATTGCAAGTATTTTAACACAACATTAGTATACCAAATCGCCTGATTCCTAGGCATCAAATTAAAAATACCTTTCATAAACCTTATCACAATAGGTAAGGTACCTACAGGTTTATTGTCAATAAAAATAAAAGTTGATAGTGCTGATCTAGCTGAATTAATAGCACTGTAAGATAAGTTCTCATATGAGCACGTAAGAAATTCAATAACAGTTTCTATAGGGGTGAAAAGGTATCCACATTCCTTTGAGAAACGAACTGAGCTTGTTTTGAAAGTTTGTTGTTAATAAAATATCCCCAGATACATGCACTGCCAGTAATTTCATCTTGGGAAGATCTCTGTGCACTTGCTTCAAAGGATGAGTTAATACTCTTTCTACCCTAGGTAAAACAAATGGAAAATTAATTATTAATCTCATCATTTTTGAGAACCAGTATTGTGTTGACCACCATGGAACCACTTAAATACCTGTGGCACTTTCTTGCTCTATTTTTTAAAGTATTTGTCCTATTAGACAAAAAGGTGGAAAACAATAAGATATAGATGTATTCCATGGCACAGAGAAGGCATTGATGACAGTTGCATATGTGTCTGGTTTGTAGCTTTAGTAATTAGATAATTTTGCATTTAATCTGGAAGCAAACAAATCCACTTCCGGAAATATTTTAAGTTTTTTCTCAAATGCTACAGAAAACTTCCTGGTCTAGAGACGATTCACCATTGTCATGTGATATACGACTTTGGTTGTCTGCCTCCACATTACTTATGCCTTTGATATGGAAGCAGTAATCGTAAAGACATTCTATCTAAAAAAAAAAAAATCTAAAAACAGTTTTAATATTTTAAAAAACAATTCATAGGTATGTTTAAAATTGTAAAAATGACCAGTGAAAACTTACATACAACATATATTCCATTAACAATTTTAAGGTCATTAATCAGAAATAACGAACACCAATTTAATAATGAATGTCCGTAGTCTATTTCCGGTTAAACGGTCATGTTAGTTTTGTGGCATATATCTCGTGTACTTGAAAGTTTTTGACTTTTCCTAATTCAGATCAGAGGTCGTTGACCTTGATTGTCGACTGGAACTTCTAATGTGATGTCCAGTTCTTCTACTTCCGGTTTGAAGCCTTCTATATTAGTAATTGTTGACCGATCTGAAAATTGACTAATTAGCCTAGCTAGAGAGTTGATTTCTGTGTCAAAGACAAACGTCTTCAAAAACCATACATATAATTTTCTATATATAAACCGAACGGTCGAAGAAAGGAAAAAAAAATCTCGCCAAAAAACACGGAAGTTATGCATAATTTATATGAAAACTTACATACAACATATATTCCATAAACACTTTTAAGGTCATTAATCAGAAATAACGAACACCAATTTAATAATGAATGTCCGTAGTCTATTTCCGGTTAAACGGTCATGTTAGTTTTGTGGCATATATCTCGTGTACTTGAAAGTTTTTGACCTTTCCTAATTCAGATCAGAGGTCGTTGACCTTGATTGTCGACTGGAACTTCTAATGTGATGTCCAGTTCTTCTACTTCCGGTTTGAAGCCTTCTATATTAGTAATTGTTCACCGATCTGAAAATTGACCTAATTAACCTAGCTAGAGAGTTGATTTCTGTAAAGACAAACGTCTTCAAAAACCATACATATAATTTTCTATATATAAACCGAACGGTCGAAGAAAGGAAAAAAAAATCTCTCCAAAAAACACGGAAGTTATGCATAATTTATATCTAAAGGTGACGCTTTTCGCCATTTATTATCAGATTTTCATGATCATATGGGAACTCGCAAGTTATAAAACCGTTAGAATTTGTTGCTGTTTTAATTGGAACTCACACTACAAATGTCTAATATTTTGTTATCTATACCAGTGTTTGTAGAGGAGTATTACATATAAACTTAATATAGAAGTTAGTTGATGATGAAAACTGGAGATATTTCTATTTAAGAAGAATAGATTTTCTAAAATTCTACCATGAATCAAGTACAAATTTATCAACTAAATGTGGAATTCCTTCATTTTGAAGACTGAAACCATCAATAGACTGGTCGACATGATGTAAACTCTTCTCTAGAAGTCATATGAGTCTTTATTCTTTAACAGTTGGTTTTAATGATTTGATAATTGATAGTTTTATCATTATTGAGAAATAATTAATGTTTAAGAGGAGTGAATGTACGGATTCATTGAAACAGTAACATACACTTTGATCTTTTCGAGACTGTAGCAATGAATGACATTGGCGCCATAAACTACTTTGTTTTAAATTAAAAACGATTAATGACTACCTGTTCAATATAGAAAGATATGAAAATGAATACTTCACTAAAAATAAGTGTATGCAAATATTTTGTGGAACTTCGTCATCCTCGATGGGATCAATGTCTTCCACGTACAGGAATATCGTGTTGAGTATTTTTAGAATAGGTTATAACTGATTTTTTTATAACATAAATAGTGGGGAATACTGTTTGTAATTATTCTAAATAGTATCTTTTGATAATACGGGATGCTTGGCAAGAAATACTGTTAAATGGAGTAAGAAATGGAATAATTTGGGAGTCATATATATATAAATTTAAAGTTGTAAATTATAATTCTGTATGAAATAAAGAAAATGGGGATATGGACCGAATCATTTTAACTCTCGCCTAATTTAACCGATGCAACTGAAATTTTAAAGGAGTTACAACAGTATATTTCCCCTCTCACTGTATTTCTCGCAATAAACCCTTCTACTAGAAAAAAAAAAGGGGATTTTAAATTCCACCGGGTAAAAAAATGCCCCCCGGGTTTTTAAACCCAGATAGGGTTTTTGACTAGGCCTAGGTCAATATTTTATGGATTACAACTTATGAATCAAAATGGAAATTGAAATTTTTGAATATGGAAAGTTTACTAGGATCAACTTTCGGCATTTCGCGTCAATCCACAACAAATTAATTCCCAAACTATGTCAATTGACATGGGTAAAAGGGCTTTCCCCGTTCACAAACTGCACTTTGAATTTAAACGTCAAGGGTCCAAACTTATAAATAATATCACAGAAGCAAACACACAGCTAAATAGTTACATTTTACACTTGTTTCAATTTTACACATGTCAATTCACTTTTGTTAATGATGAGGCTATCGTTTAGTTTTTTCAATCGTTGTCCCGTTGATATGTTTGTTTACTAACCGCCATTTTGGTTCATTGACGATTTTTTTTTCTCGTGATCACATGGCAAAATTATTTTTACATTTTTATTAAAATGATGTCAAGATTTATGTATCATTACAATATAAAAGAAAAATACACATATCTTTGTTCTTTTTTATAAATTCTGTCGTTTATTGAAGCGGTATGTTTGGGACTATTTTTCATAAATATCTAAATAAAAATCACAAAACCGTTTAAAAATTATTTTCCAAACCCGGAAAAATTTTGAATTTTTTTTAAGGAAAAAAACCCCCTTAAAAAAACAAAAAAAACGTAAATTTAAAAAAAATGTCCTACCCACTCAGGGTTTAATAATTTAATAAACCAATTTTTAAAACTAAACATTCCCCCCTAACCGAACTGCAAGGGGACGTTTTCAAAAAAAATCAAGGTATTTTTAACAAAAATTAGTTTTAATTTTTTAATTTTTTAAAAACTTTAAAAGCACGTAAAAAAATTTAGTTTATAAAAATTTTTCAAGGAAATTTTCCTTTTAAATATTTTAAAACTTTAAAAAACCGCCCCTTTTTAAAATGAGGGACATAAAAATTTTAACCATGAAGTAAATTTTTTAAAAAGTTTTTTTTGGGGGTGTAAAATTTTTATTTTTTTTTGTGGGAAAAAAAAGTTAAATTTTAAAAAAAATTTAAAAGTAAGTAAAAAAAATTTTTTACCATTTCCCGGGTTTAAAATTTTTAAAATTTTCTAAAATAAATAGAGAATGTAAACTTTAAAAAGTTTTAAAAAAATTAATTTGATAAATTACAGGGTTACCACAAAAAGTTTTTAAAAAATGAGATTCTTTAATATGCTTTCTGCCCCTTTTTTTTAGGTTTTTTGGGGTTTTAAAACCTGAAATATTTTAAAAATTTTTTGGGGGGGTTTAAATTTTAAATTTTTTTTCCCTGGAAAAAGTGAAATTGGGCTTTTCCCGCCCAATGAAAATCCTTAAATTAATTTAGCAATACAGGTTTTAAATTTTAAAAATTTTAAATTATTTTTCCAAAATTAATAAGAGAAACTTAAAATATTTTAAAAAATTTGGAAATTTTTTCACAATTTCCCCAAAAACAGGATCCAAAAAAAATTCTTTACACCCCTTGGGGGTTTTTTCTTTTTTCACCCAAAATTGACAAAATGAATTTTTATTCCGAAGGGGTTTTTTTTAAGAATAAAAGGGGTTTTTGAAAAAAAATTCTTTAAATTTAAATTTAGGCAAGGAAGTTTAACTTTAAATAAAGGGACTGTATTTTAAAAATCTAAAAAGGCAATTTTACAAATTTTAAGTTTTTTTTCCCTTCAATTGGATTTCCAAAAAAATTTCCCTTTTCCCGGGTAATTTTTTTATTTGAGGGGAAAAGGGGGGGGCAAAAATGGGGGTTATTGGGGGGGGTTTTTTGTTTTCCCAAATTTAATATTTCAACTAAAAAGTTCAACGTTCAAAAATAAGTAGTATAAACTATGTCAGTTTTACACCTTTAATTGGGGATTAATGGCATTTCCAAGTTTCCTGTCCCGGCACTATTTTTGTATTGTAGGGGTCCGAAAGGGGGGGGGCAAAATGGGGGTTATGGGTGGGGGTACAATTGCCCCCTTCCCCAATTTAGCTCCATGACAACTCCAGAGTTCAACGTTCAAGTAAGTAGTATCATCTATGTCAGTTTTACACCGTTGTCAGTTGTCATTAATGACATTTCCACGTTTCCTGTCCTGGCACTATTTGTCTGATATGGGATGGGGTACAATTGCCTCCTTCCCCAATTTCGCTGCATGGCAACGCCATTCTTTTTAACACCAGGATTTGACTAACAAAACATATTACTACAATATTTCTGAGTTTTATTGAAAATGGCTTTTCCAGTGAAAATGGCTTTTCCAGTGAAAAGAGAAAAGTAAAAGCAATAAAAAAAGCCATCGATAAGTTTATATACTTAATTTATTCTTTATCTGTATTACTTATATTATAAAATATTACTTATATTACAGTATGTTCTCGAAGTTATACAGCTTCATCTGGTGTTAAAACATCTCATCTTGGCTATGGACAAAGAAATTATAATAATTCAGTCAGCTGCAGTTATATCATTTATACCAGTAGAAATGCTACTGTTTACATTTCTGTTGATGAGCTGGACATAGAGAGGGAAAGTTCCTGTTCTTTTGATTCTCTTACCATCGGCTTAAATACCCCTAATCCCAGGAAACTTTGTGGAGCCGAACGTGGAACGTTTTTTGTAAGTGCTTATATAGTATATATGCATGGTGTTTTCTAACAATAATTGTCATGGTAAAGGTTTTGTAATTTTGTTTTATATTTGAGAAACAGTCGTTCAGTTGAGTTTCGTAGTTTTCCGTAATAAATATATTATTGGAGAACTAATATACCACTGATACTGATATTTTATTATAATATGCCATTGACAACTTCTATTTCAAAATATTTCAGATAACAATGTGACAGGTCACATAGTTCTAGTATTTAAATCAGACGGTTCGGTTACAGCTCGTGGATTCAAAATTACTTGCAGAGTTGCTAACAGTGAGTAAAGTTTTCCGTTTTGTCTTGTTTGACAGGTAGCATTATCATGAAATTGAATTGCTTATAAAACATTATTGAGCGACTGGGACTATGTAACATTATAATATCTCATTGAGGATTGTCCAAATGATAGTAGCATATAAAAATCAATAATTCAATTTAATTCAGTTAAAGTTAACTACCAAGATGTTCAAACAATATCTAACATGACAGGTGTTTGGGTTGAAGTCCATTGTTTGTGTTTGGTTTTGATATAATAATTTTACGTCAACTTCCACATGGTCGGAAGAAACCAACTCGCTGTTGTTGACCAATATAAATACTTAGGTTTACATTATATTTACATATAATGGGATCTCACTGCAACTACCGAAGCACTGTCAAACCGAGAGAGCACAGTGTAGATTTCGAACATTCACTCACTTAAAGAGATTGGAATTAACTCGTTTGAAAAACTCTTTTACTCGTGAGTTGTACCAATATTAGACTACTCATCTGGCGTTTGGGGAAGTAAAAAAATTAAAGCTATCGAGAACACTCAAAACAGATCTATACGCTACTTTCTCGGAGCTCATCGTTTGGCGCCTCTTCTTGGTATCAATGGAGATATAGGATGGATTCCATGCCATACGACACTGGATTAATATGGTGCGTCTCTGGAATGGACAATAACATTACTAAACAAGCTTTTAACTACGACCACGATAAATGCATACATACTCAGTAAACTTGGAATGGTGGAATATTTTGATCGCAAAGATGTTATCAATATGACAATGTTCAAACGTGTTCTGCAGGACTTTTATTTTTCTATATGGCAAAATGGCGTTTCGAAGACTCCAAAGTTAAGAACTTATGTGAAATTAAAGGCAAACTTAGTACTTGAACAATATGTAAAACTCAATTAAAACAAAAGTGAACGGTCTTGTCTGGGACAACTCAGATGTGGAATTCTACCTTTAAGAGTAGATATGTCGGTGAACAGCCAAATGAACGTGTATGCCAATTTTGCTACTCTAACTCGACAGAGGACGAGTACCATTTCGTACTAAATTGCTCGTCATACGATGCCTTGCGAGAAAATACCTTTAACAAATACCATAACAATGTAACACATAACATGTCAGATGACGATAAATCGATCTTTTTGTTGACGAACTATCCGAGAAAACTTTTTTAGTATACCATGAACGCTTTTCAACATCGACGCAGAGTGCTATATGCGTGATCTGATTATTGACAATTTGTTTCTTTTCCTCGTAATTTCGTATTTTTGCTCAAACTTTGTTTCAATTTTGAAATCCGTGAAAAGATGAAATACTTTATTTATAAATCTGAAAGTGACTTAAAACTAGTATTTTTTATTGAGACATTTTTTGTTCTATGTATATTTCACTGTGTATTGGTTTTTCTTCAGGTACTTGTTTAGTTAACTTAACAAAATTCTGGTGTAATAACCAGCCCTAAATATGGTTTAACTAAAAAATATTCTAGAGACCGGGGCTGGAAAAGCCGATGTTTACCTGAAAGTAAAACAATTTGATTTGGAATCATCATCCCGTTGTTTTTATGATTATCTTCTAATAGTAGCTCCTAATAATCAATCTCAGAAACACTGTGGAACCAAATCATCAGGAACCACGTACTCTTGTAAGTCAGTTTAATTATTCACCTGTTCGAATAATTTAGTAATTTTTTTATGTAAAAAACTCACTTAATTTTGTCGGACTTACCCTTATTGAAAGAGGAATTTTCTATTTTCGTTTTTTCATTTCAGTCAAAGGTATACAAGGTGGATTGGCGCTCAGATTTCATACTGATAGCTCTATTACTAAAACTGGTTTTCTCCTCGAATATCAAGTCTCAAGTTAGTATTATTTCTATATGTCGATCACTAGGTACGTGTGTAGCTGTCGCCAGAACACTAATTTTAACATAATATGGGATTATCATTTATGTAGAAACATGCACGAGAGCTAAACCGTGAGAAAATATTTGTCCTGCCATTACTTTACCATATAAAATAACAATATTTAAACTATTCTAGCAAAAACGAGCACTTATAATTTTATATATATTTTTTATATTTAAAACATGTTATTTTATTTCATTTACAGAAAACAGTACAATATCATCACAGAACAGATCTATCGTGGAGCATCAGCACCCCGTCAATAATCAACACAATCCTGTCTGGGAACAGCACCGGTCCTTTTTTTAACAGCACCGACCCTTTTTGGAACAGTACCGACCCTTTTTGGAACATCAGCATTCCGTTTTGGAACAACAATTTTCCAAATCAAAACCATACATTGATATTTTAACCAGTGAACTAACAATAAAGTTCTGATTGTATGATTAAGAATTGTTTTCTTTGTTACATATCACTCAAAATATAATATACGAATAGGTTGAATTAGTTATTCTAAATCAAATATTTCCATATTTGAATTAAAATGAAGGAACCTCGTATTTCTGTATGAACACCAATAATTCGACGGGACTGTTTCCTAGCCACATCTCATTTAATTTATATAACCTTCAAATGTTACGATTTGTACACCGCTTTCTGTTAATAATAGTGATCTTTAAGGACAGGGTTGAGTTGAAAACCAGATCAAATTAGCATAAAATATAATTTAAAAAGTTCACGATACAAATACACCCTTATGGTAATATTATAGAGCTTTGACAGAGACAATTTAGATCCCAATCCCTCCAAACAGAGGATTTAACTGAAGATAGAAACAAGAAATATTCACTTTAGGACAAGTATTACTACGAAAGATAATAAATACAATATCATATTATATATTATAATTGGAATAAACAAATATTAATTGTAGTAGATTTCATACAACATATACACCAGAAACACTGGTTTGAAAGCTATTACTCGTCACTCGTGACATCTGACAAACTTGACTGTTACAGGATCCCATGGTATTGATCTTACCATTTCCTAGGAATTTGAAATCAGCGAATTTGGCAACTTTGGTCTAAAAAGGGTAAAATCATTACGCTTTTCAAGATCTGTTCTCTGATATATAACAATAGTGTATGCGCTATATTAGCATTTATGATTATTTTAAATTTTAATGTTTTTCACAACACGTTCTCTTCTTGAGTGTATGTACATCTCGTGATCTAAATGATATAGTTGAATCACAACTAAACCTTTTAAATATGATTGAATATATTTTTCAACTTTATAGATCAAAAATTAAAAAATAAACACAAAAGGATTTAGGTTACTATATGTTTTATTTTTTGACTGAGCTTTGTTGATCATACTTTAACAGTTAATTTACTCCATATTTTTAGAAAATATTTCAAATAAATATATTCAAATTGTATGAAGAACACAATATGCAATTAAGGTTGCACAATACTGCCTTGAATTAATTAACCGACAGACAACATTTGATTAGTTGATTGCTGCACTGCTGCGATGCTCAAGACGGCCTGTGAGACTTCCATATATAAATTGTACCTCTGCGCAAGACACGAGAGTTGCTCGCGTTATTAATACATCCCACGTAAAATAACTTATTGTTTAATATTTTATTATATTTTAATCTTTATTTAATTAATTAAAAACATGCTACTGATACGGTCTCTTTTGTTTTTCAAGTTATTTCAAGATATATGGAACCCGAGACAATATTACAATATTGAATATATTTAATGCCAGACTTTTACTTCCGTTTAAACGGTCATTTCTCCCGTGACCTTGAACTTACTTGACTAGGTCTAGGTTGTTGACCATACGATGCGGCTTACATAGTTGCTAGAATGTTACCGAACACAAGGATACTTGAGAGTGGGATGCAGGGGCTGCATGCTTAAGCCATACTTTTTGAAGTCTCTATCATCCAGCCCTTATTGTCTTCGTACATATTCGACAAAAAATGACTTAGACCGTTGTTAAATAAATCTGATTGGTTGTAAATTTACCCGTTCAAGTGATGGGAATCATTTATAAATGTTGTAATTCTTTTCTCAAATAATCGATAAATATAACACCTGCATAGCATATAAAAATTTCAAATATAAATGACAAAACTTTTTGAGGTAGCAAATTTGATTCGGTTGTTAACAAGTCGTTTGAGACTTGAAGATCGAATATGCTTAGTTGTTGTTATTGTTTCACCCAGACCAAATTAAAAACAGAAACACAAAGATATATAAACACTTTAAAGCATAAATTACAGAATTACGCAATTTTAACCAAAGAGATTGACAGTATAAAAATAAGAAATTCGGACGCTTGGGAAATCGGAACGATTTTTAGTCGTCTCTTACAATATATACAACACACCTACCGAATAAACCAACAATACACGATTGGATTCAAAGCTTTTCAAGACAAGGATATTCAGTATCTATATTTATATTGGAATAAATAATATAATAATGGTCTCGAATTTTACCCTTAGTTCAAATGAAACAATTTAAAATAAAATACAGATCCCACGTGTCTCTTACTCAAACGTTTGGGCATTGCTTTATAGAATAAAAAGGTTCAAATTCACAGTTTTATTATTTCAATTCAATAATTGCAGGAACTATTTTCAACTCAGCATTCTCACAAAATAAAGTCAGCATTACACTATTACCAATATGTACAGTTACATTCGATATTTAAACATATATGCTGCCGGTTAAGAAAATGTCTGCTTCCTCCTGCTTATAAGATAAGCTCTCATAGGAACTTTTCACTATTTTTTAGCATCCATGTGCTTTTCAGGAAAAATCTTAAACTAAACAGGAAGTAGCCTTTCTTAACCAGTAAATCAACTCCTGTTTATACCCAAGGAGAAGTAAGCCCACAATAGGCGCAATAATACTAATGATGACTACTCTGAATTGGTAGCCACACTACGTCCCAGTTAAAAACAGTTAACGAATATTATAATATATGTCCTGATTAACATTTTGGTAAATAAAACTAGCACTATTTAATAATCTACAAAGTGTGTCGACATTAAAACATTATAAAAAGTGACTTAAGCTAAAAAAAAAAAACAAAAAAACAAAAAAAGATAGCTTGCCAGACAAGGTAACATACGCCCACTGGCAGCATTGAATTTGAAAAATAAATAGAGCAATAACTCAAAAAACATTCACTGAATTAATATTGAAGTATATAAATATATATATATATAAATATTGAAGGGCAAAAACTCAAAAACTGTTCATGGAAAATTGTCAAATTAGAACTTGACCACCATCTTATCTATTTCAATACTCATACCAAGTTTCATCAAATCTATTAAAAATTTGTAGCTTATTTTGCACCCACAAATATTTTTGACGCAATTTTACTAAGTCAAGGGCAATAACCCCAAAACCATTTGTTAAAAAAAGTCTAATGTCTTATCAAATCTGATGCTTACACCAAGTTCCATCAAAATCCTTTGAAAATTAAAGCTTCTTATTGCAACCACAATAGAATTTTGACGCAATTTTGCTAAGTCAAGGGCAATAACTTAAAACAATTCATTGAAAAACTGTCAAATTCAAACTTGATTAAGGCCTAATCAATTCCAATGCTCACACCAAGTTTCATCAATGATTTGTTGCATGAAACAAAAATTTTGACAAGATTTTTCTAAGTCAAGGGCTATAACTCAAAAACCGTTCATGCAATAATTTCCATTTTCGAACTTGACCGAGATATCATCAATGTATACATCCATACTAAGTTTCATTAAGATCGG
This sequence comes from Nipponacmea schrenckii, assembly GCA_030562195.1. NCBI lineage: Eukaryota > Metazoa > Mollusca > Gastropoda > Lottiidae > Nipponacmea > Nipponacmea schrenckii. The sequence continues at coordinate 4,452,613 of JAUJPP010000012.1, forward strand.
ATTAAAACTGTAGCTTCTATTGTGGATACAACCCGAATTTTACGCGTTTTTACTAAGTCAAGGGCAATAACTCAAAAACCGTTCATGGGATAATTTCAATTTTCGAACTTGACCGAGATATCCTTAATATATAGGCCTACATGTATACCAAGTTTCATTAAGATCGGATATAAACTGTAGCCTCTATTGTGGATACAACCCAAATTTGACACGTTTTTACTAAGTCAAGGGCAATAACTAAAAAACCGCTCATGCGATTATTTCTATTTTCGAACTTGATCGAGATATCATCAATATATACATGTATACCAAGTTTCATTAAGATCGGATAAAAAACTGTAGCCTCTATTGTGGATACAACCGAAATTTGACGCGTTTTTACTAAGACAAGGGCAATAACTCAAAACCGTTCATGCGATAATTTCCATTTTCGAACTTGACCGAGATGTCATCAATATATACATGTATACCAAGTTTCATTAAGATCGGATAAAAACTGTAGTCTCTATTGTGGATACAACCCAAATTTGACGCGTTTTTACTAAGTCAAGGGCAATAACTCAAAAACCGTTCATGCGATAATTTCCATTTTCGAACTTGACCGAGATATCATCAATATATACATGTATACCAAGTTTCATTAAGATCGGATAAAAACTGTAGCCTCTATTGTGGATACAAACCAAATTTGACGCGTGTTTACTAAGTCAAGTGCAATAACTAAAAAACCGTTCATGCAATAATTTCAATTTTCGAACTTGACCGAGATATCATCAATATATACATGTATACCAAGTTTCATTAAGATCGGATAAAAACTGTAGCCTCTATCGTGGATACAACAAATGTGGACGGACCGACGGACGGACGGACGGACGGGCAGGGGCAACGGCAATATACGTCCACATTTCCATGTGGGCGTATAAAAAACAAATATGGCCACCATTACTAAATAAGACAATATCATCGTCGAAGACTGAATAGCAATCGTTCTTGTTATATATGTTTTATGGTCATGGATAGGCATGGGAACACGTAGATTAAAAAAAAATCTTGATCTGGAAAATCAGATTCAATAACAGCAAAATGGTAAACATATTTTAACATTTGAATACTAAATGTGTGGCAAGGGAGCTGTGGCTAGAGAGCTGTTTCAACCCTGTCAAATAATGTCTTACTCTTAAAAGAATTATTGAATACGAATTTCCCTACTCTCAATATGAATATAAATAATTGTCTAATTCAATGTATTCGTATATTATATTTTGAGTGATATGTAACAAAGATAACAATTCTTAATCATACAATCAGAACTTTATTGTTAGTTCACTGGTTAAAATATCAATGTATGGTTTTCATTTAGACTCCTGGCTGGTGTTGTTCCAAGGCGGCATGGTTCTATTTCAAAATGAAATAGTGCTATTCCAAGACAAAGTAGTACTGTTCCAAGATGGAATGGTGCTATTCCAAGATAGAGTAGTACTGTTCCAGGATGGGTTGGTGTTGTTCCAAGACGGGGTGGTACTGTTCCATGATGGGTTGGTATTGTTCCAGGACGGGGTGGTACTGTTCCATGATGGATTAGTGTTGTTCCAAGACGGGGTGGTACCGTTCCATGATGGGTTTGTGTTGTTCCAAGACGGGGTGGTACTGTTCCAGGATGGATTGGTATTGTACCAAGACGGGGTGGTACTGTTCCAGGATGGGTTAGTGTTGTTCCAAGACGGAGAAGTACTGTTCCATGATGGGTTTGTGTTGTTCCAAGACGGGGTGGTACTATTCCAGGATGGATTGGTATTGTTCCAAGACGGGGTGGTACTGTTCCAGGATGGGTAAGTGTTGTTCCAAGACGGAGTAGTACTGTTCCATGATGGGTTGGTATTGTTCCAGGACGGGGTGGTACTGTTCCATGATGGATTGGTGTTGTTCCAAGACGGGGTTGTACTGTTCCATGATGGATTGGTGTTGTTCCAAGACGGAGTAGGGACTGTTCCAGGATGGGTTTGTGTTGTTCCAAGACGAGGTGGTACTGTTCCAGGATGGGTTAGTGTTGTTCCAAGACGGGGTGGTACTGTTCCAGGATGGGTTAGTGCTGTTCCAAGAAGGGGTGGTACTGTTCCAGGATGGGTTGGTGTTGTTCCAAGACGGAGTAGTACTGTTCCAGGATGGGTTAGTGTTGTTCCAAGACGGGTGGTACTGTTCCAGGATGGTGGTTGTTCCAAGACGGGGTGGTACTGTTCCAGGATGGGTTGTGTGTTCCAAGAAGGGGGTACTGTTCCAGGATGGGTTGTGTTGTTCCAAGACGGGTGTACTGTTCCAGGATGGGTTAGTGTCGTTCCGGGTAGAAGAGTGCTGTTCTGTGGTGATATTGTACTGTTTTCTGTAAATGAAATAAATGCACATGTTTTAAATATAAAAACTATAAATAAAATTATAAGTGCTCGTCTTTTGCTAGAGGAGTTTAAATATTGTTATTTTATATGGTAAAGTAATGGCAGGACAAATATTTTCTCACGGTTTAGCTCTCGGGTATATTTCTACATAAATGATAATCCCATATTATAATCTAATAAGTCTTCTGGCGTTTAGAACAGTTACACACGGACCTAGTGATCGACATTGAGAAATAATACTAACTTGAGACTTGATATTCGAGGAGAAAACCAGTTTTAGTAATAGAGCTATCAGTATGAAATCTGAGCGTCAATCCACCTTGTATACCTTTGACTGAAATGAAAAAGCGAAAATAGAAAATTCCTCTTTCAATAAGGGTAAGTCAAACAAAATTAAGTGAGTATTTTACATAAAAAAATTACTAAATTATTCGAACAGGTGAATAATTAAACTGACTTACAAGAGTACGTGGTTCCTGATGATTTGGTTTTTGATTTTTTTTACATAAAATGAATTAAAAAAAGAATAAAAGATCCACACTTAACTAAATTATACTAGAACCCGGCATGAATAATTCATCCAACTGACTTACAAGAGTACGTGGTGCCTGATGATTTGGTTCCACAGAGTTTCTGAGATTGATTATTAGGAGGTATTATTTGAAGATAATCCCAAACACAACTGGATGATGATTCCACATCAAAATGTTTCACTACCAGGTTGACCTCCGCGTTTCCAGCCCCGGTCTCAATTATATAGCTACAGTCCAAATAATCGGAATATGAATAAGTTAAACCATATTTAGGGCTGGTTATTACACCAGAATTTTCCGTGTATGTCACTGAACAAGAACCTGAAGAAAAACCCAGCCACAGTGAAATATAAATAGAACAAATACAACAAATATTATACAGATAGGTGATGTTTACTCAATCTGAATAAAATTGACTTATTCATATTTTTATGCTATCATTTGGACAATCCTCAATGAGCTATATGACGTTACATAAAACCCAATCGCTCAAGAAAGTTTTACAGGCATTTTCAATCTCATAATAATGCTACCTGTCACATTACTCAAACAAGACCAAACGGAAAACTTTACTCACTGTTAGAAACTCTGTAGGTTATTTTGAAACCACGAGCTGTAACCGAACCGTCTGATTTAAATCCCAGAACTAGAGTACCTTTTACATTGTTATCTGAAATGATTTGAAATAAGATTAAAATGACATTCTTGCAAAGCCATTTCAATTTCGGTGGAGTTTTACTGAAACATTATCGAAACGTTGCAGTTGACAAAAATATTCAGCTGACTGTTGGCAAAAAATTGAAACAAAATTAAATAAAAACTTCCATGACAATCATTGTAGGAAAACACAATCCATATATAGTATATAAATACTTACAAATAAACGTTCCACGTTCGTCTCCACAAAGTTTCTTAGGATTAGGGGTATTTAGACCAATGCTAAGAGAATCATAAGAACAGGAACTTTCCCTCTCTATGTCCAGCTCATCAATAGAAATGTAAACAGTAGCATCTCTACTGGTATAAATGATATAACTGCAGTCGACTGAATTATCATAATTTCTTCGTCCATAGTCAAGATGAGATGTTATAACACCAGATGAAGCTGTATAACTTCGAGAACATGCTGTGAATAATAAAGATGGTTTATGATTCATAGATATTACAGATAAAGAGAAAGCAATCGTGCATTTTTCGTTGTTTTAATTTTTCTTTTTGGCTTTTTGAAATAAAGTAGTATTATGTTTTGTTATTCATTGTTGTCTTTACATGTTTTGGCAAATATCACTAACCTCAATGTCGAAGTGTGGTTAAAACAATGGCTTAAAATATAAATTCTATTGGTTTCTATAGGGAGAACCCTTCGTTTGTGCCTATGCGCTTTCACGGAGCTGTCGTATCTTGAATATCAACCTCGAAAGTTAAACTCTCATAAATTTCAGCCATTTTTTAATTCTCAGTTTCGCCGACGAAACTAATGTGGGGACAAGAAACGTGCAAATGCAGGATACAATGTAAAAGGTAAAACTGACATAGATGATATGACTTACTTGAACGTTGAACTCTCTTAGTCTGAAATATTAAATGTGTCAAATTAATAGCAGCCAATTTCAAATAAGTTTTTATTTAACAAACTAACCTCTCATACAATATACTATTTTGTCATATTTCAGGTTAGAATAGAAGATAAATACTCAGTGTGTAAAGAATTATTTTTTTCAATCCTAGATCTGTATAATATGTGAAAAAATTAAAGCTTGTAATATTGTGAGTATTCACAGATGATTGTTAAACTCGCAGTACACAGTCTTAGGGCTAAAAACCTTCTCTCCCTCTAAATTTAATTCGAGTAATATTATTAGATAAAAAAAAATTGCCCTAGCACATTAAAGGTCAAATTAAGCGATAACGGTCGAAATATTATACATAGCTTTCGAAGGAATGAAATCAACGGAGCTTTAAGTCCTGGTCTTATGCATATGATTGACTAATGAAGACGGGAAACGCCACACAGGATGCTTTTTTGCTAGGACAGCAGCATCAGCCTACTTTTTGTCGATTTCCAACTGTCGATGGATCTCTGCAAGGGGAAACCGGGGCTCCGCATACATAGCTTTTTAGCCAGTGTTTATCAATTTTCAATAAATCAACACCATATTGACGAATAAAGCAAAGAAAAAGTGAGATTATTAGATTTTTATTTTAGATAAAATAATTAGTCGTAGATTTCAAATAATTAAGAGATATTTATTATGGAACAACCCCACGTCACATCTCAACTTTGAAAACAACATTCGATAGTGAAATACTAAATATACATACCTGTCGAGGTTTAGCTGAAACTAGAGTAAAAGCAAGAAGAGCGATCAGTAACAGAGATCTCATTATGGATACTGTATTGTGGTAACCTGTAAAATCTATCACGGCTCCACATCTTTTATACTCTTTACAATTTACTTTCATTCTTCGAGACGTGATCAATTTTACTGCAGTTAGTTAAAACACCTGTAGCTCATGTTATTTTATATCTGCCTGCTCAAATATTTCAACGTGTCTCTTGAACAACGCTGCGGTCTCTACATTCAGCAGTAGGGCCGGTAATCAATGTTGTCTGACTAGGTGCCAAAAAAAAAAAAATAATGAATGAACACGTTAATTTTACGCTCACATCCACTAAAGAGGTTTTAAATTTATGAAATTAAATTGTTCTAATTAATTTAAAAGTGTGCGTAAATGAGTAATTTACAGGGTGCCTAAATGAATGTGTGCCTAATTCAAGGTGTGCCTTAATGACAGTGTGTCGAATTTTAGTGTGCCCAAAAAGAATGTGTCTAATTGAGAATGTGCCGAATTGAAAGCGTGCCTAATTGAAAGCGTGCCTAATTGAAAGCGTACCTAAATCGCTGTGCCTAAATCGCTGTGCCTAAATAACACTGTTCCAAAATGGAACGTGCCTATCTGACTGTGTGCCTAAATGAAGTGTGCCTAAAGTACTGCGTCTAAATGAGGTGTTTTTAAAAAAAATGTGCCTCAATGACTGCTTATCTGTTCCAAGACATGATGTTGTTGTTCCAAGACGTAACGGTGTTGTTCCAAGATAAGCCAGGAGACACGAACTATCTTTTAATCGAATTATTGTCAAATTTGAAATTGTCTTATTTCAATTACAAAATATTGCCAAATTGACAAATTAAATATTCAAAAACAATGGAGAAAACAAAAGCAGCTTCTTTGATGCCAAAACGAATTATAAAGGTACACAGACAGTGAAAATACAGGTTCAAAACGTTCACTCTCATTGTCATACTTTTACAGGATGAGGTGAATGTTTCTTTTGTTGAAACAATAGATTTTCATAGGAGTTTTACACATCATAAGAGGGTTCATGCCGTTGTTGATCTTTAGTTACCCCCTTAAATAGTTTTAAACGGGAGATATATATTTACGAACGAGCTGATTTCGAAATACTGAATAATCTTGTATCGAATTTCAATTGGATCAAAATGTAGACGAATCGTGTGCCATTTTTATGAATATTTAAATGAATTTGTCAACAAAATAATGTGTACCAATAAAGGTTGTTGTAATTTGACGTTCAGACAAGCCGTTGTTCAATTCGGATATACGCAAACCTATTAGATTGAGATATCGTCTTCGTAAAAGAGCTATCGAAAGTAAGCCTTTAAAAAATAAGTCGCAACGAAATAAGGTTAACAATATCAAAAAGAAACTTTAATCTGGGCCCTTTAAAGAGAAAATTAAACTCGTCTGACTGATAATGACACAGGCAACCACGAATATTGGAAGTGTATTAAACATATACTAGGTCAAAACACTTTCTCGTCTATCTTTCCATTAATATCAAAAGATGGTATTTACTCTGATAAGGAGAAGGCCGAATGGCTAAAAAATTTCTTTGGCTCCATTATAAACATAACGGCACAACTTAATTTTCCCAATTTTTTAAGAGAACCGATTTCTTATTTAGTAGGCCTTTTATCGAGGAAAGTGAAATTTCAGATATAATAAAAACTAGAAAGTAAATGAATATGATAATATTAGCCATACATCGTTAAAAAATATAGCTAGGAGCATATTACGTATACTATTTGGAATATTATTCAAATAATTAATATATTTCGGAATATTCCCATCTGTTTTGGAAAGTTACAAAGGTAATGCCAATGTTTGAGAAAAATCCAATTTATTTTATCTAACAACAGACCTATATGGTTACTTAGTTCTGTGAAAGTACGAAAGTATAAAAGCCTTTTAGGTACACCTAAAAAAATAATTTTATTTTAATTTTCTGAATATTTTTTGTACAATTCGAAATTTATGGGATCTCAAATTCAACTTGTGGAAAATATTTTCAGAAAAATACAAATGAAATTATTTTTTTTGGTGTGCCTAAAAGGCTTTCGTACGAAAGGGTAATATTCACACATATTTTGTACAACCTTTTTTAATGGAAATACTTTTCTGTATAAGTATCCGTCAGGATTTAAACCTGGTTATTGTACTGCCCATCAATTAATTCAAATTTATCATGACACTGAACTAGCTATTGAAACACATAAATTCGCATGCTACACGTCTGCACATCTTAATAGCTTTCGATCGAGTGTATCAAAAAGGGATTATGATACAAGTTAGGAAACTGTGATATCCAAGGCAATGTTTTAGTTATATAACTGATAGGCGTCAGACAATTTTTATTAACAATGTTTTTTCCTCAGAAATAGTATTGAATGCAGTTGTCCCTCAGGGATCAGTATTACATCCCTATTCTTAATATATGCACATGTAAATGATGTCCAGGATACATCACAAACTTACCTTTATTGTTTGCTGATTACTTTGCTGTTGTGGTTAGCAGACAACCCATTACTAACATATTATGAAATTTCTGATTTATGTACACTACAAACCTGGTCAGAAAACTGGCTCAAAAAATTTGACCAAAGTAAATCTAAAGTATTGTTATTCTATAAAATTAATCTGTACATTAATATACTTCTTGCCCAAAGGTCGAATTTTTTTGAATTTCATCTCAAAACAGAAGAAAACCGTTCAGCAGATCAAGACCCTTAATCCCATTTTCTCAATAAAATCATTGTTCCACCCTCTGTACATCGTGGAGAATCAATTGCAGTAGAGGATCTCTATATTTTGCAACTGTCTGGTGTCCCCTTTCTGTAAGACGCAAATATCGAAGTTTAGCAACTTTTATAATATTAAATAAAAAATCTCCCCAATATTAAAAGATAATGTTTTTGAAAATCGAAGAAATGACTTAAACTTCTGTTTAAAAACACCTTTACTGAACTGTTCTCAAAGTGGTTTTGTAAACTGTTTTGTATTAAATATTATAGTTGAAGCTAAATTGGCAATATTGTTGAATCTCCTACCCAAGCAATACAGCTGAAATTAACATGGATTTATCGCAAGATTTACCTTGGACTATTTGATCAAGCAGGTGAAATGATAGTAATTATTTGATATATATGTAATAAATTTAAATGAGGTACAGGTGTATTGACAACCTTCAGTAAAATTGATCACGTCAATACGGGTTAACTGAAAAGGGTATGAAAGATGTGGGACCATGAGAGATCTACAATTAGATCCATTGAAGACGTAAATTTGATGTTACTGGTAAAATGCTAAATATTTTAAAAGCTTTAATTAAACTGTTTATGAACAAAGTTACAATCTTAGACGGAATTTCTTAAACCAAATTTTTTAACTGTAATTATTGGTACGATTATATTGAAACTTGAGAATTAAAACTATGATACTCGTAAACATTGCGGATCATAATATTTCATTCCTAACGTCTTCAAAACCAAAGATCTTCAACTAATTTACTCTAATCAATACTGCAGGATATATCTGTAGCCAAAGAGCAATATTATTTTCAACTCGGTGCACAATGCCATGGCAAATTAATTTGGGTTATCTGGTGGTTAACTATCAACAAATTTCATAAGCAACAACTGCATGTACAACCAGGTCCGCAGCTACAGGGATGGGGGGAGGGGTATTTGTGTCCCGAAAAGATAGATCGTCCCCTGAAAACGTATAATAATTTATACCTAATGACGGTATGACAGCCACATTGAAATGTTGAAAATAATGCAGTTTCTATAAATATCCATCAAATATGCTATTGAAGTTTTATATACAGATATACTTTTATAATAATAAAACACATTTAAATAATCTTTATTGCTTAGTTCAATGTCCAAATGTAAAATAACGCGACATTATTCTAAGACACGATGTTGTTCCACGAAGTAGTAGTTGTAATCCATGATGGTAGTGAGCTGTTATCTGTAAATAAAATAGAAGAAGACTTTTGATTGAAATGCAATATCTTCAAGATATTAAAATAACGTTTTTCTTGCTTTAAGTCATTTTCTGGACCCTAGCCAATTTTTTTAAATAATCAAATTCTACAGAAATATAAAGTAGATGACACGCTTCTCCTAACGTTTACAATACACGGTTCATCTTAACTAATTGAGTGCGGTCGCAAGTAATGTATATTGTAAGTACTGAAATGTACATGAAATGTAAATGAAATTCACACTTAATTCTTATGGTCAAAACCATATTGACCACTGGCTATTTGATATATAGTTTAGTTTTAGCTTTTGCAGTACTTTATATCGTATATTTCTCACTTGTTTAATACTTGTTAAATTTGTTGAATACACTGTATACTTACTTCTTCTAACTTGATATTGGATGAGAAATCCCGATTTAGTAACAATAACATCAGAATAAAACATGAGGATCAAACTTCCTTCTACATTTCTAACTAAAGTAAAATATTCTTACATTATACATCTCTAAACAGTTTGTTCACATTATCTATCGTTTCTATGTTAAATTGGTCTGCTGTTTCATTTCTCTTTTTTCATTTAGCTTTCAAAGTCAGGATTTCCAAATTTCGACACAGCACTGACTAACTGTTATCTTAGATTAGGGTATCAAACTGTGGTGCATAAAGAACTATAAAATAAAAGCAATTCAAGTATGTGTCGAATGTTGTTTACGCTACTTTTAATGAGAAAACAATAATGTCAAATTTCAATGTACCAGTGATGAAGAATACCAGTTTTTAAGCAGCATTGGTTTAATACCGTTGCATTTTGAATTATTTCTTACATTTGCGACATTGAACTGGTAATATGAATTACCTACATAGCAACTTATATTGGTACACATTCTCCGCTATATTATAGAACCAAAGATCTCGTCCAAAAGCCTGGTCAGTAATTGTACAGTAGTGGTGTACCATCATTTGTTTCGAAAAGAGCACGACACCCGCAACTACTGTAACGGTCCAAATTAACCAGATCAACTAACCATTGTTATAAAAAGAACATGCCGTACTACCGAGGCGATTATGTTAAACGATATTTTAGAAGAATGTGATCTCAGATTTTAATTATGAAAGGTCCAAAATGAAGATACAGATATAATGTTTTATTCTTATATAATGTAATGTCTTACTCGTGTATGTTGTTCCTGGCGTTTTGGTTCCACAGAGTTTCTGAGATTGAGGAAGTTGACCATTTTCTATTTGAAGATAATCCCAAATACATCCGAAAGATGATTCAATATCAAAATGTTTTAATACCAGGGTTACGTCCGCTTTTCCAGCCCCGGTTTCGATGTCATATTGACAAAAGGTACGAGTAGGATATTTATCAATTAAACCAAATCTAGGACTGGTTATTACACCAGAATCTTCTTTGTAAGTTACTGAACAGCGTTCTGAAAAGAAAAATAAAATCATGTTACAGAACAAAAAAAAAAAAATGCGCAACCGTTTGAAAGTGTGAATGAAAGTGACCATTATTAGGTCCAGTCTTTAAGATCAATACACTCCATACATCCAACACAAAATTAGAACTAGAGCTGAGTACAGCACCCATAACTATAAGGCCCTTTCGTACATTAATACCTTTTCTCTTTGTGTTTTCTCAGCCGCTTTTAGTAAAAAGGCAAACTGTGAGATTTTTCAATCTGTTGTTTTTTGCTTGAAGTTTTAAGTATTATATCACATACAGCATCTAGTTTGATTTCATTGAAATGTATTTGAAATTAAATTTCTAATTATGACTTTATTTAAGTTGTCCACATTTAACTTTCCGAGAATTGAATATAGGTGGTTTTAGATATTGGTACTGACTATTGTGTGACTTCTAATTAAGGTAGAGAAAATATTCGAACAGAATTATAATGTATAAATTCACATCTATAAATCAATATATTAATTAATATGCATAAACAAGATTTGTGAAAAAAAACAGAATGAAAAATGCTGTTAATTAGACCGGATAAAAAGTAAGAGGTGTGACCTAACTAATTTATATGGTCTTCTAAAATTTATATACAGTTACTCCTTTAGAAACAATAGCATAGTTTTAATTTAGATATGAAAAAAATTCAAACGGTTATATAACGTACAAATTCAAAGCTATAAATGGAGGTTGTTTGAAATTTATATGTTAGTATTTATAAAAAGGAAAAAAAATAGATCAATTCAAAACATCAATTCTTTGAAGGTTAACAATTACATAATCAGATTAATTTGTAAGGAATGGCTCACTGACATCGGTGTAAAAAGTTCAAATCAACAGTTTTATTAACATCTTTGCACTACCCTATATATGTGAATCATCCAAAAATATTCTATTTGAGCCAAAAAAAAAATAGATTTGTGTTTAATTTTGCCAAAATTGCTCAATTTAAAATTTTGCATTAACCCATCCATATCGTTGAAAAGAAAACATTTTGATGGTGAAAGCCATACTGATTGGGATAAATACATAGTGAGCTAGAAAAATAAACCAACATTTTTGAAAATATAATTATGAATTATTTTCATATATTGTTGAAAAGATTAAAATGGGCATTGATAATTTGTAATATTCAACTTTTTGTGTATGTTAGAGAATGTGATACAGTCCTCCGAAGTGGTCAGTGAGATGCCTATAAGGAGGGTAAAATTTGTCAACCAATATTGGCATACCTATGGATAGAAATTTGAATTTTTAAACAATTCAATCAAGCATAAAAAAAAATCAAATAAAAAAAAATGATATTCGAAAATCAAAATTCTGTTCCTAACAAGTTTTAGATTAAAGGGATACTGCGTCTTAACATGAACATCAAATTTTAGTTATCAAGAATGGTCAATATGAGTATATATTGATCAGTTAACTTAGCTGTGTCATAAGGTAAGAATCTCTTAAAATCTGGAAAACTCACAACACTAAGTCATTTTTGAAAAACGCTTAATCGGTTTATTAAGCGTTTTTCAATCATCAAATACATATTGACGTATAATTTACTTGCTTTTTTGGATATTTATTTTTTTATAATATTTTTGGCTGGAGGTATATTAACTGATATATAGAGCTCTTATTGGCCAAGTTTAAACTCTTCAAAGTTTATATTCATTCTAAGACCTATTGTCCCTATAAGCAACAAATTTTTAATAGACACCAAAATCATACAAATCGGATCATCGATACTTTAACTAAAAGGAGCCAATCTGAGATGACACTCAAACATCACTTACGGTTTGGTTTTTTGATTCTACTTTTTATGCATTATTTTTAAAATATATAGGATTTGGCCACATTTCTAGATTACATCGGATGTGCGGTAACAGATGACATAGTGTTATTTGTATAGACAGCTTATTTACATTAAATAAATAAGATAACTTATTAAAGATTATAGCTTATTTACATTCTATGATTTGCAGATTCATCGGGTAATTAGAAATTAGTTAGAAATTTGTTTTTTTCTAAATATTCTGTTTAATTTTTTTTTGACAAAATAATATTAACATTTTAAATTTTCAACTGTATCAGATAAATCTTCTTACAATAACATATTAAAGAAAATCCGAGAAAAATTCATCCACAAATAAGTCCTACAGACTGGATTCAAATTTATGCAATGGCTCACTTCCGGTTTCAAAAGAAAGCAAGGCTTGACAATGGAATAAAATCGATTCCCAAGCAAAAAAGAAAACTTCACTCACTGTTAGTAACTCTGTAGGAAACTTGGAATTTCGAAGTAAACGAACCAGCCGATTGGAAGTCCAAAACAAGACTTCCTTGAACACTATCATCTGAAATATAATACATTGTAAGTAATCAAAATTTAAAGGAGCTTTGTTTTATGACCTGTACCTCATTGAAATGTGCAATGTCGGGTGTGGTAGTCAAAGATACAATGCCAGTGGTGTTAACTATACTGACAATTTGGATATTTCCAATGTTGTCCCTAAAATTATGAAAATATATCAGCCCTTTCATCTTTTTGCCGCCGTACTCCACCACCTTCATAATTTCAAGCAATTACAAATTTCTTCTTATACCTTGACATCATTAAAAACTTTCACTTTTCTCGTATCACAGAAATTAAATTGTGTATAAATATTATATGTAATATACTTACAGATAAACGTTCCTTGTTCGATTCCACAGAGTTTCCTGGGGTGTGGAGTATTAGCACCAATGGTAAGAGAATCATAGTCACAGGAACTTTCCCGGACTCGTTCTTCTGAAATACTTCAAACATTAAATGACATTGTTCACTACACAGGAAGTTACCCGAATCGTTTTCTATTTTATTTCAACATAAATAACCCCTTTAAGATCTACTCCTGTGCACAAAGTCTTCAGTTTTTCAAAATGTAACACACGTATTGAACTATAAGGACACATCTAAGAGACGAACGGTCTATGGCTCTCAATCTCATGACAATTTATAGATTAAAGGCTTACTACCTCTTAGAGTGGCCATACAAATTATTTTTTTTATATAAGTCCTTTAGAACAAGCAGTACAGATTAAGGGGAAAATGAAAAATAAAAATGCCTTTTACGATTTAACATAAGATGTAGACGACAATCGATCTGAAGTAAAGTTTTAAAGTTATAAATATACATACCTGTCGAGGTTTAGCTGAAACTAGAGTAAAAGCAAGAAGAGCGATCAGTAACAGAGATCTCATTATGGATACTGTATTGTGGTAATCTATAGATCTATCATAATTCCACATCTTTTATACTCTTTACAGTTTACATCTGTACCTTATTTTAGAATAATATTAAAAAATTTCTATCATTTCACCTGTATGCATAAATAATTTAACGTGATCTTGCATTTAGCGGCAATTTCTTCATAATTTCAGCTGGTTTGCCGAGGCGGGAATTTAATATTATAATATACCTGACTAAATACATTTGCAAATAACTAGAATTGCTTACAATTATGAACGTATTTCGAGAGCCTTAAAATATTATGTAGGCTAAATTTGCAATTACCTACATCTAGACAATATATTGAATATCATTTGACCTAGTTTTCAAAGTCATAAAATAATTAGGTCACACCTTCCGTAGCGGTTAATGATGGCGAAAATATGAAAATTATCATTTTTTGCTGTATTTAAGTACACTTATCTCTATGAATTTTTTAAGTAAGCCAAATTAAAAAATATCTACTCGTAGACAATATATTGAATATAATTTGACCTAATTTTCAAGGTCATAGATTAAGTGGGTCACACCTTCCGTAGCCGTTAAAGTGACCTAATTTTGAAAAAATCGAAATTTAAATAATTCGAAAGAAAATACGAAATTTGAAAATCGGTCTCCAAGAAAAGGTAGATAATGATCCATTGTATCTATGTGCTAAATTTCATCAAAATCGGTCTATCAGTAGTGTCTGAATTTCGGATTTAAGAATTGTAACAAAAATTCAAAATGGCGGCCGATATGGCAGCTTGACCTAATTATTTAGGTCAAATCAATTACTATTGACAAGTTATTTATAAAACAGTTTTCACTTTTCACCTAGCAGTTATAGACCGGAAGTTACGTAATTACGTCATTTGAGGCTAAACCGGAAGTAGAATTTTTTTTTTCACATATTTTCAAAAATTATAATCATATCGCCTATCAACTGGTAAAGTTTCAAAATTTTACCATTTATATTAAAGGAGAAATCACGGTCTGAAATTTTTGCCGATGACCCTTGAATATTAAATTGCAAATCGTGGGTAAAATATTTAACCTAATTGCATAAAACCTATAATTGTTAGTTGACAAATACATTGAAGTTTTCAAATCTGAAAATCCGGTCAAAATCGAACTGAAAATAAACTTGCTAAAGCAAAAAAACCTCAACTTCCGGTTCTCACTTCCTGTCAGAGATAGAACTTCCGTTTTTGTTTTATTTGATAATAGAAATCATTCTAAGATCAACTGTAGATTTAGAATTTCTGCACCTTTTACCAGTTTTTCTGCAAACTCATCCAAGAATTACAAAAAAAAAAAAAAACTAGAATTGCTTACAATTATGAACGTATTTCGAGAGCCTTAAAATATTATGTAGGCTAAATTTGCAATTACCTACATCTAGACAATATATTGAATATCATTTGACCTAGTTTTCAAAGTCATAAAATAATTAGGTCACACCTTCCGTTACGGTTAATGATGGCGAAAATATGAAAATTATCAATATTTGCTGTATTTAAGTACACTTATCTCTATGAATTTTTTAAGTAAGCCAAATCAAAAAATATCTACTCGTAGACAATATATTGAATATTATTTGACCTAATTTTCAAGGTCATAGATTAAGTGGGTCACACATTCCGTACCCGTTAAAGTGACCTAATTTTGAAAAAATCGAAATTTAAATAATTCGAAAGAAAATACGAAATTTGAAAATCGGTCTCCAAGAAAAGGTAGATAATGATCCATTGTATCTATGTGCTAAATTTCATCAAAATCGGTCTATCAGTAGTGTCTGAATTTCGGATTTAAGAATTGTAACGAAAATTCAAAATGGCGGCCGATATGGCAGCTTGACCTAATTATTTAGGTCAAATCAATTACTATTGACAAGTTATTTATAAAACAGTTTTCACTTTTCACCTAGCAGTTATAGACCGGAAGTTACGTAATTACGTCATTTGAGGCTAAACCGGAAGTGAAATTTTTTTTTTTTAATTTTTTCAAAAATTATAAACATATCGCCTATCAACTGGTAAAGTTTCAAAATTTTACCATTTATATTAAAGGAGAAATCACGGTCTGAAATTTTTGCCGATGACCCTTGAATATTGAATTGCAAATCGTGGGTAAAATATTTAACCTAATTGCATAAAACCTATAATTGTTAGTTGACAAATACATTGAAGTTTTCAAATCTGAAAATCCGGTCAAAATCGAACTGAAAATAAACTTGCTAAAGCAAAAAAACCTGAACTTCCGGTTCTCACTTCCTGTCAGAGATAGAACTTCCGGTTTTGTTTTATTTGATAATAGAAATCATTCTAAGATCAACTGTAGATTTAGAATTTCTGCACCTTTTACCAGTTTGTCTGCAAACTCATCCAAGAATTACAAAAAAAAAAAAAAAAAAAAAAAAACTAGAATTGCTTACAATTATGAACGTATTTCGAGAGCCTTAAAATATTATGTAGGCTAAATTTGCAATTACCTACATCTAGACAATATATTGAATATCATTTGACCTAGTTTTCAAAGTCATAAAATAATTAGGTCACACCTTCCGTAACGGTTAATGATGGCGAAAATATGAAAATTATCAATTTTTGCTGTATTTAAGTACACTTATCTCTATGAATTTTTTAAGTAAGCCAAATTAAAAAATATCTACTCGTAGACAATATATTGAATATTATTTGACCTAATTTTCAAGGTCATAGATTAAGTGGGTCACACCTTCCGTACCCGTTAAAGTGACCTAATTTTGAAAAAATTGAAATTTAAATAATTCGAAAAAAAATACGAAATTTGAAAATCGGTCTCCAAGAAAAGGTAGATAATGATCCATTGTATCTATGTGCTAAATTTCATCAAAATCGGTCTATCAGTAGTGTCTGAATTTCGGATTTAAGAATTGTAACGAAAATTCAAAATGGCGGCCGATATGGCAGCTTGACCTAATTATTTAGGTCAAATCAATTACTATTGACAAGTTATTTATAAAACAGTTTTCACTTTTCACCTAGCAGTTATAGACCGGAAGTTACGTAATTACGTCATTTGAGGCTAAACCGGAAGTGAAATTTTTTTTTTCACATTTTTTCAAAAATTATAAACATATCGCCTATCAACTGGTAAAGTTTCAAAATTTTACCATTTATATTAAAGGAGAAATCACGGTCTGAAATTTTTGCCGATGACCCTTGAATATTGAATTGCAAATCGTGGGTAAAATATTTAACCTAATTGCATAAAACCTATAATTGTTAGTTGACAAATAAATTGAAGTTTTCAAATCTGAAAATCCGGTCAAAATCGAACTGAAAATAAACTTGCTAAAGCAAAAAAACCTGAACTTCCGGTTCTCACTTCCTGTCAGAGATAGAACTTCCGGTTTTGTTTTATTTGATAATAGAAATCATTCTAAGATCAACTGTAGATTTAGAATTTCTGCACCTTTTACCAGTTTGTCTGCAAACTCATCCAAGAATTACAAAAAAAAAAAAAAAAAAAAAAAAATAAAATAATCCGAACGATTACAATACGTTTTCGCCAAAGTCGAAATACGTAATAAAATAATCCGAACGATTACAATACGTTTTCGACAAAGTCGAAATACGTAAAAAAAAAATAAAATAATCCGAACGATTACAATACGTTTTCGCCAAAGTCGAAATACGTAATAACTCATATTGCATATTACTGTGAATCTATGATCAATTCAGCTGTATTTTATTTTCCACACCCTAAATTATTCTACTTCATAATAACGGCTGTAGCACCAAGTGATACTATCTGAAATTATATCTGACTGAGCATTTTCACTTTACATCTATTTTGACATGGAAATGTCGTCATAAGCAGACTCTCTTGACTTTATTATTCTATAATCATTTCTTGTTTGTGCCAGCGACGAACAAGTTTACAACGGAAAGAAAGTAAAATCTCATACAAAGTGTTTATAACTCACCTCACGCCACGTGATTAACAGTTGTATGATTTGGAACAAACTTAAAACATGGTAATGTCCCCCGGAGTTACAAACCTATTCTCCCATTATATATAACATATTTCCCACACATTCCATACTAAATACTGATGGTTCTTGCATAGATTTATCACTCACAAACACAGCTTACGGCCATTTGGAATCTGTACCTCCACTTATAAGTCCAAAGTTTTTAAAAATGCTATATTATTTTAACTAAGCCGACTGTCAGATCTCAATCCATTTCTAAGCCTATAAATATATGCTTTGCAGGCTTAGTTGAAATATTACAGTATTTTTTCTTCGAGGAACCGATACAAAATAGTCGTGTTTGTGTTCTACGTAACTTGTAAGAACCATAAGTAGTTTCGCATTTAACACAATCTAATAAAAAAAAAATCCCGGCAAAGGGGTGCAACTCTACATGTCCATTGTCAATTAAACTGGAAACCAGTGGGCTATAATTTTTTAATAGCTTTTGTAAAATTATTCGTATTTGGATATGATGCCACGATGTAAATGAATATCTGTAAGTCTATTTTTTGTAGCAGCAGATACAATAGTAAATTCGACATTGATGATACAATGTGTTGATATTCATTCTACGTAATTTTGCCTAAATAGTGTCTTCTTGTTAGATGTTTGTCTAAGACTATAGTGCGTGATGTGGTAAAGACCCTAATTAATGTAAACGAGACACTAGATAAATGTACTTTATAACTATTATGATATGATACTATATTTATCTATGAAATAATAACATCATGTTAACGTAATTATCTTTTATTAACTATTTCATTACTATCGTAAATTATGTTGTCTCTGTTATACGATAGCTTAGATATCAAATACGGGTATTTATTATACAACATATATTATAGAAAAAACTCATATCCGCCAAATAAATTTCTTATCATCCTACAACAAATTGTTAATTATACGATATCAGAAAATGAGCAGATGCTATCGAATGAACATGTATTAGCTTTATGTATGACGAGTAAGGTCAGCAGCCGTCGTTCAAGAGAACGATTTAGTATTTACAACTTATTTCAGTGTCCGAGCCCCTATCCCAATACAAAATTAAAAAAAAAAACATAATGTTGCAAGGAATGTTCTACCAGCAACTAAAGTACACAACCGCTATCGTAGCAAGGTTGTAACTGTGAACAGATCGTATTTCAAAAGATATGTCGAAACATTTCAATTTCTGTTTTTCAGTATTCGCTCGAATTAAGACATTATTAGAAAAGTGTAATCCAATTTTCTTCATAAAAAAAAATAACTTTGAATTTAAACACTGTTATAACTGTTACAAAAGTAATATAGAGATGGTAATATTGTGCCAATAGAACACAGAACATAAAACGGCAAATTGTGTCTCTATTTCCAGAAATATCGTGCAGATGACGGTTTACCAATTCTAAAAGCACCATATCTTTTATCTAAATACGGTGTCATGAACAATCTGCCGTATCTTTTATCTGGAACCTCTTCGTTGCCGCCATCGTTACCAACTGATTTCTTACTCATAAAAAGTCGACCATAACGCTTCTGTTTGTATGTTTTAATGGGTGTAAATAGTTGTCGTCTGCCTCCCAAAAACAGTCGCCCAAACCGTTTATCCAAGTAATTAGAGTACAAGATAGGTCGACGCCCAAAAAACATTCGACCATATCTTTTCTTTACTTCTAAAGATTCCTCATCGTCGATATCATCTGCGTCTTCGCTATTTATTTCAGGATTCGTTTTTTGCTCAATGATATTAGTTTCAAGGTCAAGGACGTCCTTCATACAACGTACCGGATCTGACGTACATGAATCACACATTGTTAAAATTTGGTAGTCATGACAACATGATTCAACGGACATAGACATTCCATAGGGTAATTTGGAACAGGCCTGGCAAACCGAGTAGACATCAGAATTTGCTTTACAAAGATCCAAGTCTGTAGACGTTTCAGGTTGAGTTTTAGACTCACTAGCCGAAACTACGAAGAACAGGAATTGAAGAGTGGATAATATGGTAATAATTGTGTTTCTCATCTGGAAAGAGAAAAATAGATAATTCAATTAGTCTTTCGACAAATCGATTTAAGCATTATCTGAATTAACTTCATTTTGATTAAAACGCAGATTTCGATGTATCGTGTGTTTTTTTTTTTTTTTTTTTTTTTTTTTTTCTTTTTTTTTTAAAATCTGACCAAATGTCTCTTCAGTTCTTCTCAGTCATTCTACAAGTTTAGTCATCAAACATAAAAAAACACGCATTAATGAAACATGCCTGAACATACGTCCGATGTACGTTAGTCCAAAATTAATTTTCCGATAAGTAAAGTATATCTTTAAATATAGTGCCACCAAAAGGCTTTTATGATAAGGCATTTGTTATCTATTGAAAAGTTATTGCTATGTATTTCATTGAAGTCCATCTTTCTATTATACATTATCATTATCACTATAATCTTAATCGATTTTATTCAATTCACTTAAGGTTACCAATCTGTGTCTGTCATCTTTAGCCCATAAGGTGCCGAAGAGTAGGACGTAAAGCTCCATTCATTTCATTTCTTCAGTCGATCTGTGTGAGCGTCAAATATGTATTAAATTACTTTCCGATAGATATTTCTAGTTGAAGTGTCCCAGAAAAAACTTCATTTGGAAATATGTTGGCATAATATGATACTCTTGTAGGATTGTATGTTCTTTGTTTTCCAATTATAAAACAAAAATTAGAAAGAGAATAGAATGCCGAAGGATAGCATTAGTTTCAAAAACTAGCACATAAATATATTAGGTTAGGGTTGTTATTCAAATGTGTTTTTTACATCAGTAGTTTCAATTATACTCAAGATAGTTTTCACACTTTCTCGGCAATCTTGTTTCAAAGACAATAATTCAAAATAAAACCCGAGGTAAATCGGTCCACAAATAAGGATCTATATATCTCTTGTCCACAGAAAAGAAAAGTTTTTACTTAAAAAGTTTTCTGTTTTTTATTCCCTTTGAAATTTACCACGATTTAGTATATTTGGTGAAATATAAATGCTTTTCAATTTTTGCAACAGACAATATTAAACCAGAATAAGATAATAAATAACACCATTAAGAAATAAAAGAAAAATATACGTGTATATAGCGTAAAAGAATACCTATATGCCATTTCATGATAGACGTGTATCTTTCCTCACCCGATAACATAATTCATCCATAAACAGGCATAAATTGACGAACAGGTAAGGGGGGGGTATGGAAGTATGTCAGAATATAGAAGAGCATAAGTACAAGAATTATCGTGTGAGGCGCCCAAACCAACTTGAATCCATGGACCCCGACTCATCTGGCGGTCACTTTCACGATTTCTAGTAAGTAAATATTCAGTATCCAAATCAACACCCGGAAAAGGCGAGCCATGGCCTCTAAGATTCTAATTTTGTCCTCTATATTTATAAGCCCAGTATCAGAAGTACATCTTGCGTAACTAAGTCGTTCAATACGATCAAATAGACGGACAGTTTCGTTCACCTTCTATCGATCTCTAGTCCGGAAACATTCGTCTTCTTTACGACAAAAGGCGACCAAATTAGCCATGGTCTGCACATAACTTTAATCCTTAATCGTCCATTGATGCTCTTCAATGCGTGGAGGGACAATATGTCTAAATGGAATTACTGTGTACCGGAAGTGTGCCTGCTTAAACAAATTAGCTTAATGATAAATATGGATTAGGTGACTGAATATAGTTGGTTGAAACAGAAATCTGTTATTGCTAGTGTTAAATTGAATTAGTTTATAACAAATAAAGATTGATTAGATACAAAGCCAAGCGAGAAGATTAGGAATTGAAAATAAACTCAAGAAGATTGGCGAGCTAATTAGACACAAGAAGAGAGCCAGAGCAGAAGAATTCTTATGTTTTCAATTTTAATGTGGTTTGAATGTCTAGTTCAATATCTTTATCATGTTAACGTGCCTTGTTTAATTTAACATTATTTCAAAAGATTTAAAGCAAAGTCAAGAAACGTCAATATAAATCAGGGTAATACCCTGTATTCTATGAAATTAAAAGCCAAAGAAAACAAAATTGAAAAAATTGAATTGAAACCGGTTGAACGCTCATTCGGTTCAATATTGAGAAATGTGAATGAATTTGTTTCAGATTGGTCTTAATGTATGAATTATCATTAACTATGTTATTTCAAATGCACATTTGACCAGAATAAAATTCAAATCTGGGTTCAACGAAATAGTATTTTGAGGAGGTGGGAAAATATTCTTCTTTTAGTATTTCACTTTATAATGACATCAATTCAATGGCACATTGATGAATATCAACCGAGTTATGCCTATTTTACTTGTCATTTTCACCAACAGATTTTGTCATTTTTCTCCTACATATCTTATAACAATAGGAAGTCTACCACTGCTTCTTAACCGTTTGCAACTTGATCTTTACTCAGTTGACAGATAAAATTATTAAATGGCAATGAGTCTTAGTTATAATTTTATAAAACTAATGCACTAAACCTATAACACACTGCACATATTTACCTCGGTTGGGTTATTTTTTAACCCGCGTATTAGAGCATAGAGCTATGTTCAAAGTATCATTGCCAATTGTTGCCCGCGTTTCATTCAGGGTTGCCAAAGTAAAGTAACATCCTGAAATTGACCGGACCAACTAGTGTGAAAGAGAATGAAATAGTTGGTTGTCAGATTCCTTTTTTAAAGAACTGCCAGCAGCATCTGAAAGCTCAAAATTTATCTTATTTTTCAACATTTCCAAAGGCACTTTGTTCGGATACAACCCTGGACTGATCATAAAATAAGCCATCACCGGATCACTAGAGACCTTGTTTGGTAAATCCAAGGCCAGATAAATCTTTACTTTATAATAGAAATCTTTGATTATTTCCTGGTATTAATTAATAATTTAAACAAATCATTCTTGCGGATAATTTACTTCCAATTCCACCTATTGACATATACATCAAATCCTAGTCCCATAATAATTAATCTTCAACATTCAAGAAAGATTTTCGGTGAATTCCTTTTACCCGATTCCCTTTTTAGAAGGCCCTCTTCTGACAAACATATGATATGGTTACGAATACATAATAATGCATAATTAACAGCTTTCCAAGCACCTGTCTGAATCTATGCTAACTGTATTTCTCGAAAGCATTGCAGGACCTGTTGGTTGCCTTAAATCAAGGAATATTTTAATAGTAGAATTATCTTGGGATTCGTCATATTATTATATAAAGAACAAAATAATAAAATTATATGCTGATAGAATACACCTTTTGGTTTTTCAACTAATTTACATGGTTCATGTACAAAGGTAAACGAAACGAGATCGACACTTACCTTGCCAGCTTCGAGTTTCAGACCTCTTCACTGCTTAACTTTATTCCAATATAAATCAGAGAGTTGTCTTTGATATTTATAATGGTTGAAGACGCCTCCAAAAGTCACACAGCCATCTTGTCATTATTTACTATCGATTTTACTCACAGCCATCACAATTCGTACCAGAAAACTCCAAATCACATGACATTGGGTTTGTTCGACCTGACGCACGTTTTCTAAGGGGCCGTACGCCTGGGCCCGTACGTCTGGACCCATTTGCATTTCAATTACGGTCCGTTCCAATTTACTTTATATAAGTAGCCATGATCAGAATTCAGGAATCCCTTCGGAAAAGAAAGATTTTTCTAAATGACACGAGCAATGTATCAACATGACCATATTTCTTAATCCGAAATTACGTAGATTACAAAATATATTTTACCGAAATGCCTAGAAAGATAAGGAGTGCTCCATGTTTGTCGAACAGTTTCAAAACTCAATATCAGACCATTTCTTTGAATTGTAATTTGACTTCATGAATATATACTGTCAACCCTAATCACAAGGATAAATAATTCGTTCTGTTTTAGATAAAAATTTAAACCACCCCTCCAACTGTTCAAGTTTGTTGTGGCCTGAAAATGATATTTGTAGGGAATGCCTTAATGTTACATCTATACCTACGGGATTGCTAGGAGATTCCCTTAAATTTGAATAGAGAGACACTGAAAGCATCAATTTGCATTAGAAGTCTTAAAATTCAACCAAACTACACATTTTATGACGTAGCCATCTAAATGACACTTTCTCTAATTACAGGTACCTGTAATGCTGTAAATAGAAACTATAATTGGACCTAATACATATAAAAAGAAATCAAGAAAACCACTTTAATTGAATAAAAATATATCTTATTGATTGCTTAGCATTGTTATGTTATTCTAGATGGCTATGGATATTTCTGTCCTAAAACACAAGTTTATAAATAGATGAATCAAAACATTGGCTCTATTACTAAATGATAGTATTGATCTAATTACTAATGTTAGTTATTAGATTTCTATTTTGATATTTCGATATTCTATATGATGGTTAGTTCAATTTAAAATCTAAAAGTGGTGGTCTTTTAACGTCGTGGTGCAATGTTCGAATGATTACAAGTCGTTTACCTCTCAACTCGCTAAGATTTTGTTGGAGAACTCATTATTTTTGTCTTATCGGAAGAAATATTTTGTGCTAATGATTTTATATTTCTAGAAATCCATTCTCTCTTCTTTTTCGGGTTTTTGCATACCTATTTTTGATTATTATTTTTTTTTTGTCTAGATTTGGAATTTGATGTTTGAAATTATTAGCCAACAAAGTCACTTGAACACTGCAGTTGACCAGCCTAAACTTGCGGTGGGTAAATAAAAAATTTTCATTTCCATAACGATTCGAAATTATTTATAATTGAAAGACGGGTTAACATGTTTATAGAGTAGTGTAGACAAGATTGAATGAATTTATTAAAGTTAGGAAAGGCTTTTAAGCATAATATGTCTAGCTATATGGAATAGCTTTTCAATAACTAGGAAAAGCAAGGCACAAGCAAATGGCTTGCTTACCTATAAATAATCATGTGTTACAACTTGTATCTTTTTCTTTGGTAAACTGGGCAACGACTTATGAAATTTTAGTTCACCCCTGGCCAAGTATATAAAATTATTGTTCGGTCATTACATAACATATCTGTATACAATTAGTAGGGCTTAGAAAACAGCAGGTAAGCCATGGATTCCTTCAATGACACGGATGAAAGCGAGGGCTCAGACCAACTAAAGTGATAATTTCTGTCATTAGAAATTCCCTGTTCTCCTCTAAAAAAGTCAATTGTCTAACACAAAGAAAAAGAACGCCCGCGGGATGAAATTAGCTAAACAAATGATAGCCAACAAAGGGGAAATTTAAGATGAGAAACAATTTCTTATGATGATCTCCAACATGACGATTCAAGAAGAAAACAGGCAAGAATCAAACCGGGAACCGAAAAGTGATTTTGGTGCCATGGGAAGATAAGCTGTATACGATTATCCAAGATGAGAATCCAACCATGACAAAGTGCCACACACGATATCTGTTGATATTCCTCAACCTCTACGACCCGGTCAACTCATTTACCCATAAGTTGAAAAACTCTCCCAAACATCCATAGTTGCTTCATCACCACAACCTACTTGTCTGTCATCCGTCAAGAGTATGTCTACTAAATGGAAGCCCTTTCTAGGAGAAACACGGGGCATCTTTTCTATATCATCCATCGAACTAAAACAATTTGTTCTTCCTGAACAACTTAATAATTTAAGAGCTAAACTACCGTGACACCGTTGGTGTAAATATGATGATAATCCTGAGAGAAAGTAGATAGAAAATGGCCAATCTACTCTGGAGGAGCTGGAGTTTCTAGTAGCAATTGCTACTAGCCTAATAAATGTTCAATTAAGAAAAAAGTCCAGAAATAGCAATAACTTGCTTTTGTAAATTCTGACCATGTGCCTGGTGATAACTAGTGGCCATTCATGAAATGTAGCTTCAGACAAAAATGATGCTTCAGCATTTTGAAACTAATAACTTAGTAATATAGATTGATCAATTATTTTCAACATTAATTGACAATTTAAAAATTGTTTGCAGTTTAATGCGTGTATTCTTTATAGTTGATAGTTAACATTAATAAATATTATAGAATGGTTTATTCTGGAATTGATTTCTTTAGTTTTATCTTTCTCATGGGAAATACGCTTGAAACCTTCTCTTGCTAAATGAAGTGAATCGTATAGAAAATAGATTGACAAAACTTGTACATTTCTGTAATAACTGCGCACTATCAATAGTGTCAACTTGCTTTGAAGAAAAAGACTTCACAGACACAAATGTCACGACTATACTCATAGCAAGTATTTACCAGTATAGCTTTTAGAGACATAGAAATGGAAATACAAACTCGGTCTGGTGTTGAAACCTTTTGCAATACAGCTAAGTTTAACTCTCTAGTGGCCTTTTGCCATATTACAGATGGGATGTCATATTTCATAAAATCCCTTAAAATAAAACTCACAAAGGTCACGACCATACTCATAGCAAGTATTTACCAGTATAGCTTTTAGAGACATAGAACTGGAAATAAAAACCCGGTCTGGTGTTGAAACCCTTTGCAATACAGCTAAGTTTAACTCTCTAGTGGCCTTATGCCATATTACAGATGGGATGTCATATTTCATAAAATCCTTTAAAATAAAACTCCAGTAGTCTTACATCCTGCGGGGAAATTCATTTGGAATAACTGAAGCCAATCAAATACAAAAACACTGGTCGTCGACTTTGTTTGTAGATACGATTTTTTGCAGCCAGAAAAAAAAAAACATCCATAAAATGAGAGAGCGTGTGGTTAACTCCTGTGGACAGCACGACGTGCAAGGTGATTTTCTGTGATGTGTTTTGTCTTATATTGCAATGTGATTTAGAATCGTTGTCCACGAAATCACATAATTTCCACGAATCCCATTTCTTTGCACTTGTGCCCCTGATAATATTTTTTAAAACAGAACATTTCACGTGGGATTTTTTATATATAAAAATCCTTAGATCCGAAATATGGGTTGTAAGTATCACAAAACCTACGACGGTGTTGTCGCCTATACATAACAAATAGGCCCACTGGCGTATTCTAGGGTGATAAATGTACAATATTACTAAGTTTCAAGATCTGTCAAGAATTATACCTAATAACAAGGCAATAACTCATTATAGATTTTCAGTATTTTTGATTGTTAAAAGGATTCACTCTTGGGTGATAACAATTTCAACAAAATTCATTAAGTCCGTAAGGAATTGTGCCTTGGAAAAACAAGCCAAAAACCGAACGAGTTTTAAAAACACGGGCAATAATTCATATTAAATATTTTGTGATATTTCTTTTCAATAGGGTTCTTCCATAAATGATAATTACAAATTTCTGTCAAAATCTGTAAAGCATCCTGCCTTCTGAAGAGTTTACGAGCTAAAATTTTGACTCTTTTTTTCAAAAACAGAGCAATAACTGATATTAAATATTTTAAGATTTATCTGATTTTCAATGGGGGTCATCCTTGGGTTCAGTCAAGAAATGTGACTTTCATAGTGTTATTGAGCCAAAAACGAAATCATTTGAAAGAACAAGGGCAATCAAATATTATGTGATATTTCTTGTTTTCAATAGGGTTCATTCTTGAGTGATAATTAACAATTTCAGCAAATTTTGTCAAAATCTGCCTTCTAGAGGGTTTACAAGCTAAAATTTGTTGACGCGTTTTCAAAAACAAGGGCAATAACTAATACTAAATATTTTTCAATTTTCATTAGGTGATTACAAATACTGATGTCAAAATCGCTCAAGAATTGTGAAAAAATCACATTTTATAAAGCAAGTGCAATAATTCGTGTTAAATATATTTCGATATATTTGATTTTCAATAGGGTTCATCCTTTGGTGATATTAAACAATTTCAGCAAGCTTTGTCAAAATCGGTCAATAATTGTGCTTTGTAGAGTGTTTACAAGCCAAAAATTGAACTTTTTTTCAAAAACAAAGGCAATAACTAATATTAAATTTTTTTCGATTTTACTGGTTTTCAATAGGGGTCATCCTTAGGTGATAACAAATACTCAAGCCAAGTTTCATCAAAATCAATTAAGAATTGTTCTCTCAAGAGTGTTTACAAGCTAAAATTGAACGCGTTTTCAAGAACAAGGGCAATAACTCATACTAAATGTTTTTCGATTTCGCTGATTTTCAATAGGGTTTATCCTTGAATTATAACATACTCTCACACCAAGTTTCATCAAAATCAGTCAAGAATTGCACATTGTAGAGTGTTAACGAGCCATTCAAGAACAAGGCCAAGAACTCATACTAATTTTTTTACGATTTCGCTGATTTTCAATAGGGTTTATCCTTGAGTGATCATAAACACTCATATCAAGTTTCATCTAAATCCGTCAAGAATTGCACCTTGTAGAGTGTTTACGAGCAATTGTGGACGGACGGACGGACATTGGTGACGACAATATACGCCCCCCATTTCATGTGGGCGTATAAAAACATGTTACAGTTGGCGTTACCTTTGGTTGTTATGATAGTAGTGCAAAAATCAACCGTTTACGTCATATACACAATAGCAGTCAATGTTCTAATAATCGGCTTTTCTAAATGTGTAAAAGAAACTTGAAAATACGTTGCTGATTCTTATTTCCGGAGAAGACAAAAGAAAAGTTTAGTCTAATGGACGAGGATATAGTTCAGGGGAATATATTGCCAATATTTAACTCCGAAGAGGAAATCAGTTAATGACAACATTCAATTCTTCAATAGTCAACACTTATTCAAGGTTAACTCAACACTTAGTTCAGCTAATTTGTCTAATGCAACATTTTAACGAATTTTTTTAGATGTGAAAAATGCATATGTAATCATAATGCTAAGTGATTTTAATGTTTGAGAAATTAACTTATAGTTTTCAGTCAATTGAGAAGCATGGTATAGTAAAAATAGTGCAAATTATGAAATTAGTATCATCTGATATCAATAATATGTAAAGCTTGTTTCTAATGGGTAAGGAATTACTAGATTGAACATAGACGATATTGAATGATTTGCCATTGCTATGTTACACAATTATGCTTAGTGGCACGATTGAAAGTATTTCCTGAATCGCAGTGATCTCATATATTAAATATATTTTTACGATAAAGATCATATCTTATCGTGCTTCCTAATCATTGGGAAAGAGAATTGTTTATGAAAATGACGACTTGCATCTTGAATGCTTGTTCTTCATCAAAAATCTTTGGTAGTATTTTACTTTTTAGAGGGATTTCAGCCATACGTCCAACTTGATGCACTTGGATCAGAATTCAGTTTCTCACGCGAATGAGATCGAGGTTTAAATATCCATGTGATCTCTTTGCACGATTGGTTCAATTTTTATACGCCCACATGAAAATGTGGACGTATAGGACGTATATTGCCATCACCCCTGTCCGTCCGTAGGTCTGTCGGTCCGTCGGTCCGTCCGTCAACAATTACTTATGTACACGAAACAGGCCAGAGTTTTTATCCGATTTGAATGAAACTTGGTATGTGTATTCATCTTGATAATATCTCGGACAAGTTCGAAAATGGCACGATTCCAGATGTCGGTTTATGAGTTATTGCACTTGATTAAATGAAAAAACGTTAAAATTTACTTGTGTACGCAATAGATGCTCTAGTTTTTATCCGATTTGAAAGAAACTTGGTATTTGTATTCATCTTGATAATATCTCGGACAAGTTCGAAAATGGCACGATTCCAGATGTCGGTTTATGAGTTATTGCACTTGATTAAATGAAATAACGTAAAATTTACTTGTGTACGCAATAGAAGCTGTAGTTTTTATCCGATTTGAATGAAACTTGATTTGTTTATTCATCTTGATAATATCTCGGACAAGATCGAAAATGGCACGATTCCAAATGTCGGTTTATGAGTTATGGCCCTTGGTTAAATGAAAAAACGTTAAAATTTACTTGTGTACGCAATAGAAGCTGTAGTTTTTATCCGATTTGAATGAAACTTGGTATGTGTATTCATCTTGATAATATCTCGGACAAGTTCGAAAATGGCAATATTCCAGATGTCGGTTTATGAGTAATGGCCCTTGATTAGATGGAAAAACGTTGAAATTTACTTGTGTACGCAATAGAAGCTGTAGTTTTCATCCGATTTGAATGAAACTTGGTATGTGTATTCATCTTGATAATATCTCGGACAAGTTCGAAAATGGCACGATTCTAGATGTCGGTTTATGAGTTATGGCCTTTGATTAAATGAAAAAACGTTAAAATTTACTTGTGTACGCAATAGAAGCTGTAGTTTTCATCCAATTTGAATGAAACTTGGTATGTGATACATCTTGATAATGGATCGGACAAGTTCGAAAATGGCACGATTCCAGATGTCAGTTTATGAGTTATGGCCCTTGATTAAATGAAAAAACGTTAATATTTACTTGTGTACACAATAGAAGCTATAGTTTGCATCCGATTTTAATGAAACTTGGAATGTGTACTTTTGTACGCAATAGAAGCTGTAGTTTTTATCCGATTTGAATGAAACTTGGAATGTGTACTTTTGTACGCAATAGAAGCTATAGTTTTTATCCTATTTGAATGAAACTTGGAATGTGTACTTTTGTACGCAATAGAAGCTGTAGTTTTTGACCTTGATTAAATGAAAAAAACATGGAATATTTTGTTTGGAGTGCGTATGTTACCTTGCCTGGCAAGCTATCTTTCACTATTTGATTCTGATAATTGTTTTCTTGGAATATCAGAACTGAGATCAAGATTGATTTTCGTCTTAGACCAGTCCGTTTATTTTACGTTTCATGATAACACATTGTGGTAGAAGGAACATAGCATGACCACACATGGATAAAAGCGCAGTTGGTGTAACAATAGAAATTCCTATCACTATCATAATTGGAATATTATTTACCGCCTCCTCGGTACATTAAAGAATATCACTTATATAAAATCGTTTGTTGTATGATGAAAGTCATATTTTGAAGACTAATTTATTTTCCATTAACAACTTAGATAAATCAGACGAATCATTACCACCATTCTGAACTACCACAAAACACAAGAAATAGTTTAATGGAGTGCATCCGGTAGTCAACAGTCACATACCGGAAGCGACGCCATATTTATCAACTTTGATTTATGGTCTATAAGAAAAGGAAGCAAAGGTTATCAATCCTTCAAAGGGCGACTAAAAGGTTATTCTTGCCACATATATGATTTATTATTCCTTTAGAATGGTTTTCAATTATGATACAAGTATTTCGTTTGTCTTGGCTTTACCCGGCTCCATGCGCAATATTTATAGATTGGCAATTAAAAGCCATTGTCAAATAAATCGACATTAGATGTAGCCAGTACGGTTCATTATTTATATTAATTAAAGATCTACTGATAACTCATGTGTAGTTCCTATTTTAGTAGAAGAATAAAACATCTTAATTGTCTAGGCGGTTACATCTTATCTATTAAAAATATTAACGGCGTTTTCCACTCCTTAAATATATTTTTGCTCACTACAAAATGTAAACATAAACGGACTTAATACAAATGGCTGCTGCCAAGTTTTGTTAAATTTATTTCAATACATATCTTGATTTTGAAAAAAATTGGATTCAATTCACAGAATTTGCAAAATAAGAAATTCTCACAATTGCAGAGCGTAAGAATGCCACACTGATTTTTGTGTTTTTGTGGAAAAAAGCTCTGAAATATAAAATGTGCAAATTATTTTTTTTCTTTCTTCTTCTATTGCAAATTCCTCGTAATTAGTTTTATTATGTGTCATTATGCAAAAGAACGTCCTTATAGAATGTGATAGTGTTACTATAGATAATGTACAAATAACTATTCTGTACGAAATTACTGAAAATAAAATCAATTCTTGCAGTGTCGGTTGTACTTTTAGTCGTTTCACCTTTCTGAGAGCTGCATGAAAGCCGAAGATCCTTTCTCCAACCTAACAAGGCCAACACACAGTACTACGTTCAGTGCACTTAAATTCTCAAATAAGCTAATGGTAAATGACAAAAGAGATATGGTAGTGGTTGTTTTGGGTAAAGCTTCACTAACTGTATTGATGTAAATTAGACATTTGCGAAGACCAGTGACAGCGACAGTATCTTTTTCCTGAGGATCCTGATATAAGACATTTATTATAGAGACAGCAACAAGCGGTATAATTATACTTATTCCGTAGAACATGTACCATCTTTCAGCAACCAGAACCAATTCCACTACACTCCACAGTGCTTCTCTTCCTTTTATGATTGTGTCTACAGTGCCATCCGTTAGTTTCCATTTCTGTGCAGGTGGAAAATATTTACGATCGAGATTTCTAAATTCAACCTCCCCCATTATAAGCGATGGATGGCATGATTGGACATAGAATGAGAAACCAAAAACATTCATATCACAAGTGATAATATTGTGAAAATATTGGCAATGTGTAATTCACTTTTCCTGAAGACGTAACACTCCACGTGGCTTCGTCAAATTCTCCAATGCCATCTCTTTCAACTTGTTTGCGGATATTTATTCTAGGGTAACAAATATATTCACGTTCAGTAAACAGTTTCTTAACCTTCGGAAACTCGGAGCAATTTCAGGACATTAAATCACCGAACCCTGAAAATTTCAACATTAATGGAACCTTCACAGCCAGTTCTCCTTTTCGTTTTTTGACACCAATCTGAAAATTTAGCTTACTTTGGTTTTGCACAGGATGTAAAAATGAGTCATAGTATTATTTTCTAGTAGTCGTTTTTGTAGTTTGAAAGATTCATCATATGATTCTGCTACTAAATAACCCCCAGACAAATTAGAACTGTTAACTTTATTTCGGTCCTGTGATAGTGAATTTATCTGCTGTAGAGGATGATGTTTAATTTGATCTAATTCACTATTGTTAAATTTATTTAGTATCAGTTAGTATTTTTTAATAAGTAAAGTTATTATTACACGTTGCCTGGAATATATTGTAAGTATTACATTTAATGCGATTCAAATATACTAATGGTTATAGCGTCATAATATATGTTTTACCGAGATTTTCCTTATGTTTCTGTTCGTCCATCAACCTTACTCAGATGGGTTCTTTATTGCATATTTAGATATCTTGCACTTAACGAAGGATAACACATGTAGATTATAAAAATAATCTGTTTGCTCGTCCTCAGTTAATCTTCTTAGCAAAGATCTTTATCTGGACTGGAATAATGAGAAAAGATGACTTATTCCAGGTCACTAGACTTTCACACTCCGCCTGATATAAGTCACGACTGTCATTTGTTTGACCTAACCATGGCAATGACATTATTCCAACGTTCTGTTTTGATAAAATGACATGTGCACGTTATCTGTATCTCGACAGTTGGAAAATTAGAAAAGGTGTCAGTTATAACATTAATTCAAATAAATAACATGTTTCTGACTTTGTTATTGTGGTTGCAAACTCGAAAAAAAATGGTCTTCTAAAATTATAATTGACTTGAAAAGAAATCAGAAAAGTCAAAATTAAAATCGGATGTTCGGAGTTTTTTGGTAGTTAGAACTACATTAAGACGAGATTAAGACCATTTGTTATCGTATACAAGAAATAGGTCACCATACCAATTTTTAAACAAGAAAAAAATCTTAGTATACATAATATTCTGAATTTAAAAATAAACTAATACAACATCATTGTAAATATATAAATGTGTTGCAAACCACTTAATGATAATACAGATAACAATTACTGATATTTACAATATATAGATTCGTTATGGCTTGAATTAGCAATATCTATTTAATCAAAACAGCAATACTGCTCAATACCATTATGCCATCAATAATTTTGATCTGTCACGCCTGTTGTTTTTATGTCTAGAATAGTTTTTTTTAACTCTTTCTACCGATTTCTAAAAATACACTACTGTAGTTGTATAAACACGTAATAACAAATCGTTTGTTTAGCTAAGATTCCTGTTTATTCCAAAATCAGAACATTTGAGAGAATCAAACCCTTGCTTCCTCGAAAGAATGGAAACTAACCTTTTATATTTTAACGCCAATTTATTTTCAAAAGACATGAATACAAGCAAGCCCTTTACTTAGCTGGATAATAAGAAAATTGATTTTAATTCCCATTTGTAGCCCATATTATTTTGAACAAATTTAAAAAGAAAACTTTTACACGTTTTTTTTCTTAAAAAGTGTCAGAAAGCACCACACTAATTTCGAAATGTTCATGGAAGAATCCTCTCAGACGCACTACAGGGAGCTGCGACAATGTCGTTTTTACAGAGTTAAATTAAGCCTCAATAGTTGTTCCCTCACTGAGTCACTCTGTCCCTTGTCTGTACTCCAGTCTCAGGGTCGTGGTGCCTCTACTACTTAGAAGTATGAGAATATAATCTATTTGAAAAAAATAACAACTAATAAACTTCAAGAGAATCAAGTTTATTAAATGAACCATGAATTTACACAAATTACAAGCTTAGAACATTAAAAGATTTGCTGTCCATGTTGTCTATGGACTAATTACAAAATAAATCGCTTTGACGAAAATATAACACAGGCTTCGAAGTAACAAAATTGTGTTATATCATTGTTAAGGGGACACAACTTCGTAATTACTGTTCAGTTCTTCTATTTAATCGACGTTGAGATATAATGGTAAATTATTATTTTTCTATTTTGCCATGAGACAATAAAACGGTACAGAATTACAGATTTATTATTTATATACAGTGTATATATACTTTATCCCAATAGTATGTGACAAACCTAACCTGTTGGTGAGATATTATTTTATCTTATTTCAGCATCCAGAAGCAAATAACCAGCAGATTTACAGCCCTTATTCCATTTCCTTAATGAAGTATTTGTTTCAACCTAGGCCTGTACATTTGGGAGAATCCCTCCCTTCTTCGATATCAAAACAATATTGTCCGCTCACTACAGTTATTAAGGAGGGTTGAACTGGCATCGTCCTTAAATCTTTTAGTTGCTCAGGCAACGAACAACATAGTTAAAAGTTTCTGCTATACAAAATACCTTTCAGGGAATCTGATAGCATCGATTTGAACCATTCCAAACTTCAACAAAACTTTCTCACGTTTAGTGACTACATGACATTAATTGTAACTGACAATTGACCTTTAACGGCTTTTGTAAGTTATGATATATTTCGAATCCTTGCTGGCTGGAAGAGTTATAAAAGCTAATAAATTAACATGTCATAATACAAACACCCAACCCTAAAACAACAGTTCTCGTTTTTATATAAAATAACTTCTGACTTATCTATACAATAATGTCATTCAAAGCATAATTACTAATACAGATAAGACCACCAATACTGTACACTGATATAACATTGTCGCATCTGATTCCACCGTCTTTACTTCTTTTGGAATATGGGAATCAAATTCAACCTTCCCTTTACCTGTACATGATAAAAGTAGATATTCTTAATTAATCAATAATGAAATATATTATAATAAATGAAAAAATATCTCCGTTACAAACGAGATTGGATGCGAGGTTTCTCAATAAGTTAGTTTGTCTCCCGCTCACCAAGAGATCTACATTTTTGTCAATTGTAAGGTAGTTTCCCTTGTCAATGATGTTGATTTGACCAAAGAAAGTCATTCAGAGCGTTAGATGATCGACGTCCTCAGTAACAAGTTCTGGACCTTTCTGGCGTGATATGTCATGGTTGGCCTTATTATACGTTTTATATTATTTACGACAGTGGAGTATAAAATTGATGTTCATCAGTTTATTGTTTACGATTTGTTTCAATTACAGTCACAAATCAGTTATATTTAGTCATCTTAATTATCCAAATTACTCAGTTTTGCAGAATCTCAGCATCTACGATTGAGACTTATAAATTGTGCTTAGTCGTTGTTGATTACCTTGAAAAAGCTTGAAAGCGTCCATGCACGAAATAAAGTGCCAGTGTTATAAGACAGCGCACATGATAAGAATAGTCTACTCACCTATAGCAACACCATTACAAAGATTTTTATTACAAATACACCAAACTTCTAGATAATAGGTATAACAACCATCAGGTGGTAAAGGATCTGGTAAACCCCATTGAGAATCTGAACACCCTCTATATACCACTAACAGAAAGTATCATATATTACATGTCGAGATACTAGATAAAGTACATGTATTGTCAAAATGCTTTTGAAGATTTTGGTTTTGATTTGCATTTTTCTTTTCTTCTGTATTCAGTATTGATAATCCCACAGGATCGTTACAGCATAGACTGATAACAAAAAATAGGTAGGCTACAAATATTAGCTACTTACATTTTTCATCTAAGTCATCTGTTCTTGTGAAACAATGTCCCGTACAATTTTCTTTCCATGTAATTTGAGTATTCACATCACCATCTTTAGGACAATGTGGATAAAATTCCCCCTCTGCATAGCTTCTACATACATAACATTGCTTGTTTTTAGGCTTGTCTCCTAAAATGATATCCCATTAACATTCATGTTTATTTAATGAAGAACGAACTTGATATTTGGCTGATACAAATGCGGCTTAACCCGTCTAAACTGCATCTTCTGTAAACCAGCAAATTTGGAAAACGCTATTAGAATCTCCCTATAGTATGACTGTGTCGTGATATCAGCTGAGCGTCTCTCAAGGCGGATCCATAATATTCATTTTGCATGTTATAAATTCTACATAATACGTTTTGGGTCTTGTTCTCACT
This sequence comes from Nipponacmea schrenckii, assembly GCA_030562195.1. NCBI lineage: Eukaryota > Metazoa > Mollusca > Gastropoda > Lottiidae > Nipponacmea > Nipponacmea schrenckii. The sequence continues at coordinate 4,489,301 of JAUJPP010000012.1, forward strand.
CACACGTCCTATTGCTCAGGTCCCTTTAACAAGCACATAATACTATGAGATTAGTTTCTATCTTTCTCTTTTGCGTAATAATAACTTGGGTTAATGTTGACGTTAGTTCAAGAGTCGTTATGTTGATTTATAACTTAATTAGCATATCTCAATTTTAAAAAGGTTTAACTTAAATTTTTGAAGAATTGCTTCCTTGCTGTCAGTTTTTTACGTTATAGGTGAAAACATTTATCATTTATTCATTGCCATTTGTTAATTCCTTTTTGTAGTATTGAATGCCATCGGCTGGTAAAACTCACTCACCATATTATACAAAAAGCTTTGGAAAGTCATAAAATGGACGCGTCAGTACTGCAAATATTAAGTCATGAACCTAAAAATGCATAACATAGCAACCTTGTAAGTTTCAACAACATATTGAACGAGAAATGGAAGATAAAAATTACACTATTATTAAGGGTTGATAATTGCCTCTTGCTATATTGAGACATTTTATTTCTATATTTTAGACTGGAGGCTCTCAACTTAATTTTTAACGACTCACATGTCTATTTTACAAGGTCTCTTCCTCTTTTACCTTAGAAAATCTAAAATGGAGAGTTAAAAATCAATAAAATTTTGAAACCCAATTTCATCTCCTCAATATATAAAACTTATCTTCGGACATGATAGATATGCTGATTGTACTTACCATTAGCACATCCAAAATAAACAACAAGTAAAACACACAATAAACAAATAATATGTTGAAAATGATTCATTTTTAAACAAGCTCAGAAAATACAAATCAACATCTTTAGTTTGTGTAAATCTGAGGTCATGTGACACACAGAAACCACTGACGAATTAGCAAGAGAAGTTGAAAATCCAATCCATTTGTTTACATTTTCTGTACTTAAAACCCACTGCTCAAATAGACAGAGTTGCCGTTCAACTAAATACAGTTTTAAACAAAAAGGATTGATTAACCTCAAACATCGACACACGACTTACAGCAATACAAGTAACATTGATTTGAAACAGTACAGTTTTTGGTGAGCTTTTGTCATAATTGCTTTATTTTAAATCCAATATTAACTACTGTCTTCGCAAGTTTATTGGAAGATCAAACTATTCAGAAGAATTTTAATATTTTGCTTCCAACCATTACTTAAAATCTGTGCAAGTTTACAATGAAAAGAAATACATTTCATTGTCCTGTGTCAAAAGGTGATACGGTTAGCTTATCTTTTTCTCAAAAAATAGACATTTTAAGAACATTTTTATATTCTCATAAAAATAATCGGTTTATCAGGACTGTTGATACAGGAGCAAGGAGATGTGTAATGCTTCTCCGAATATATGGATTTCCGCTTCTGAAACCCGCTTTATTACAGCATACTACAGTGGCACTTCGGGTTTTCTTACACGCCTTGGTGAGATTCGATAAACCAACCAATACAAAATTAGTTTCATTCAAAACACATGTACTAGATTAAAAGCTTTTTTTTATTTCTTGTAAAACTTTGTCATAAACGTTTCAGGCCGGAGAAACATCAATAGAATTTGGCCTAGTAACTGTCGAATGATTTTGTTACACTCCGGCAGAGAAACGAACAATGGGATTTTTCACACTGTTGTGTTTATTGTTGAATTTAAGGATTATCTTCACTATATAGACTTAGTTGTTTCAACTTACAGCAAAGTTCAAGAATTACAAACGTCCTGTCCTTACACAACAAAATATCTCCTACTTCATCGATTTTCCTCCAGCTCGTTATTGGTTTACAATTTTTCAGTTGTTGACTTGTGTATCACACTGCTCTTTTGTTGTTATCATTAATGTAAAAGATATGGATAAAACGGAAATCCTTGCCTTACTCCTCTTTCAAATGTTTGTTTGTGACATTGGTGAGTTAGATAATCTGCCTCAATGAATTCTGTGTTTTAGATTTCTAGTTTTAGTTGTTGTTACATCAATTTGATGTTGAAAAAATGTAAAAACAATACTCAGTGGAGTTTTTAATTTATAAAAATCAAACTAATATTTGACAAATTGTGATTCAAGTGAATATGAGTGTTTAGCTGTTTTATTCAATACCAGCAATGTTGACATTTAAACATATTAGTTGACAAGTTGTATCTCACAAATAAGCTGCTATCGTCTTAACCCCAATTTTAATGAACTTGTTTATGGCACTAAAAGGTTCTGATATTTTGATGCAAGAGTAATTGATTATCATTTTTGCATCTGACGTCTTTCAGGAGAGTGCATGACATGTTTTAAATGTAATAATGGAGACTCTTTGAAGCCGAATATAAACTGTCCAGCAGAAGGTAATGTTGTTTTTGCTGAGAGAGAAGTATGTAATGGAAAGTGCTTCATAAGAACCAGAGATCGAAACATTAGAGGTTGGTATTATATGTCCTATTGAACAACTTATACATTTTGGTCGGGAATACAAATATAATTACGATCGTTTATAAGGTCCGTCGGCAAAATACATGGAGATCACAACAGCTGGATTGAAAACAAATCAAACTAAAATTTTGTTTTATCCTTTTCTTTCTGAATTAATTTCAAGGTAAACGATAAACATTTTTTATTGGTAGTGAATACACTTATTACATAAAATTATGCAGGATGTACAATTTTTATTTACTACTCCTGAGTTTTATTGTACAAAACGTACGGCGTTTAAACAATTTACATTATCAGGAGTAGTACACCATAAAATTATGCCCGTGTTTTTAATTTTATAGCTGTTTGATATCTTTTATTGATATTATCATTAAATATTACAGTTATAGTTGAGAGAGGATGCTTTCAAAAACCATGGTTAAAGAAAGTCGTCCGAAATGGCTGTGATGTGATTCGGAATGATATTTGGTGTTTTTGTGACACAGATGACTGTAATGGGAGAAGATTGGGCGACTGGTTTCCAGTTTCATAGGAAGATTGCAGTAGTGAATATAATCTTATTGTTCAGAACTTATATCTCAATAAAATACAATTGTTCTGTGAATTGCCATTTTACATCTTAAAAACAATGTAGCTTAACGATGCCTATGCTCATGCTGTATCCATATCTTACATATGGTATAGAATGATCATATCGATCTAGCTAGCAAGTTGTAACAAGCTCTGGTTCCATTCGAGTTTTTATCGTATCTGACTTCACTGTTATAACAGGACTCAGTCCTCCAATTCATTTGCCATCTGTTTCAATGTTAAATCACGAAATTCAACCTTCCATAACTTTTTCCAGAAATCTCGTTGAAAGCTTTCCCGTATGTCATATGAAAGCCTGGCCAATACTTGGTTTCTGTACAAAATTTCAATATAGCATGACCATGAAAATTTTGAACTAAACAAAATGAAAGTAAACCACTACATTTTATCAACATCCGCTTGACTGTCACTGCACACAAAACCACTATTTTTAGAAATAACCTTCCGCCAATTAAATTTCTCATTATCTCAGAAATTCTGAAAGAAAATGCAATTTCAGACATCAAATTTCAAATCTAGACCAAAAATTAGTCAAAAATGGGCATGCCAAAACCCCCAAAGGAAGGGAGAAAGAGGATTTCTAAAAATAGAACGAACTAAATTCGATTTCTAAAAATAGAACGAACTAAATTCGTATACAATCATTAGCATAAAATGTTTTACCGGTCTGAGTCCAACAAGGTTCTGTGTGCAACTTAATTTATCTCCCTTGGACCACTACACGTTCATGCTACCATTTATCAATGTTTGTTGGTGTTTCTGATCTCTATGCATCGGTAAATAAAGCAACATCATTTATTCTTAAGTAGTATTATTCTGAAAATTCCACATTAATCCGAATAGATAGATACACAAGTCAGTGTTATATCATAATTGGTAAAAAGAAATACTAAAAGCAAAAAAGGATTCGAAAATGAAGTACATTTCATTTTGTTATTTATTTAATGCTAAATAATCAAATAAAACATTCGAATATTTGTATCTGAAAAATTCCGGGGTTCCATTCAAGAGAAAATGTAAGAAAAGCAGATAATGGTTAATGTTAATGATAAAATAAAACATGAAAAAAAACATACGAAATTACTTTGATTATCACCATTCTTGGATTCCGTTACACCTCCAATAGGTATGATTTTCGAATGCTTTCCAGGACCAAAGATACGACTGATCTTGCTGAAACATCCGAACATACTTCTATTACTCTGTCTCGAAGTGGTTCTTTTCACCAAAACAATTCCAATGATGGTATATAAAGCACTTAGGCCTTGTAATATCATGATATAGACCGATAAGACCGATATGGACGAGGCTGTTTTAGGTAGAATATCACTCAACATATTCAGGAACACGGTATATGAAAGAAGGATGGTTATGGCCACTGATGCCAATTCTCCTGAAGAGGGAGGAATGAGTAATACCATAGGATTTAACATGGCTGTTACAATAAGTGGAATGATGATTTCAATTATGTAGAAGTATGGTAGACGTTTGGCCGTTATTGAGAAATCAACCACACTCTTAGAATATCTTGTTCCGATTCTGGCAGTTGAGGATACTACAATCCATTGACTGGCAATCTGATTAGGATTGCTAAACTGCACTTTGTTGAATTTCATTTCATTAGCCGTCATATAAGTGCTAATGATGAAGAATTCACAATTTTGTGAATCAAACGGAAATTTCGTTATATCCATTTTACATACAAGTTTAGACACGTACCCCATTTGTAGAGTTATTAATCCAGTTGGCTCCACACTCAATAGAGTGTCTTCGTGAATATGAATTTCACCGCCTCCTACAGATCTTATAATACTTAAGTGGGGTTTCCATATCCCAGTGGATTGGATATCAATCTTCTCAATGCCATCATATTCTGTAGAATTCCATGCTAAGAAAACATCTTTCCAAAGAGCCACCATCCAAATAGCCATCGTGATGGTCTGTTCATTTTCTTGGATTTCAACATCATTATAATTTAGCTTGATTTCAACCAGTACTGGGTCTGATGTAGTGTTTACAGGACGCACAAGCGGATCGTATCGCACGGGTGATAATAGTACCCTTCTCAGATTAACGTGGCTCATATAAGAGGCTTCCGATATATACTTGAAAAGACATACATGCAGGTAGAGGAAAATAATTACAGCCATTTGTATCAGTATATCTTTTCCTGTCTATAACTTATGCCATCAGCGACGAAAGTTTGAAAGCACCTAAACTTCTTTATGATCTAAATGTTTCTAGGTCATTTATATCCCACTGAAAAATAGTTATACAACGACGTTTACTCAAAACCTTATTGAGTGGCAAATTAGAAATTTGCCACTCTTTGTTTTCATTAGACTTTTTTTTTTTCGGGAAGCTCAACTCGAAAATGGTATTGAAATTTGGTTTGAAAAGATACGTACTGGAATAGAAAAGGAATATTTATAACTAAAATTTTTATGAATCGGAAGTGAGAAATTGCATAATAATAATTGAATAATAGCATAACTTTGTTGCTAATTATCCGATCGTTTTGAAAATTACAGAATATAGAGAAGTCGCTTATAGAAATAAAAAGACATCATCAAAAATTTTCTACCACTTCCGGCGGTTTTTGCGTGAGAACTTCCGGTTTTTCAGAACCACGTTGTGTGCCCCAAACTCCGGTGTATTAAGAAATGAGTACAAAAGCTATACATATAAACTATCAGGCATAATTAGAACCCAATTAGAGGAAAAATTCTAACCGGAAGTGAAACTTTATGTGTTATCACAGAACGGTGACATTTAGCAAAAAAAGTCCGCTAATTTTTCTCCGATTTGTACGATTTTGGTGTTTTTTGAAACTTTGTTACTTTATCTAAAAATTTGTTGAGAACAGAATTTTCATTTTCAAATTTAAGCCCGATTGATTTTTTAAAAAATAATTAAAAGGCTATATCAAGTGACTTTGACCTTCAATTACCTTAATAATTTTCCAATAAAATGCACTTGACCTAAGCTGTCCATACATATGCTTATAATGGTTGTTAAAAAGTTTGTTTTGAGTGTTTAAAAATTCAAAAGGTCATTATCACGTAACCTTGTATCAAGTGGCACCATAGGGGTTGTTTGCCACTCTCAGTACTGTTCACAGTTCTAGTTATATTTGTATTTATTAGTATGTATGAAATCTAATTAAATACTAAGTGTATCTCAATGAAAAATATCGAATATATTGTGGTACTATTTACTTTGTACCATTATACTGCTCCACGGTACAGAATGTCACGCTTTTCTACACGTGTTCCATTTGCTATAGTTCCAACATAACGGTTAATTGCACGATTGAATAATAAGCTTACACATGGGTTGATATAATTATTGCCAATGCAGAATAATACTGAAAATGTTTACAAACACGAAAACGTATTCTTTTTTTAAAATTCCTTATATCATGATATCGGCAATTTCTTTTGATCTTTTCGTTGTATAAACAGGTGGGTGGCGCACAAGCTCAACCTTCAGCACGTGCTACAACTAACAAAACAAGATAAATTGTATCCATCTTTGTGTACATAATCAATTGTTATAACACAAAATTACAATTATTGTAACTGACATTACTTGATTTTATACGCCTACAAATTTATTTGGGACGTATATTGTAATCGCCCCGGCTGTCCGTCGGTCCGTTCACATTTGTTTGTGCTCACACCATTCTTTATGGATCCTTTTGATTTTTATTTTGTCGGTCAGTGTCATTATGAAGATAATCCTTATCGATATTCGTGATGATCTGATAAATTTCCATCGAAAATATTGTGTTTTTCTACGATTCGATTATTTAAAGTAATTTTATAATTTTGCTACGTTTTTCCCACATACTGTTTCATTTACGAGTCTATTTCGGCCTGAACTTGAATTAATTTCAGAATCAAAATTGTTAATGTCTGGGAATGAGTAAGCATGCCTAAAGCTGGTCCTGAGCATGGATCCCCCCCCCCCCTCTGCAATGTGCATAGATAGGTAAAATAATAATATGAGGTGAGGTTGGGAAGCCAGCTCGCAGCTTTTGCACTGACCTTTTGGCTAGCGATTTGTTTGGGGTTTTTTTTTCAGATGAGTGTGTATGATATCTGTTCATCTCATACATACGTGCCCCTGTGATGTCCACGAATTTCGAATCTATTCCGTCAAGATCTGAGAATGAAAAAAAGTAAAATGCGGTATATAGTCTCACCGTTCTCAGTTACGTGTTCATCGAAAGCAAAAACAAATAGCGCTCAGTATCACTAAGACAACCATAAACGAAAACACATACAGTCAAACCTGTATTAAGCAAGCAGTCAAGGGAAGTGGCTGGATGTGGTGCTTAATACAGGTGGCCGTTGAATACAGGTGGAGAAAGCAGGGCTGTTGATTTATTTTTTTCCAAGTAGTATCCAACTGTAAAATGTATTTCAGTGCCATAAATCTTCAGTTATATTCATCATAATTGAGACTTCAATTTTCTGAACATACTGTCATACATCACATTTAGTATTTTATTACGAAGTTAAAATGCTGATTTTAAGATAACTTTTACCGACGATGTACTTCTGGTTAAACATGAGAAAAACGAAGTGTTTTGAATGACACCAATACTGAGAAAAACGACTGTAAAAATGTTTCTCGTGGTCGTTCCGATTTGTCTATAAATAGTAACTGTTTCATATCCTAGTAGAAAGCAGAAAAGAACGATAAAACTTTTATAATTACGCACATTTTTTGCAAGGAATAGGCAAATTTCAATAGTTAATAACCTGCCAATGACATTTAATTAAACTTTCTGTCTACCTTATAGCTGTTAAAAAGAATTATTCTCAATGACCGGCAAACTATCATCGTCAAGAATTCTAATATGTGAGGGCCGACATTTTCTTCGTCATGTTTACGTTGTTCCTCCGAGGAAGTCGTAATGAAGGGGGAATTACACACATGTTTACATGTCAATATCCAATATGATGCTTTATAAGTAAAATGTCAGGATTAAGATTAAAAGATTAAGGGGGTTGACAACCTAATCGTTCGAAGTGTATTTCAATCAAGAAACGCATTTAGTTTATATCCATTCTATTTGGCATTAAAAAAAACTCATGTATGAAAAATTTTAGCTCAATCGCTTCAGTAGTTCGTCTGATATCCGTCCGTGAAGATAAGCTATTTATAGAACAAAACGGGGTATTCCTCAATGTAGACGTACAAATTATGTTGTCAGTTGACATTTGTGATTACAACGTCATCGGCTAAATAAACATTCTCTACGTTTGCCGGTCAGTTATTGTTAATATCGGCACGCGAAGTAAGAGTTTGTGTATCGGGGGAATCCAGAAGTCACGTGATGTCCCATAAATCATTACGTCACATGTAAACAGAGAAAATTTTATGATTGGTGGGTGGAAGGGTTTTGACATGTGCTAATCCATTGTTTTAGCACTCCAATTATGTGGATATCGGTGCATATCGATGCCTAAAAGGTGCTTAAAGATTTCTACGGCATGAAAGACAATCTTTTAACAACATGATCGTTAATTACGTAAGGTTTACATGTGTTTGCAAAATGTTGAAAAAAACTGCCATTTTTCCAAAAGCATATCTCGCTTACAATTTATCCGATTTTTAAAAACTTTGGCTTCAGCTAAAGCTTACGATGTCCTCTATAACTTTACGTTGGCTTTTTTTTTATAAAATGAATAGTTTTTTAAAAATTCAATTTTTCGTAAATGCACTCCCAAAATTTTGATTTCTATCAATATCTTCAGAACAAAACAAAATTTTCCAAAAAGCCAACGTAATTTTGTAGAGATATATGTAGACTTGCGTTGTGCAAAATTTCAACCTTCTATATTAAATAGTCTAGTAGATATGCTAATTTTAAGGGAATAATTGACGTTTTTTTCGTTCATCTTCCATACCCTATTTCTCAAAGTTGAAATGTCATAAAAGAAATAAATTTTATATTTTTGGATAGCTGAAAGTCCCCTCTTTCCATTGATATTTAAATATTTCAGATAGGTGGAAAAGAAGTGGTTTAAATCGTCTATTTTTTGTACATAGGTTTAGGGTTGTCAACCCCCTTAAGTAATAAAAAAAAAGCCGACACATGATCAAAGAAGTCAAGGTCAATTGAACATCGTGGATGTTGAGGTTGTCATTATTGCGTTGATGATTTAGATGGAGGCAAAATACCAGTGGATTATATATTTATTTTACTATAAAAACATGGTGAACTATTTTCTTCACCGGAAACAGAAGACTGCTACAGAGCATGCGCAATAACATATAACAATGTATGGTGGTCAATAAGCAAAATAGTTAAAGTAGCATTTACTCTCAACACCCCCACTCAAATGCTGCTTCATACAATAAACATAAATTAAAGCTTGATTTACAAAGTATAAATATCTTTTACACTAAATCTTTTACACTAATAAAATAAAATAGGCTACTATGCAGTTACATTCATACAAATTAAACATTTTTTGCATAATTATTTACTTTCCCATTAACAAACATTTGAAATGAATAGACTTTTCCTTAGGCAAAGGCTTAGTAAATAAATCAGATATATTTTGACTAGAGGGTATATAAGAGATACTAATAGATCCTTTCTGAATCTCATCTCTTATAAAGTGATATCTTATGCTAATATGTTTGGATCTTTGATGAATAATAGGATTTCTAGATAAAGATATAGCACCTTGATTACCACATAATAAAGTAAAATTATCAACATCATTTCCAGACATATCATTAATTAATTGTTTCAGAAACAAACCCTCTTGCGCAGCTGCAGAAATAGCCATATACTCTGCCTCGCAAGTGGACAGGGCAACAGTAGGCTGTTTACGGGTCTTCCAAGAAATTAGGGGACCTTCAGTAGAAAGTAAAAACCCAAAATCTATTAATATTTTGATCACAAGCAGTATACTTTGGTTTACAATCTTTCATTCCAAATTTGTCTAACAGTTTCTCAATGTATTGCTCCTGACTCATAGTAATAACTTCTGAATTTTGATCAAACTTAATCCCTAAAAACCAATTTATAGGACCCAAATCTTTCATCTTAAACTTTTGTTTCAAACTACTTTTAATATTATCAAGAATCAAATCAGAACTAGCAGCAATAATTATGTCATCAACCCAAATTACTATAATTATCATTTCATCATTGCTAATCCTAGCATAAACACAAGGTTCAACCTTAGATTGTAAAAAACCTGTTCCCACCAAAAATGAATGTAAAAGACTATTCCAATTCCTGCCACTCTGTTTCAAACCATAAAGAGATTTACGTAATCTATACACTAATTTATCCTTACAACCCTTTACAATTTTAAAACCTTCAGGTTGTTCAACGTATATATCAACATCAATTGGTGCATTTAAATAAGCTGACTTGACATCCATCTGATGTACTGTTAAATTATTTTCAACAGCTAATTGCATCAATATACGAATAGAAGTATGTCGAGCTGTTGGTGCAAAAGTCTCATGATAGTCAACATTGGGTATTTGTGAATAACCTTTTGCTACAAATCTGGCTTTGCATTTTTCCTCATTATTGGGACCTAATTTCAATGCATATACCCATCTTCCCCCCACCGCTTTTCTACCAGGGGGTAAGGTTGTCAGCTCAAATGTGTCATGTTCTTTCAAAGCATCCATCTCATCTTTCATGGCCTCTTTCCATTGGTATGCATTTGGAGAATTTATAGCATCCTGGTATGTCTGAGGTACATCTGCTAATCTATAGCAATAATCAATAGAATAGTTAATATTTTCATGACATTCATCTTCCACATAATCTCTCAGGTATTTAGGTTTGCATCTCATCCTACTAGGGTATCTATTTTCTTTAGGTGGACTTTGGTCACTGCCATCTCCATTTGGTTCAGGTAAATTTTGATTCCTGTCATCACCATTATCATTCTGTGGCATGTTAACCTTATCACCTACAATTTGTGGTGTGTCATTCTCATTAGTTCTATCTTCCGGTGGAATGGGTCTGTCAATATCATCAAATATGCTTTCATCAGGCTTCCAGGCCACAATATCATCATGATGGATTTTACCATTTACATTATTAGGATCATATGTAGACTTAAATTTCACACATCTTACTCTCTTTACATCACCATTCTCAGGAAAATATACTAGGTATGCTGGACTTCCCTTGTCATATCCAACAAAAATACCTCTTTGACATCTAGCATCTAGTTTCTTTTTGTTCTGGACATATGAGTAACAAATACTACCAAAAATCTGCATGTTGCTGACATCTGGTCTTTTACCTGAAAAAAACTTCATAGGCAGTTTTCTGAATCCTATTGTTGTAGCATCTATTTCGAATGTAGGACGCTGTCATTAATGCATATGTCCACATTTCTTTTGGTAACTTACTCTGTATCAGCAAACATCTAGCCATATCAAAAATAGACCTCCATGCCCTTTCTGCAGTGCCATTCTGATGTGGTGAGAATGGAGCAGATTTCTCATGTTTTATACGATTTTTAACTAAAAGAGTCTCAAATTCCTTAGAAATAAATTCACCACCATTGTCACTTCTCAGGCGCTTAATTGTCCCATATGGAGAAATATCTGCAAAGTATTTCATTGTAGCCTCAGTAGTGTCACTCTTATGCTTAAGAAAATATATCATTATTAACCCTGAAAAATCATCAACAAAACTCAAAGCATATCTAAAACCATCCTTAGCTATTGGATCAACTGGACCTGCTAGATCACAATGTACTAAATCAAGTATTGCTACTGCACGACTGTCTGGGTCCCTATTGCGATATTGAGACATCTTACCCTCAATGCATATATTACAATCTAATTGTCTATTTCCAACAATTTTCATGCCATCTACAACATTTTCTAACTTAAGAACATCTTTAAAGTTACAATGACCTAATATATCATGCCATTCTCGAATAGATCGTGTGTAATTCACTGCATTATAAGAAGCATTAAAATTATCAACATTTAATATATCAAAATAATAAAGTTTCCCATATTTCTTAATGTTAAATATTATGCCATCATTAGTAACAATTTGAGCAATATCTGGTTGAAATGTCACAGAAGCACCTCTTTCAATTGCTGCTTGAACAGAAAATATATTCTGTAAGTATGATGGAATATAAAGAGTATTACTCAATGTAATATCATGAGTATGGCCCTTATTGTCTACCATAGTAATTTTTGCAGTTCCACGTCCAAGTGCAATATTGTTAGATCTCTCACCGTTTGCAAGTTCAATAAAGTGTCTCTCTGGACAAAAGTCTTTGTCAAAACAGACAAACTTTTCTTTGTCCTTTACAATGTGGGCTGTGGCACCTGTGTCAACCAACAAAAGATTATCTGCACATGGAGTCTGAATATAAATTTGATCACTTTCATGTCCTATATTAAATACGTAGGAATGTGTGCCAGAGTTATATGAACATGTTTTCACGGAATTCTGTTCACCATCCCTTGAACCATTTTCTTTTCTTTGTGATCTTTTACGACAATATTTTGTGTCATGATTGTTTTTCTTACATAGCTCGCACCAACGTTGGGGCTTTCTTCCTTTAGAATAACAATCACTCATTTTGTGCCCAACTTTCCCACAATTATAACATTTCAAGCTATATTTTGGTCTATCTTTTTCATCTATCTTCATGATACTGTCCTCCTTTGAATCTTCCATATTTTGCTTCTCAGATTCTTCGTATCTTCTTAGTAGTATCTTAAAATCCATAAAGTTTGGTTCTGTCTCTCGTTGTGTCACAATAGTTGCAAAAGGCTTAAATTCTTTTGGCAGGCCTTTTAAAATCATTGCGATAAGAAGACTATCGCTTATTGTCTCTCCTGCTGACTTTAAGTAAGCTGCAGCTGTTTCTGCCCTTAGCATGTAATCGGTCACCTTTTCTGTGCTCAGTTTCTCTAGATTGGTAAGTTCTTGGTATAAGGTAATAATTTTCGGTTTGCCCCTCGATAAATAATGTTCTCTTAATATTCTCAAGGCAGCTCTTCCGTCATCTTTAGCATCTCTAATAACGAGAGATAAACTTCTATCATCAAGATAAAGTACCAATTCTGCAAAAACTAAAGCATTTTTCGCTTCATCATCATCACTGAGCTCTTCATCTGCGTCATGCTCGATCACGTCATCCAATTTCAGCAGTCTCATATAACCCAAAAACTTCACTTCCCATAATTCATATTTGTTCTCATCTCCATCAAATACTAACCGCGCAGTGGAAGCGTGCTGGGCCCATAACCTGTTGAGGTTGTCATTATTGCGTTGATGATTTAGATGGAGGCAAAATACCAGTGGATTATATATTTATTTTACTATAAAAACATGGTGAACTATTTTCTTCACCGGAAACAGAAGACTGCTACAGAGCATGCGCAATAACATATAACAATGTATGGTGGTCAATAAGCAAAATAGTTAAAGTAGCATTTACTCTCAACAGTGGATTCAATCTGATTGTATTTCACAAATTTTTCGGTCAATTGGCCGTTAATTAACAGGATTATATGACCGCTTGGCATAAAACTGATTGACCGTTAGTGCGTTAGACAGGTTGGTGCTAAATACAGGTAAATTTAATTGAAAATCGCAAGGGAGGAAATTTGAATGACCGTTAGAGCAGGGTCACGCTGAATAGAGTGACCGCATGACCAGTATTGACTGTAGTTCTAAATTTATCTATATTCAGTTCACAATTCGAAAAGTTTGCAAACAATGCTTTCCATCAAGCACTTTACATGACAAACATAAAATCCATTTTATATCAACATAACGATCATCCTCATTAGCCGGTACGATAATGTAGTTTGTCTTTAGACCAAAGCAAAGTAAAGTAAAATATGGCTAACACATTTTGTAAATAGTAATATAATGTAAAGGCCTCAAGGTCCATTTCTGCTTTAAACCTTGGCAAATACAGCTCCTCGCCTACCATACAGTATTAAGGAAAGTAAATAGTAATTAAATAATCCAAACAAAAATTATAAATGTACTGTAGTCATTTACATCAGCAAAACTTGAGTGGCTTTGATTTTGTATCTATTAGCAACCAGAACAGTTTCATCATTTGTTTCGGAAAACTACAGATATACAAAGCATATACCAAGCTTTTATAACATGGATGTTTATACTTCGACCATGTTCGTACTATTTATCTCATGTTCATCAGCGGATTACAACACCCATTTAAAATTAAAGAGAGAGCTATTGTCTCCTGAACGCTATGACCCCTTGATCAGACCCGTCAATAACTCATCTACCAAAATTGAATATTATTTATCTTTGGGTTATTCTAATATTTTATTAATTGAGAGTAAACAGATGATGACCTTTAGTTTTTGGATAGAAGTAAACTGGGTGGATGAATTTCTAATGTGGGATCCGGATTTATATGACAATATAACGGATCTGACATTGTTACCATCAACATTATGGACACCACATTTTGGAATGTTTAATTCGATCGGAGAATTCAATATACAAGTGGATGACAGGTCGTTGCTGTCTGTAAACTATACTGGAACGATTCTTCTGGAGAAAGGAATATATGCCAATATAGAATGTATAATGGATATTACCAAGTTTCCATTTGATGTACAGGTTTGTGGATTTCAAATCATAGACTTATATATGACATCCGATAAAGCATTATTTAAAGACTTTCAATCAATGTTCAGTGCATTTTTAGGGAGCCAGTGGAGGATATTGGGCCATACCGGTCGAATCATAGAGAAATATGGCAAGTCGGCTATACAATTTCAATTTACCATTAAAAGACTACCAGATTTTTATCTGATCACACTGATAACTCCACTAATTGTGTCATCTTTACTCAATCCTATGGTAATACTGATTCCAACTTCATTGGGAGAAACAGTCTCAGTAGCTGTTACAATACTCTTATCTTATACCATGTTTTTGAATGTTGTCAGTGATATTCTACCTAAGACCTCCTCGTCCACATCGGTCTTATCGGTCTATATCATGATATTACAAGGACTTAGTGCTGCTTACACCATAATCTGCATTATTTTAGTGAAAATGGATACACCCAAACAAACCAAACAGAACCAATCCAGGTCGCAGGTTGATCCAGCCAGGAAAATTACATCGTCAAATGAAACGGATAAGGAATATGTCAAAAGTGAAGGCAAGGCATCATTGTGGTGTTTCTTGATGTGTTTCATTCTGTCCTTTGCTCTAACAGTGATTTGCTTCACCTACATATTGATCTAATGGTTCAACTTTATACTAATCTTATGGTTCACCTATATATTGATCTAATGGTTCACCTTTATACTAATCTTATGGTTCACCTTCATACTGATCTAATGGTACACCTATATACTGATCTAATGGTACACCTATATACTGATCTAATGGTACACCTATATACTGATCTAATGGTACACCTATATACTGATCTAACTGTACACCTATATACTGATCTAATGGTACACCTATATACTGATCTAATGGTTCACCTTTATACTGATCTAATGGTTCACCTATATACTGATCTAATGGTACACCTATATACTGATCTAATGGTTACAAACCTTTATATACTGATCTAATGGTACACCTATATACTGATCTAATGGTACACCTATATACTGATCTAATGGTACACCTATATACTGATCTAATGGTACATCTATATACTGATCTAATGGTTCACCTATATACTGATCTAATGGTTCACCTTTATACTAATCTTATGGTTCACCTTCATACTGATCTAATGGTACACCTATATACTGATCTAATGGTACACCTATATACTGATCTAATGGTACACTTATATACTGATCTAATGGTTCAACTTTATACTAATCTTATGGTTCACCTATATATTGATCTAATGGTTCACCTTTATACTAATCTTATGCTTCACCTACATATTGATCTAATGGTTCACCTTCA
Source organism: Nipponacmea schrenckii (assembly GCA_030562195.1). Taxonomy (NCBI): domain Eukaryota; kingdom Metazoa; phylum Mollusca; class Gastropoda; family Lottiidae; genus Nipponacmea; species Nipponacmea schrenckii. The sequence goes on from JAUJPP010000012.1 coordinate 4,505,257, forward strand.
TATTGATCGAATGGTACACCTATATACTGATCTAATGGTACACTTATATACTGATCTAATGGTTCACCTTTATACTAATCTTATGGTTCACCTATATACTGATCTAATGGTACACCTATATACTAATCTTATGGTTCACCTATATATTGATCTAATGGTTCACCTTTATACTAATCTTATGGTTCACCTTCATACTGATCTAATGGTACACCTATATACTGATCTAATGGTACACCTATATACTGATCTAATGGTACACTTATATACTGATCTAATGGTTCAACTTTATACTAATCTTATGGTTCACCTATATATTGATCTAATGGTTCAACTTTATACTAATCTTATGGTTCACCTAGATACTGATCTAATGGTTCACCTTTAACCGATCTAATGGTACACCTATATACCGATCTAATGGTACACCTATATACTGATCTAATGGTACACTTATATACTGATCTAATGGTACACCTATATACTGATCTAATGGTTCACCTATATACTGATCTAATGGTACACCTATATACTGATCTAATGGTACACTTATATACTCATCTAATGGTACACCTATTTACTGATCTAATGGTACACTTATATACTGATCTAATGGCTCAACTTTATACTTATCTTATGGTTCACCTTCATATTGATCTAATGGTACACTTATATACTGATCTAATGGTACACCTATATACTGATCTAATGGTACGCCTATATACTGATCTAATGGTACACTTATATACTGATCTAATGGTTCAACTTTATACTAATCTTATGGTTAACCTTCATACTGATCTAATGGTCCACCTATATACTGATCTAATTGTACACCTATATACTGATCTAATGGTAAACTTATATACTGATCTAATGGTTCACCTTTATACTAATCTAATGGTTCACCTACATACTGATCTAATTGTACACCTTTATACTAATCTAATGGTTCACCTGTTTACTGATCTAATGGTTCACCTATATACTGATCTTATGGTTCACCTGTATACTGATATAATGGTTCACCTATATACTGATCTAATGCTTAACCTATATACTGATCTAATGGTTCACCTATATACTGATCTAATGCTTAACCTATATACTGATCTAATGGTTCACCTATATACTGATCTAATGGTTCACCTATATACTGATCTAATGGTTCACCTATATACTAATCTAATGGTACACCTATATACTGATCTAATGGTTCACCTATATACTGATCTAATGGTTCACCTATATACTGATCTAATGGTTCACCTATATACTAATCTTATGGTTCACCTTTATACTGATCTAATGGTTTTAACTCCCATATCTCTTTTTGAATATGTTTAGATAATGATAATAAATACAAAATTAATTCTTATACACCTTCATTCATATGACGTCATTTGGTCACGTGATCAAATATGGAGTCTAATTTAAGCGTTTCAAAGCAGATTAGAGTCAAATGGATTACCCAAGCACTTCTACGTTCACATAGGTTATCAATTAGTAAGCTTGCTTTGGCATTTATTAATGAGGAAACTCATCTTTAATCTAATAATATTGAGTCATTATAAACCATCAAAATAAGGTCAAACTATTTATTAATTAGAACACTTCTTTAATTGGCCACTTAACAAATTCCGTTTAATCAAATAAATATGTACACGGATGTTAAAAGCATATTTTATAAATATTTTCATGGAAAATTTACGATACTTTTTCATAATGAAAAGAGTATATTGCGTTTTTGTTAAATTTATTGAAATTAGGTTTGGTCTTTTTAGGAAATGAAGGTTTACAGCACAGGTTTATATAAATGAAACGACCTTTAAACTGACAGTCACATGAACACACACACACTGGCCAAAATTATGTAATAGCTTCCTTGAAGAAAGAGTATTTATCGTTCTGACTTATTTCTATTATTTTGTGGAGATTAGCGGTTGACATTTTGGTATGTTTAATTATATATAATCTTATAGTATGTATGTCGTAGATCATTTCAAGTGGTCTTTAATCCCTGTTGATTTAAATCTATCCTGTAATTGTACTGCAAACTTTGGGTCTGAAATAATGCTATTGTGAATGTGCCGTCACACATGATTAGCCGTATTTGGAAAGCGAAAGTACAATTCCCAGAAAAAGCTTTGCTTAAATTTTGTACTATTTAAAGAGTCTCTCGTATGCAGCCAATTTATTGAATAGTTATTATTATGTAATTCTGTATATTTTTAGTTTTATGGTTTTAATAAACTCTGTGTGGGCGCTTTTCTAATGTGTTTGGTTTTGAGGTCCTGATAATCTATCGCATTAACAACACCACTTTACGCCTGAAGAAGGATATATATTATCCGAAATCCGGATCGCGTTTTAAATGAGGGTTATTTTCTAAATATTTGTAAGTTTTGTTTGTTTAAAATTTTTTTATTAATTCTGTAAATATTTTGTTATCTTCGTCATAAGATAACTGTAAAAATAAAATATTTTCTATTTATATTGATATTTACAAATTGCTTTGAGCTGTCATGGACTATAATTCTACTTGGTATTACCCCCGGAATCGCCATCATAGAAACTTTCGCTCTCATGAAAACTATGCACACTCTCGCCCTCATGGAAACAATCAACCTTATGGATACTCTCGTCAGTATGGCCAACCTCACCCGCATAGAAACTTCCAGCAATATGACAACTACCAACCGAATCAACAGTCTCGATACGCACACAGAACTCAAGAATATAGACAACATAATCAGCAAAGACAGGACAACAACCCTATAGTGAGGATATTTTACCAAGTTTTGCAATGTTTACATCATGTATCAATTCTTTCAACGCAAGCTAATAATGGTCAACCTACTCGCGGTTTCTTATTCAAAATTAATGATTTGGATCGATTTGTAAAACCAGCACTTAAGACTTCAGTTATTACCTCTTCAATTCAAACTATTAATAAACTTTGGGCAAAAGACGTGGCATTGGCTTTAACTACTCACTATGAGTCTATGCTTGCAGAAAAAATCAACTTGATTAAGTCACGCAATTTTTCAGATCAAAATTTAAAACAGTTCTCGTCGGAGGCAATCAAATGGGCTAAAAATTCATATCGTCGGCTATAAAAGGATACTCTTGATAAATTTACCCGCACTATCGAATCTCTAAAAGTTATAGACCATATTTCGGATCGCCGCATGGATGTAGACATTGCTGTTCACTCTTCGTCACCTCCTATGTACCAAGAACCTTCCACCCGTTTTACAATGCCCATCCAAAACTCAAGGAAGAAACGGCAGCATTTACCACCGGATAACATTCCCAGCACATCATCCGAACTATTTTTTCCAACACCCAAACGCCAAAGTACCATAACCAAGCCAGCACTAGCAAATACGCTTATAACCAATTATGCTCGGCCACTACAAACGACTTCAGCCAGACCTTCCACTTCAGCAAAGTCCGACCCACCAATCCCACAACCCCAACGAAAACACCAAACTCGTCGCCGTCTAAGTCTCGATCAGCAACCAAAGTCAGCACACAATAAACCACGCCGCAATGAGCATGAAAACAGAAAGAATGACTGGACTTTGCCTGAAATCTTAAAACCCATCCTTATACTAGGTTCATCCAATATCTCTCGCATCCCGGAAATTAATAAAGATACACAAGCCGAATCTTTTCCAGGGGCTCGCATCAGCCACCTTTTTAACATTCTTTGCAAAGCAGATCCCACCACGATCCCACAGAAAGTCTTGTTCCACGTAGGCATCAACAACCGCACAGAAAATGGTGAATCAATCCACAAACAGATATTAGAATTAGCAAACCTCGCCAAAACCAAATTTCCCTCATCTACTATTTTTACCACCCAGATACCAATTTCCGCTGCTCTGAACCGCGTTGAACCTAATGAAACTGCCAATCTCAGAAGATATCATCACCTGATTTACCACAAACCTTCTCCTGTTGCTACTACTATTCCAAGATTCAATGGAGTGGTCGACGTAAACTCGGATCACGTCCACTGGACGGCCCCCACTGCCCGAAGTATCTGTGCTAAATGGATCTCCCATTTAAACTGATCGCGGGGGGAAGTATTCCGAGTTTAGGTAAAACTGTAGTTAATCTCAGTACACGAAAACTTTCTCCCATAGAAAACCAACTTTTAGATCGCGGACTTACCTTTATTCCTACGTCAAAACCTGTTTCAAACCAACCAATTTTGTCTTCAGTTAACGAATTGTCTCGAACCTTTAAGCTTAATTACTTCTTCCGTGAAAAACTAGGCCGCGGTAAACGTACAAAATTTATTGAAAAAATCCGGTTGGGTTCCTCCAGAAAGCGCTATCGACGACGGTATAATTTCAATTTGCGAAAATATGTACGAAGAAGTTTCTCGGTTGCCTATTGTAAACGAGAAGAATAATCTTACCAATTTTGAGAGAAAAACATTAAATGAATTGAAAAACGATCAGAGCATTATCATTCGAAAAAGCGACAAAGGCAGTTGTTGTGTCGTACAAGACCGCGTTGACTACATTTCTGAAATTGATCATCAACTTAATAAAGCACATCATTATCGCGAACTTGAGATACCAATTTTCATGGAAACGGCGAAAAGAATCAATGATATATTAAAAATTTTAGTCTCAAAAAATTTTATTTCTGAAGCTCAATTTGACTACCTTTCCGCAGATCAAAATATCAGACCACGGCATATTTACACTCTTCCCAAATTACCAGAAGACCCAGAAACCGGATGGTTTGTTCCAAATAAAATTCCAAAAGGAAGACCCATTATTTCAGACTGCGCGAGCGAATCATACCGAGTTTCCGAGTACATTGACCATTTTTTATTACCATTGGCATGTCAGCACCCTTCCTATCTAAAAGATACTACCGATTTTGTCGAAAAAATAAAGCAATTATATTCCTCCTGATGCGAAATTTATTACATTGGACGTGACTTCAATGTATACTAATATAGACAACAAGACCGGTTTAGAGGCTATCCGAAAAGCCTTTGAACGAAATCCGTGCGAAGAAAGACCTGATAAGGAAATTTTAGACCTCTTGGAAATTTGTTTAACGCGAAATGACTTCAATTTTAACGGAAAAACTTATCTTCAAATATCTGGTACTGCTATGGGGAAACGCTTTGCCCCAAGTTACGCGAATATATTCATGGCCGAATGGGAACGCGAAATAGACCAAATTTCACCTTTTAAACCTTTCTTCTATGGAAGGTTTCTTGACGACATTTTTATCATTTGGACCGAATCGCTTGAAAATTTTTGGCAGTATTTTTTTGAAATTCTGAATAACCATCATCCATCAGTAAAATTAACAGCAAACATTAGCGAAACTAGTATGAACTTCCTGGACACGACAGTGATCAAGGGTACCAATTTTGACGAAAATAGAAAACTTGATATCAAAGTATATTTCAAAGAGACCGATACCCACCAACTTTTATTTAAAAATTCGTTTCACCCGAAACACACATTTTCTGGCATTATCAAATCACAAGTTCTAAGGTTCCATAGAATTTGTACACAACAGACCGACTTTGATTCCGCGTGTAGACTTGTATTTGATATATTACGAGAAAGGGGTTACTCAAAACGTTTCCTGCGCCAAATTAAAAACGACACCCTTTTGAACCTTCAGAAAAAGAGTAACCCCCCTCCCCCTTTTAATGGCCTTGGATCAGCACCGTGTAGAGGTTCTGCGTGTCGTACCTGCGTTCATGTACCTATTTCTCATTATTTTCAAAACAAAAAGACCGGCAAATATTTCATCATGCGTGACCAACTTTCTTGTGTTGACCAAAATTTAATATACCTAATTTCTTGTAAAAAATGCGAAGTCCAATATGTTGGCGAAACAAAAAATATGTTAAGAACCCGTTTTAATGGCCATCGTTACGATATCGTACATGGCAAAAACAGACCTACTGCGAACCACTTTAACCTCCCCGACCACTCCATTGAAGACTTGGTAATTATGCCTATTGAGGCGGTTATGTCGATGCCTAATATTAAGCCAAAACATAGAAGATTGCAGCGCGAGAGCTATTGGATGGACCAGTTGGACACAGTATATCCGAATGGCTTAAACCTTCAGCATGACAACCAAATAATCCCCTTCATCACCACCTATAATCATACTGCTACCAACGCATCGGTAATTGTAAATAATTACTACAAAACTCTACAACAGAAATATCAACAGGTTTATACTAAAAGAATTGTTACCGCGTTCAAGAGGAATAAAAATCACATATTACCTTAAATAATTATTAGTCAAATATCAAGCATACACTTTAGTTTATTATAGGTCAATGGGCTCCAGGATTTGAACAGGATAATGAGGACCAAAATTAAAAAGTTATTTTGTTTTTTTAGATTTGGATTTCAGAACCGTTGAAAGATCAAGAGTTCCATACTTTTCATGATTATAACCTTAACCATTTTTAACTATTGTTTACACTAACTATCTCATCCTATAATGTTGTTTCTTACTTCATGACCTAGGCCAGTGCTTTCTTGAGAATTCTATTCTCATCTCACCCTAACGCCACAAAAGTTAAATTCGCATTTCACCCGGTAACAAATCTGCGTAGATTACCTTTCAAATCAACATTTTGATTGCTACCGGTTTGTCAAGGATTTACCATGTATTCTTACGGATGGTGTCAAGTATAGAAATTATCATATAATTATTAAATTTGAATTTTACTGAGATTTAACAAACTATTGATAGTTGGATTAACAACTTTTCTTACACCACTTGTGGGAAACAATAAAATAAAACTCTCCCATAATTCTTCCAGGAGAGTAATCCACCTCAAGGTAAGATCAATTTTTAGGCACGGCCAAAATAAACATCAACATTTAATTGATTAAACTTATATATAATCATAAATAGACTTACCTTGTGTTATAATTATACACGTTATTATATTATTATTTAAATAAATGTTCTGTTGGGGTTTACTGTATTTATTCTGTCGAGATAAAGACTACGTATATTTTATAGTTCAGTCAATAAGTAAAGATAGCTTGCCAGACAAGGTAAAATACGCCCACACATCAGCATTGTTAAATCATTTATCCTTTGATTAATAACATCTATATATACTTGAATTCCAAAGCTCACAACAAGTTTCATCATATCCATTGAAAATTGTAGCTTTTATTGCCCCCTGTCGCGAAATATAACGTGTTGTTAGTGTACAAATGTTTGATAACGTCATAATATGATCCATGACGTTATCACTACGGTTGAATTAGAAGATAAACACTTTCTGTTTTAGATTTAGAGGGGGTTTATTCGATATTTAACCATGCTTGAATCATTAGATCCCGAGACCGCTTGCGGTCGAGGGTCTCTAATGGTATATTCAAGCATGGTTAAATATCGAATAAACCCCCTCTAAATCTAAAACAGAAAGTCGTTTATCGGAATTGTACCACAAATTGTGATGATTTTGTTCCCGGACTCTTTTTTATGGATAATTTAGACATGGGTTATTCGGTTTTTATGACGTTAGATGCAGTATGACGCACATAACAACAAACTGCACGTGCGCTACCGAATCAAAAAGAAGACATCCTTTTTATCATTAACATTAACAAGATTTGTAACTAGTTCGCTGAAATTAATACGCCAAATTGCAAAGACATGATGTCAAATTGCTATTAAACCCCATGTATTTCGACCAATCAGAACTCAGAATTTTTGTTATTTGTGGTACAATTTAGAATAAACGACAAATTCGATTCAGATAGACGGGTTTCTTATTCTCCATTATTCACATTATTTGGTGCCGTGATGAGTTCGATTCTGAGGGTTGTCCGCGGCGGACACAAACGTACTGCAACGAAACTTATCACTAAATACATTATTGAGGGTTTAACCGAAATCGACGAAGACGAAATCAATTATTCAACCATAGAAGTTCTGCAGCAGAAAAAGGAACTAGCCTATTGGAAAGATTGAATTATGAAATCGCACAGACCACATCGGAGGAAGACATTGATACAGAAATAGCAGAAGCAGATAAGTACACCTTAATAATTATAAAGGGTATTGAAAACTTGAAGAGGTTCTCAAAATCATCTTTAAATGCACATGGTCATATCTTGAGGCCCGTAAATATAAATTTTAATAACGGTCAGACAAGTGTACCATCTTCTGGAATAACTCATACATCAAGTTTTCATAAATTGCCAAAGTTGTCCAACGCTAAATTTGACGGAAACTTACTGAATTGGCAATCATTTTGGGATTCCTCCGAAGGAGCCATAGATAGAAATGATTTATTAACAAACTCACAGAAATTTAATTACCTCAAATCACATTTAATTGGAGAAGCAAGCCAGTGCATTGGTGGATTACAATTAATAAACGCCAAATATCAAACAACAATCCAATTATTGAAGGAAAGATTCGGACAAGATCACAAACTTGTCAACACATTCATGAAAAAATCTCGCAGAGATACAAGGCCCTACCTCAGGCATTGAAAGTTTCAAGTCATTTTATGATAAAATGGAAAGCTATGTTCGTGGGTTGGAATCACTAGGAAGATATCCAGAAAGCTCTGGGTCTATTTTAGTGCCCATTATACTTGGTAAACTCCCTCAAGAAATAAGACGCAACATAACGAGTGATAACGGAGGGGATGATTGGGACTTCAATTCCTTACGTAAAGCTATACAAAAGGAATTTAGTATCCAAGATGCTTATATTATCTCCAGTGTATCTGATGAGTTCACACCTACGGCAGCATATGCCACAAAAACACAAAGTGGACCTACCAATAACAAATAGACAAATAATAATATCACTACAAGACCCTGCGTATTTTGCAATGGAGTTCACGCACCATTTTCCTGTAATAAGTAACTGAAGTGGACGAGAGAAAGCGAATTGTTAAAGAGAAAGATTTGTGTTACAACTGTTTTAGGAAACATCGTGTTTCCGATTGTAAATCTAAGAACACGTGTAGAAAATGTAACCGTAAACACCACACAAGTATATGTACCGTCGGTGTGTCCATGGGAAATAACGAAAGAAATAACGCGAAGGAGAAACAAATCGACAGGGATACGACGGTAATGCACTCAACTTTGGAGGTTACCTCATCTCATGTTTTGCTGATAACTGCTGCCTCACCAGTGTCTAGCGATAATGGAAACAGCATCGGTTGTAACATTTTGTTTGACGAAGGCGCTCAGAGAACATTTATTCGTCAGCAGTTTGCAAACACTTCAAATTATAAATCATTAGGAATCGAGGAGCTCCACATCACTGGATTCGGCGGTGAAAGGTTGGTACGACATTTAGAGAAAATTAACATATATGTGCATACACAGGATAACAAGGAAGTGAAAGTAGAGGCTGTTATTGTACCGGACATAGCCTTTCCGATCGAATTGAAGATGCATGAAGTGTTCAAGATGCCATATATTAAACGTTTGAAATTAGCGCATTTCATGCCTGTGGACGAGAAATTTGAAGAAGAATTATTAATCGGAGCAGATTTTTATTGGAATTTTGTACAGGACAATGTTATACGCGGTAGCGGTCCAACTGCTGTCAAGTCAAAGTTAGGATATCTTTTATCCGGACCCGTTCACGAAGAGTTATATGTAAAACCAGGGAAATCGACGACGATGTTGAATATCTTGTTACAACATGAAAACATCGAATGTGAAGAACTATCAAGATACACACATATGCTTTCAAGACAACAGATATTATGCTAAATTACCATGGAAAGATGAACATCCGGAACTTCCGACAAACGAGAATATTGCAAGAAAAAGGACCGTTAATGTTGTGAAACGACTTGCAAGAGAGCCAACGCTGCTTGAATTATATGGAGATATTATAAACGATCAAGAAAAACGCGGCTTTATAGAAAAAGTTCCTAGAGAAGAAGTCAATGCCGACAAACGGATACATTACATTCCACACCATCCAGTGAAAAAAGACTCTATTACAACACCCATAATAGATTGTCTATGACTGCAGTTGTAAACAAGACGGATTATCACCAAGTTGGGCCTCCAACGATACAGTTCTCCAGGCAACAGCAAAGACAAAAGGAGTTCTTGATCAAGATACAAATACGAAAATTCTGGGAATGCGATGGGATCCCAAACAAGATGTACTGACCTTCGCCAAGAATATTATTGACACGGAGACAAAGTCAATAAGCAAGCGTGAAATTTTACACCATTCGTCGTCTATATTTGATCCTCTGGGTTTTCTCGGGCCGATAACTATTAGAGCAAAACTTTTGATGCAACAGCTTCGGATGGGACGAGATAGTAACAGAACATGTACATATGGAGTGGATTGGAATTGCACGTAATATACAATCCGCCTTAGAAGAAACACGCATTCCTCAACATTTGTTTAAAGGATTATTATCGTCAAAATACACATCGACCTTACATGTTTTCGTAGATGCCAGTGGAAAGGCATATGGAGCTAGCGTGTATATTAGCAATGGAGAAAATTCGACATTAGTAGTATCTAATAACAGATTAGCACCTCTGAAAACTATTACTCTTCCCAGACTGGAACTTATGGCTGCTGTTGTAGGAGCCAGATTATCGAAAACTGTTCAAAAAAGTTTAGAAGTTGATTCTGTTGTTTATTGGAGCGATAGCCAAATAGTTTTGCATTGGTTGTCATCGTTGAAACCTCTCAATAAATTTGCAGAGAATAGAAAGAGGAACATTTTGCAACTTACTTCGCCACATATGTGGAAATATGTTCCAACTGATATGAACCCTGCTGACTTACAAACTCATGGATTGACTGCAGAGCAATTCAAAAAATCGGATCTATGGTGGCATGGACCCAATTGGTTAAACAACAAGGAAGAATGGCCAGTATGGGAACCGAAAACGCACACAATTTTATTAGAAATGGACACGAACACTGACCAGACTGTTCCACTGTTCACAAGTAACAATAAGGCTGGAATTCAGAGTATGATCGATATTACAAGATTTAACACGCTGCACAAACTACTTGGTGTATCAGCTATGTGTTGCGTTTTGTTGCTAAATGCAAAGATAGACGGAGAGACAACTTGCAGAAAAAGATAATTGACGAGTCAATATCAAATGAGTTATCGTCGTATGAAATTGGTTCGGTTTTGAAACATGGGATTTTAGGAATCCAGGATGAGGAATTCAAGTTGGATATAGAAATTGTATCGGGTCAAAATAGGCAACATCAGAAATCGACTCTTGCCAAACAATTACGCCTATTTCGTGATGATGAAAACATTGTACGTTGCGAAGGACATATAGCGAATTCTTCATTGAATGAGGAGACAAAATTTCCCATTCTACTACCAAAAAGACACAAATTCACGAACTAAGTTGTCATGGATACCCACAGCAAACGATTACATTCAGGATCGTTACAAACAATTACTCAAATTCGCAAGAAATACTGGATTCCGCAAATTCGACAATGTGTGAATTATTTATTGAGAAAATGTGTTTCTTGTCGGAAAATAATGGGAAGACCATTTTCAAAACCAGACCCTCCTCAATACCTCGAGAAAGAGTAACGGATTCAATACCACTGGTGTGGACCTCGCTGGACCTCTTCATTTTAGCCTTTCGAAGATTCACCAGTAAGAAATCTATGCCTTGTACAATGTATTCAGACAACGGAACTACCTTTGTATCGGCCGCCAAGATAATTCTGATTCAATTGAAAATTCAAGTCAAATGGAAATTCATACCAAAGGGAGCTCCATGGTTCGGTGGATGGTGGGAGAAAATGATTGGAATAACAAAATCAACAATGAGAAAGGTACTTGGACGGACACAGGTTAGTGAAGACACACTTAGAACAATTTTGTGTGAAATTGAAATGGTTATCAATGCTAGGCCACTTACGTATGTATAAGCATCACTGACGGACCCGGAACCTTTATCACCATGTCATTTAATTTACGGACGACAAATGTGTGATACTCATTTCGGTTTTGATGCGCCGGAAGAAAGGAGCGAAATAAACCATGTGTCAGCCAACACATACTTAGATCGGAAAGAGCAATTAATTAGAAACTTTGTAAATAGATGGAAAAGGGAATATCTGACTGGTCTACGAGAATACCATCGCACGTCTGGATGTAACAAACAACGTCTGAAAGTTGGTGATATCGTCCAAATTCACGAAGACGGTCTCCGAGTTAATACATGATGTTGTCACAGGAAAGGATGGAATTGTCAGATCAGCTGTTTTGAAAACGTCAAATGGAAACTTTACATCAAGACCGATTGTTAAATTATATCCGTTAGAAATCTCCGATTAATTCGAACTGAAATTCAATAATCTTTATTTGTGTATTTGTTAAATGACAGTTTAGAGGATTTATTTAATGCATGTGGCTAATAGTGACATTTTATATTACTAATTAACTTTGTTCCATAATTGACTTTTTCGTGCCCCGGAGAATGTCGCGAAATATAACGTGTTGTTAGTGTACAATTAATGTTTGATAACGTCATATGATCCAAACTCCAAAGGAAGAAATGGCAAGAGGCTTTGCCTCGTACAAATGCTCAAAGTAAGGGACAGCAAGCGGGATGATGTGACAAAGAAGCTATTTTAATGTCGTACAATAAGGGTTTGTTAGCCTCGACGTACAGACTTTCAACTGGAGTTGTTTGAAATGCACCTAAACTGATTCTAAGTCCTTGGTGGTGTATATATGGTAGCCCCACCAGTCAATTTCTTAGCAAACCATCAACAAACCTTTGGGTTTGATGCGATTTGGATCTATTTCGAAGCTGGTCACGGTAAAGGGCCCTGCGATGGCCTCGGTGGAACTAGTAAGAGAATGGCTGATGATGCTGTTCGTACCGGGAAGGCTGTCATTCAAGATTCGATGGAGTTTAAAGAGTGGGCAAAGAACTCTAGTATGAAAGCTGTTCATTTCTTCCATGTGTCCAAAGAAGATTGCAACAAAACCGCGGCAACTCAATTGAATACAACTGTCACTGCAGTGAAGGGGACATTGAAGCTTCACGCGGTTGCTTCAACCACTACTCCAACTAAGCTCTTAATCAGAGAAATATCATGTTACTGTGACGATTGCTTGAAAGGAAACTATTGTGATTCATGGCAACATGTTACTTTTAGCACGACCTTCCAAGATACACCTGTTCCAGACGCCACGACCTTGAAAGATACACCTGTTCCAGACGCCACGACCTTGAAAGATACACCTGTTCCAGACGCCACGACCTTGAAAGATACACCTGTTCCAGACCTCACAAACAATCCCCGGGCACATGACCAGAATGCGTCACCATCTGCTGAATTTGAACCTGGGCAATTCGTAGCAGCCACTTACGAATATCATTGGTATATAGGAAAGATTTTATCCATCGATGAAAGTGATGGAGAGCTGGAAATTTCGTTTATGAAACGTCTTAAATCTTCGTTTCAGTGGCCTAGTCCCTCTGATGAATTGTGGATATCTCCTTCTGCTATAGGCTTAGTTACCGACCCTGAACCCAGCGGAAAATCAGAGAGGATGTTTAAGATCAGACCTGAAGAGTGGGATGAGGTTGAACGCTTGTTCGTTTGTCAAAAGTAACTTACGTTACCATACCAATGTTAAGCTAGTTAACTGTTATTTTTGTTTCAGACTGTTTTAAGATGTTACATTTTCCAGTTTATGTCCATTGACAATCATGGTATTATTTTTATATTTGCCTATCAAATTATTTTTATGTTTGCCTATCAAATTAAATGCTATTAAACTTTTTGAAATTTACGTTACGTTAAGTTAAATTACACAGTGCCACGAGAACTGCATGATGCGGTACTTATACCATTTAAATATAAATGCAAATCCTGTTACTGCGTGCTGAAAATTGTAATAATTATTGTGCTATTTGAAAATTACATTGCCCCTCCTGATTGTATCCCATTCATTGCACTCTGAGGAAAAAAAAAATTCACTGAAATAAACGAAAAAGTTAATTGTTGTGTGATCATTATATGTTCTCTAAATATTAATTCGAAATTTTGATAGAAGATAACTGAGAGAGATGGGTATACTATGATACTGTTGTATTATAAGACCTGTAGAATAACAGATATTTTGAAACCTACGTTACATCGAAAAACGAACCTGTACAATCGCGCTTACATATCCTAACTGCACATTCTCTAAATAATATATACACTTTCCTTACCGTTAAATCTATTGTGTTTAATTGTTTTATAATGTTGTCAGGAGAAACACCAATTACAGAATAAGTAGAACATTTAAAAACAGGAAAAAATGTACATAGTTACATTTGTCTAACCTTCATTTTAGGATTGACGTCAGATATCATACAAATAAATTTCGTCGTAAAGTATCACATACATATACTATTCAATTTCGGGATGAAATTAATCTACATTGTTTAAATATCCATAACCAATTGTAGATATTATCAAAATCACGTATGTTTCAATACATTCCATATTAGCAAAACATTGATGTTGAAATTCCATTCGTAAAAAATCGAAAAAAAAAGTTAACTTGAAAATATTTCTGTTTCTTATAGGGAACATAATATAGATTCATTGTAAACTGTAATTTTGTGTCTTCCACTTAGTTTGATTTGAATATATTTGGTATGCCCAATTGCACACCTTTATTGAGAATGGGCGTAAACGTCCTTTAATGTAGGAAATTGGAGATAAATAATGGCAATCTTCCTCGAAGACCGAAGTCAAAGAGATCGCAAAGAATGCCATATTTACATTTGGTGTCATATGTCTTCTCAAAATTAAAGAAAATGGCTACCAAATGGTAATTTTGGATGAAGGCGTCTCTGACGAACGATTCAAATCTATCAAGATGATCAAAAGTGCTCCTTTAGAGGACCGAAATCCACATTTGTAAGAAATTGTTTGACTCACGGTGCCAATGGGGTCTTCTTTTGATCATCCGTTCCATGGTTTTACAAATTCAGATGGTTAATGGAATAGGGTGGTAATTAGTAGGTTTTGTAGGATCCTTACCAGGTTTAGGGATGGAAATGATGGTAGCAATCCTCCACAAAGAGGGAAAGACACGGTCATCCCAAATCTGGTTAAATATAATTAAAGGTTTAATCTTGAGTAAGGAAGATTTTTGAGGATCTGATAATGAATATCGTCAGGTCCACTAGCTATATCATGAGCCTGTTCCAAAGAAAACTTTAATTCAGATATAGAATATTTTTTAAATATAATATTCCTCATTTTTGAATGTAAAAGTTAATCTTTTCCTCTCTTCCCGGAGTCGAACTCTCTGGATAGCATCGGAGGAAAAGTTTGGGAATAAATTATAATTAAAAATTACAAGCAAATAAAACAACAGATATATTTGGAAGTGTGGTGAGCGTTGAGGTATCTACTTCTAGATGGTTACCAGATATTGTATCTGCTTTACCCTTGACCCTACGTTTTTTATTTTGGAAGACTAAAGAAATGGGGAAAAATGGCGACTCACAGTGCTGTTTTCAACTTAATTGAAATTTACTAATTCATATTTTTGTATCTTTCAGTTTCAAGAAAGAGGCTTGCTAATAATGGATAAGAAGCTAAAAATTGTATTATTGATAGAAATTTTAATATTTCTTTCGTTTGGTTCACCCCAGTTTTGTAAACATCAAAACAGCGCATCTCTTAATTGTTCGGGTCTTGGACTTCAGAAAGTACCAAAGAATTTACCCGTGAACATCACACATCTTGATTTAAGCAGCAATAATATAACTACCCTGTATAATAATGATTTCAGTGAGCTGAAAAATCTGCACTATTTAGATCTTAGTTTAAATTTGATATCGTTGATACAAGTGGACGCTTTCAATGGACTACAGACTTTGATAACACTTCTTTTATTTGGACATAGATTGAACTATACTTCCGAATCATTGCCAGACGATGTATTTAAACCGTTAAAGTCTCTTCAAATATTGTTTTTGAGGTCAGATATGTCGCGATTTCACAGACACCAACCGCAACTACCACATCAAGCTATAAGTAAACTCGTTCAACTTGAGCAGTTAAATATTGATACCACACCCAAAACAATGTTTCAAAAGGAATTTTCCAACTTGAAAAATCTCAAAATTCTTTCACTTGGAGAAGCAAGATACAAGAACTTTAAATATGATTGTGCTTTATCAGATATTACCAACGACACGTTTTCCGTTTTCAATACAGTTCACATTCTTAACTTGAATTTAAGGAGTTGCCATATCCAAACGTTTCAATCCGGTTGTCTAAAGCCTTTTCCGTATTTAAAGACTTTCCTGTTCGTTGGTGTATATTACTACGGCGGAGGTCTGAATGACATTATTCAAGCATTGGAGGTATATAAAAACAAGACAATGGAGGTTATCAGTATAAAGATGTTTTACTCAAAAAACATTATCAGTGGTCACGGTTACATCTTAAATATAGATATTCTATCTCAAATCTGCGTATCCAAACTAGAAATAATACACGCAAACATCATTGAAGTAGATTTCAATGTCCTCCTTACTCCCCCTTTCCCAATTTTCACGAAGTGTATTAAAGAGTTCAACCTTCGGGAAAATACAATCACGGGAAAAATAAATATACCAGATTATCTTTTTATTTCTGCATTGTCTAACCTGCAAAAGTTTGACGGTTCCTTACAGAAAATTTTTCCATTCAACCAATTGGAAACGTTGAGAACTAAACCACCTCACATTGAAAGGTTTCCTTTAGGATTACCATTCATATTGCCATCTGATTTAATGTACATTGATATAGCAGGGATGCCAGCTATGATTGGAGAATTGCTCGACGTTTATTTCTTCCATGGCGAGAATTTATATCATCTAAACTTGTCATATTGTGGTCTGTATGATTTTCAACATAAAATACATGGATTGTCCAATTTACGCGTATTAGATTTGAGTGGAAATGATTTAAGTATTCTAAATGTGAAATTCTTTGACACTTTTTCCAATTTAACTCATCTACGTTTATCTAACACTCTACTTGATAATTATTTCTTAATTCAAAGTGGATCACGCTTATTATCTCCCCTGAACAAACTAGAAATTTTAGATTTTTCTAATAATGGTCTCGTCTCTTTACCGAATGATATTTTTAGTGAACTAAAAAATCTTCAAATGATAGTTTTATCTAATAATAAACTTGTATCTATTCCGGATGTTACGTCATTAAAATCTCTGAAATATATTCATATGGACTACAACGGGTTGACTACAATAGATCAGACTACTCGGAATATGCTAGACAGAACATGGAATCAACTTTCAAATTTTCATATATCCTTATATGGCAATGTTTTCTACTGTGGATGTCCTTCATTGAAGTTCTTATTTTGGTTGAAAGATACTAGAACATTGTTAGATGGAAGAGATTATACCTGTATGGATATAAAAGGTCAATTGACCACAACTGAACTAGTGATGGATGATTTGATCTATTTACAAAGGCAGTGTGTATCTCCATTTTGGACGAACATAGCAATTGGTGGACTGAGTTCAACATTTTTATTTCTAGGTTTCGGATTCGTTTTTCTCAAAAATAAACTTAAATTTCGGTTATTCTTTTTGCGTCTTATTGGACAAAATGTATACCCTAAAGAAAGAGGTGACTTTATAAACGACGTGGCGGTGTTACCTGATTTAGATTCCACATATAAATTCATCCGTAATGAACTAATGAAAGAATTAAACGTCAATAGAGGTTTAAAGGTGGATTTAGGAAAACTTGGACGCTCAGAGACAATTAATATAGTAGAAAGTATACGCGATAGTTGGAAAATCATTTTAATTGTAACTAATGAATTTTTAGCATCGGATTTTTGTTTATTTACAATATGTAATTGTTTATCAGCCATCACCTTGACAACGCCAAATAGAATCATTCTTTTGTTAGACGATGAAGCGAGAATTCCTGCCAAACTTCATGTTTTCTTTGAAGCAATATCACAAGAAAACGTGTTTCATTTTGATATACAACAATCGTCAAAAGATGATTTTTGGCAAAGCGTCCATGACCGGCTGAAATTCAAAGAACCTACGTAGAGTGACCTTTTAAGTGTAGAACCATTAATCACAAAGTCTCACCTGTGAAATGGTTATTTTTAGCAACAAAGAACTGTTACTCTCTAATTGTTTAACCCCCTATCACAATTCTGATTCTAGCTTCATCGGAAGAAATGGTCTCAAAAGCAGTTAAAAATATATACAAGTAATAAGAGGCGGTGGAGGAGTTCCATTATATTTTCAATTGTTCTTCTTTCGATATTTACCTCAGACCCCATAACCTATGCCGACCATTATGTATCAAAATGTCTTATTTATTTCATGTTAAGAAACATAATTTACACATTTATAAATTTGTTCTAATTATTTTGAATGGATTTCAATAACTAATAGGTAAATTATTTACATCTTTATAGTCAATTGTTGTGTATATTATTTGTACATATACTATACTAAGGTAACAAAAAGCTGGTCACGTTTTCTGAAATATTACACTGTAACAGTGTGATCAACAAGATGTCTATCTTGTAATCTTGATGCCAAAAGCTCAGCTGCTTTCTTTGAAAAACCTAAATCCTGCACTAAGTCGTTCAGTTCTGGCTGGTGAAGGGGCTTGGGGATTGATGGAGGTTCAGTCTCTGAAGAACAGTCTCCGATGGTGCCCACTATTACGGCAATTCATTGTCACAATTGTCTTCCTCACTCGTATCATGTCCAATGTCTTTATTTTCTAATTAGGATCATCTATATAAATTAATCAAATCGCTTATATATGGTTTATGTACGTTCACAATTTCATGAACCTCAAATCGCATAAAAGTTATAGAGCTTGTGGAGAAGAACTAATTTAGATTTGAAATCAGTTCCTAAAATTCTTGTAGAATCAGTTATCATCCAATGCAAATTTAACAAATAATGTTTCCCAGTGTTAGTATAAACATATGAGTCGATTCAAGTGTTATAACGATGACTGTAGCTGTAGAAACGAGAAGATGAAGTTCCTGTTTTGATAGAATGTCCTGAATGTATACTGATTTCAGGAAAGAATTGTTGCCTTCAATTGCCGAGTGTAAATGCGATGTTGAATTAATCTTTGAAAAAGCTATGTCTCCTATAAAAAGTAACCATTTTGAATATTGAGCAACTTCTTTTTACTTATTATAAGGAAAAGAACAAGAGACGTATATTAGAATAATTTATTATGTATGTTTACCATATCACGACAATTTGTTTGATATATTTTACCCAAGTCATATATTTTTTTAATAAATTGTATATTGTGAACTTGACTATAACTGAATAAAATATGGTTTTTTTTTATCAATAAATAAATGTCACTGTTATTTAGGCACAAATTTTTTAAGCAGACCTCTTTTAGACACAGTACTGTAGGCACAATTCATTTAGGCACACGGTCATATAAGCTCATGTCATTTAGGCACAGTGTTTTAAGCACACTTTCAGTTAGGCACATACTCAATAAGGCACACTCTTTTAATTCAGGGGACTATATAGCTTGACCTTCATTTCGATTTACCATATGATTGACGCCTATTTTATGGAAGTTATTGTTAAGCATTAGATATAAGATTTGCTTCCGTTCTTACAAAGAATAACATGGATTTTCTGATCAGGCACCTAGTAAAGTAGAACCAGTTAGTGCAGTCGGGTAATCTGCGTAGACAATCAACAAGTCTAAAGTCCAAAATATAGCCTACGAAGAACAATAACATAATTCAATTATGGTATATTCAAGTACAAAATGATTATATTTAGAAATATCTTACATCACCAATTTAAAAGAAAGGACGCGTTGGACTGCACAAGATAACTATAGTAAACCTTTTATGAGCCCGGATATTCAATTTAGTATTCAAGAATAAAATTTAGCTAATTTAGCTTGAGTGCGACATCCTCTTTATTTATAAACAAAACTAAGTTTTCCTTTAATTTCAATATATCTATAAGTTTAGAAGTTGGAGGCTGTAAATCTTTTTCAAGAACCGATTTTTTTCTTTGTAATAAGATTTGTCGAATGAAATTCTATAGAGAAAAAATTTACAATTTATTTTTTAAAAGATTCAACTAGGATGTTTATTTTCTGATCGATCTTACATTCACAGAATACCAACACAAAAACAAATGTGTCCCACTTTGATCACTTCCGGTTTGTGCTTGAGGACTTTTAGTTGAAAAGCTGTTTAGACGGAAGTGTACCATCTCGCTCTCATTGACCTTAATCTCGTCATCCAGAACACTTACACTATTTTCCAGAAGTCTGGTTGAAGAATGCAAGAATGTGGATGACGAGGTGGAGGCCAAAGAACGCCAGCTTGCAGACTTCTTCATTTCCGTCAAAACTGCTTTTCACTCCAAAATGGTTGAAAAAACTGTAAATCGGGAGAGAAACACAACGGATAATTAGACTAAATGAGCTCCGATTTAATAAATTTGTAGATCGCGATGGGGTTAAATTATTACTGAACGGAAATAAATCAAAGACATAATGCATAGGATCGATTTAATCTTATATTTTTAGCTGATTATGTTGTATAGACAACTTGGAGTGTGTTACCTTTACGTTTATTGAACATATCAGTCGACCGGCAAAAATCTCAACTGTTTTTCTGTAATTGCGACTTTTATTCCAAGTGAAAATAATTAAAATAATTTTTTATTAAGGAAATGAAATTTATATTTTTGTTTAGGGGGGGGGGGAGGGGGGTCATTTTGGGAACTCATAGTTACCTATGAAAGACTATCCTGCCCACAAAACAAAGGAATTTTCAACTAGAATCCATCTAGAGCATGGATTCAATGAATGAAGTTAAAAGGCGCCTACAGCACTTAGTGTTCCCAGGTGTTCACCTATCCAAGTACTAACCGAATTGCTTTACCAATTTGTCCCCATGCCTACTGAGAGGCTTTACTTTGTGAAACTAAACACAATCCAGTTTAACTGAAAATAAATTGTACAAGATTACTTGACAAAACGTAATTAGTACTAAAAAGATAGAAAAGGGTGAAATCACATTATGTATGTCTGGGCTAATGTTTTCTTTACTCGTACCACAAGTTTAAGATCAATATTCCACTAGTTTTGGCATTTTTTCAAGAATGGATTAAAATGGAAATTGACTGCTAAAATACTTAGCAATTGGAATTCCTCAGAGACAAAGTGTAATATAAAAGTACCTATCTTATATAATATGAGAGTCTATTTCTATGGTTATGTTACAGCAATTTCAAATATTGATTCATGACCAATTTCAATAAGTTGTTGAACTCCTTATAAGATCAAAGATCTAACAGACCGTCTTACAGGCAGTAATAACTAGTTTAACTGAGACCTGTAATCTGCTATACTCCATGCCTGAATATTCTGGAATTAACACAACTCTTAACCTCAACTTAAATTTGATATCAAAATGCAGGAAAACCATGTTAGGTTTGACTTCTTCAAGTGTTATTAATTGCTCTTTCTAATGTAGTACTTGGTTTGCCAATCAAAACTCCATACAATACTCTTAACTAACTAAGGCTATGATACTTTATTTATTGTAAGAGAGATTTATACTTTATCATCCAACTTAAAATGAACATTTTAAACATTATATTACAGATAAGAATTAAATGTGAGTTATATACTGGCTTTCTGCTGACATGAATATGTTAACAAATGAAACAGCATGTTTTTCTTCTGTATTTCTATCTATTTCTGTCTATGTACATTGGACTGGTATGCCTGAAATCATGATTTGATACACATTCAGTGAATATTGTAGCATGTAATTTCTGATGTAATAATATTTTTGTGTCAGCATTAATTTTAAAGAATTTGTAGACTCATCCTTTATATACATTAAAAATGGTTCAATTGCCATTCAAAGGCTCTGTTTTAAAGGGATTATAAAGAGGTTTTCTGAAAACAAATGCTGTGTATTGGGATGCTGATGGCATCAATTTACCACCTAAATTTCAATCAAATATCTGTGGTTTACTGCGATTCCAGTAAAACTAAGTGTGATTTAAACCACATTACAGTTCCGAGGAAATTAGAAAACCGAACCTCACTACAATAAATTTATTAAAAAGAGATAGAATATATTATCGAGTTGATAGAGTTTCTGTTCATCTAAATTCTTTTGTATATATAAATCTACACCGTTCAGTCAACTAAATCAATTGTTCCATAATTTATGTATCCCTCGTCTATTTACACCTGCAGTCTATTAACATGTATACTTACATTAAATAAAACAAAAATTCATTTATCTAACCAGCTATAGGTTCGTACATGTCACAACAATGACATCTTAATTTATATGTAAACCTCGTGTAGAATGACATCCGCTTCACTTCACATTTTCTTCTATATAGTTCCACGGTTATTTATACAAATAAATAAAGAGATATATTCACTTGTTGCTATATTTTTTTCGAAACACAATAGTTATTTCAGTTTACCGACATCAGATATGGTTTTTAAAAGGTGTTCTTTCATAGTATATAAGTAAGATGAGTATCTGAATAATTTTTATACACATATGAACAAAAAAGTTAGGATTTGGGGCATATCGCCCTCGCCCTCTTAAAATGGGGAACACTATATGTATGTAACTTTCGGTTGTAGGCCTATTGTTGATTTTAAAGAAGTTTTAGGAGTTGATTTCAAATCTGAAATAAGTTTCTCTCCACAAGCGCCAGTTTCCATGCAATTTAAAGTTTATGAAATTTTGAACGTACATAAACCATATTTTATTTTGATAAATTTATATAGATGATCCTAATTAGGAGAGAAAGACTTTGGACATGATACGAGTGAGGAAGACAGTTGTGACACTGAATTGCCGGAAAAATGGGTACCATCGGGGACTGTTCTTCAGAGACTGAACCTCCACCAATCCCCAAGCCCCTTCACCAGCCAGAACTGAACGACTAAGTGCAGGATTTAGGTTTTTCAAAGAAAGCAGCTGAGCTTTTGGCATCAAGATTACAAGAGAGACATCTTGTTGATCACACTGTTACAGTGTCGTATTTCAGAAAACGTGACCAGCTTTTTGTTATCTTCTTTTCAGAAGACAGACAGTTAGTTTACTGCCATGATAACGAAGGGTTTCTAAAAGAAGTGGGTGTTCCTAAATATTATCCAAATGAATGAAGACTCTTTTCAGAGCACGAGACAGACACTGAGTCCGAAAGGACTGGCCTGCTCATGAAACGATTGAAAAGGGCATGCCAAGGGACCTTTCCTCTTCTTCACATCGAATTTGGTGTTATGAAACAATTTTATTATTGTCAAGGCACTAAAAACCGAAGGTGAGTGTTTCTCACACCATCACAGCAATACCAGGGTTATAATTTGAGAAGATCAAAGCAGTTTGATGGCCCACAGATTCGAACCCTCATTTTTGATGATTAGTTTGTTGCCAAGGGCAGCATGATAATCCTTCGTGGCAGTCATTCAGGACTTCCTTGGACTTCCTTGGAAAATATAAAGCGGATAACTACGATGAACTTGTGAACAAAATGCTCCCCACTTTTCGCGATCATGGGCTGGGGCCGACTACTGCTGGAGCATTAAACGAGATTACAAAAGTTAAGTGGTCCATACACGTTCAACAATACCATCTATAACATTGTTTCAATATTTTAATAATATAATATTGAAAAAAAAGACCACACACAATTTAATATTTCTGTTAATAAAGTCGTCATTTATTGATAACTTATGAAGATGGATGCTGCTGTTACCGATGCTCTGCTCATGGCAGTTCAAGAAGAACCGACCAAAAAGGGGAAAATGGTCAAGGACTTGGTTCTTGAGACACAAGGAATACGATCACAGGCAATTATTGCAAGAACTCCGTGACAATGAACCTTGTGATTATCGGAAATTTCTGCGTATGGATGGTTGTACGTTCGACCAACTACTTGATCTGGTGCGCCCAATTATTGCAAAACAGGACACAGTTATGCGGGAATGAATTTCGCCAGAAGCACGATTAAGTATAACATTGCCATACTTTGCTACTGCAACATCAGTACAGGCAATTGGAAAAATAGTTATAGAAACAAGTAATGCCTGAGTACAGCTCTAAAATTTGTTCTAAAGTGTTTCATTTTTTCTTTTTATCAACCAAGGTAGATTCTGGAAAGCGCTCCTTTTTTGTACGCCGTCATCTTTTCCTTGATACAATAATCATCTGATTTTATTTTCCACAAGGCTGGTAAACTCTGGTAAAGTTCAAATACTTCAAACATGAATTTTTTGTCATTATTTTTCTTATTTCTAACTCTCACTGTTGCCATTTTTTATGTTTAAAAGTCAGCAAGGAAAGGAAATTTAAAATATATTGATGCAAATATATTGATGGATTGTCAAGACTCTCTCATTAAATTAATGAGTCTTCAATAAAAATCAAAATGAATTTGATCCATCAATACATTGACTCAATAATGTTAATTTACATTATTTTCGACAATATTGCCCTCACACGATCAATATTGTTGATTCAATATATTGAGTTAGTATTGAATCAACAATTTTGACGATTTTATTGAACGTGTATGGACCACTTAAGTGTGCAACTTCCTGCCTGACGAAAATGCAGACAAAAATTGATAAACATTTATCAGCTGAGATAATCTTCTAAGACATTTTTCCAGTAAATACGGCACAGCCATAAATGGTGTACTTGGATCTAAAATCCGATTTGAATGTTCTTTTTTCTTATCTCTATAACATAATATTGATTTGTGACTGCCTGCATTGTTCTTTAATTATACTCGATTTTTTACTTATTTCAATAATAATAAAAAAACTGATATTGCATCATCTGTAGCTTGGAGAAAAAACCTACTTCAGACTTATCTTAGCTCACACCAAATTCCCTAAACCCCCCAGTGGACCGGTGGTTTTTTATCTGAGTATATCTCCTGATTACCCCTAGGGCGCTGCCGCTGGAGTCTCGCGCCGAGCCGTGCTGGTCGGGGGTTTCGGGAGATGAATCCTCTCCCTTTTTTCATGGCTACTTTAAACCCCAAACAAAAAAACAATAAACGTAGGCTTACCGAGGCAGAATTTACTGTATTATCTAGCTCGTCTAGTGATTCCTAGCCTCGGTTTCTTGTCATCAACAGTGGTGACCCTGAGAGGTCTTTGGCATCTTTATCACAATTTGCCCAAAGGAATATCTTGTTTGGCTAGTGAGCCAAAATCCATTAAAAAACTTCTTTATTACTTGAATGCCACCGTAAGATACATTCAGAACTCATTCTGAAATCAACATCTTTAGTAAATATCCCTATTTCGGCACGGCACCCTGACCTTAGTGGTTGTTCTTCAGAAGAAATGAAGGAAGAATTAAAAGATATTGGAGTCACGAATGACGATCGCATATCTATCCGTCGTGACGGCCAATTGATTCCAACAAATACATTCATTCTTCTCTATGACAGACCAAATTTACCATCAGAAATAAAAGTAGGATATTTAAATATCAAGGTATCGCCATTTATTCCTAACCCTCTCAGGTGTTATAATTGTCAGCGCTTCGGGCACGGAACTCGGACTTGCAAGAGTTCGTTGCGATGTGCGCGTTGTGGCAAATCCGGGCACGACAGCAAGGATTGTAGTGATACTCCTTGCTATTTCAACTGTAGTGGAAACCATGTCGCTTTTTCCAAGGACTGCACTAAGTGGAAATTGGAAAAGCACATCCAAAATGTCAAGGTGGAAACCACGGTTTCCTATCCCGAAGCGCGGAAGGCTGTAGAAGGGGAAACTCCATGTACACCTTCTGGAAAGACTTTTGCTAGTGTCGTTAAAGCTTCGACTAGATCAATAGAATGCCAGTCCGACATTTCTTGGCTGAAGCGAGTACCAACTCCGTCTTTAGCCTTATAACAATCTGTTCCTGATGCAACTGCATCTACATCATCAGCAACTCAGTCAAGTACTGATAATAGTAGTGTTGGTCAGCCATCTAAAGACGTTCAGCCAAAGGGGGCTAGTAAACAGTCTAGAGCAAAACGTAGTGAAAGTCTTTCCAATAATGACAAGCCTACAAAGAAGCATGGATCCTCTTCCTCCAAAAAGGGAGGGAGGGGTCTTTTGAAGTCGGCCATATCTGATTGTATAGATATGGAGGCTTCAGAAGTTGTTGCGGGAGTTCTCAACCGCCCCCCCCCCTCCCCTTACCGCAGCCCTCGTAGTCCAGTCAAACCACCCTGACAATGACGCTAAAAAATAATATATAGCAAATGAATTGTCGAGGTTTAAGTCATAATCATAATGAAGTTCAGCTATTAATTCAACAATATAATCCGTTGGCTATTTTTTTCCAAGAGACATTCCTCAAACCAACGGATTTACATTTAGTGCCATTCAAACATTTTTCCTATCACCATTATGGCACTGGTGATGACAAGGTCTCGGTGGTGTTTCTATTATTGTTAATAGAAACGTTGCCCAGTCCGAAATCACACTCAATTCTCCTCTGCAGGTAACACTCCACGTGCCTATTACCCTCTGCTCCATCTATTTGCCACCTAACTCAACTCTAAACCCTAGAGAATTGGGTGACCTTGTTGCCCACCTTTCTTCTCCTTGCGTTTTGCTCGGAGATTTCAATGGTCATCACTCTTTTTGGGGTAGTCCTGATGACAACAGCAGAGGAAAATTAATAGCTTCATATATGACAACGATCTTTGTATCTTTAATGACGAATCTAGATCTGACAATTAGCTCAGCATCTTTGTTCCAAGATTTTTTTTGGAGCGTTCACTACGATCTGTGCCACAGTGATCATTATCCTGTAATTCTACGGAATGGTAGTCCTTCACCAGTAGACAGGCCACAAAGACAGGCCACAAAGATGGAAACTCCAAACAGCTTATTGGCCCCTCTTTGAGGCGCTTTGCATATCTTCTTTTCCTCAAGATGATCTGGATGAAGCAGAAGACCCGATGGAACATTTTACCACAATCTCACAAGATGTATCGGGTCAGTCGATTCGTAAAACCTCGGCAACTCCAAAACGATTCAATAAAACATTGTTTAATGAAGACTGTAAGACAGCACTGAAAGGTATATGACACTTTCCATCACGTCGTGCCTTAGACGGGGTTTGGTGGCTTTCAGATGGGTTACAGTTTTACTAACATGCAGACGATCGAGCGTCAGTTGCAGCCGTGCTTAAACAATGTAAAGCAATGGGCAGCTGACAAGACCGTCTGCATGCATTTCTGTAAACTAAGAGGTTTGCACCTTGACCCAGTGCTACGTTTTGACAATGCTGTCGTTCCTGTTTGAAGGAATTTAAATTTCTTGGTCTTACATTTGACAGCAAGCTATCCTTCCGTCCACACATTAAAATCCTCAAGAACAAATGTCTGAAAGCTGAGAGTCTTATCTAACACTGACTGTGGGTCTGACCGTAAGGTCCTCCTCCGATTTTATCGAGCTTTGGTTCGACCCAAGCTCGATTATGGGTGCCAGGTGTATGGTTCAGCTCGTCCATCCTACCTCAAAGAACTTGACACCATACACAACCAAGGACTTAGAATCAGTTTAGGCGCTTTTTGCACAACAACCAAGGACTTAGAATCAGTTTAGGCGCTTTTTGCACAACTCTAGTTGAGAGTCTGTACGTCGAGGCTAACGAATCCTCATTGTACGACAGACGTGACAGACTTTCACTGCAGTATGATGTTAAAATAGCATCTTTGCCATACCATCCCGCTCACCGCCCCGTATTTAGTCCATATTTTGAGCATTTGTACGAGGCTTCATAATGACCACAATTCCACTTTGGTCAATTACTCCACTTCAGATAGACTTTAGTCTATCGAGCAATAAGAAGTCACAGACAAGCTCTATCGCCTTTAATTCTAAATTTCTCAAATTAAGGTCTAAATATGGGGATTATGCCTCTTTCTATGCAGATGGGTCCAAGGATGGTGATAAAGTAGCAGCCGCTGCCGTGACGCCATCTAAAGTCCTGTCTGTATCTCTTCCACCAGCAGCATCTATTAACGTGTTACCATTTTACAGGCACTCGAGTTCTTTCAGTCTCATCATCATTAAAAAAATGTATAATCTATTCTAATTCTTTGTCCGCATTACAAGCTTTTTTTGTGAATAAAACAAGAGGTTGAAATTTATCTACTATATCAAACATGGATAGATGTTGTTAGGTTAAAATAAAAACTACATAATCAGATATCAACTTGTTCATTGTTGTATAACCCATTTAATATTTAGCAATTGCAATTTCTGTTTACAAAATATTTTTAGGTTGTCGAAATACGTTCATGGATGTAAGCAATTTTAGTTTAAGTATTGTTGTTGTTAACTATTCTTGTTTCCCACCCTCCTCTCCCGATTTTGTTTCCGCTAGCTTGTATTCGAATGGTTTGAGCAAGGATGTTGTTGAAAAAATAATCTGAATCCAATTATTGATTTGTAGTAATTGTATATAGTTAAGTTAAATCCTGTGGTTTTTTAATTACTAGTACTTATTTTTCTGAATTGCAAATCGTTTTTGTTTTTTTTTTTACATATATTAACATAGATTATCTATTAGAATACGCTTAATTTGATTATAAATAACAAGAAAATGTAAGTTTAAGGGTAGATTAATCATTATTATTACCGTATGGTTATTTGTATAGCCTCGTGGTAGCTATAATAAACAGGTATATGAGATATTTTGACATTGTGTGTCGGTATGTTTCTACTGATATAAACATGATCTATAATTGTACCGCCTTCGGTAGTGTAATGCTGGACAAGTTGTTGGAAGCCAAATGTTTTAAAACAATTCTCTAT
Organism: Nipponacmea schrenckii; assembly: GCA_030562195.1. Taxonomy (NCBI): domain Eukaryota; kingdom Metazoa; phylum Mollusca; class Gastropoda; family Lottiidae; genus Nipponacmea; species Nipponacmea schrenckii. Next base: position 4,534,174 of record JAUJPP010000012.1, read on the forward strand.
TGACAAATGTCCTTCCAATATGTTTTGATTGAAATCTCACATGATAATATATTCTGAACCAGATTCTTTTATTTCAACCAGTAACTTTTTTAACATTGGTAGAAACAAATCTAATCTATAAACAGGAGGCCTGTAGATCACGATAACGTTAAGATTTTTTTCTGGGATATTAAAGGCAATATGCTCTATATTTAGAACTCCTAATTTCAAAATAGTATAATTCAGGTTTTTTTTAAGATATAGACCTACTCCGCCATGATCCTTTTGTTTTAAAAATTCAAAATCTTTATTGGTCGAATAACTATTGCTTCGAGGATTATGATGAAAACGAAAACCATTTAACTTTAGTTTTGCCGGCGTTATAGAATTATTTAGCCATGTCTCTGTTAAACAAATGATATTTCCTCCTAAATAAAATTTGAGCAGCGCCACTTGTCGTCATAATGATAACGTTCTCATGAAATGCGAGAAATGTCTTTCAACATTTGTTCGGTAAACTTCATTCGGCGTTATGAAGTGGGCATCATTAGTTCGGCTTGATCGTTAATTTGTTCAGTAATATTCTTTATTCGAATGATAAATTTTTAACAACAAATTATGAATTAAGCGAACAAATGTCAAATGAAGCGTACAAATGTTGATTTTACTGTAATGTTTGACACCGAATTAAGCATTAAGAATGATTAATTTTGGCAGGGATTGTCTTCCATAAACCTCACTGTAGGATAAACCATGTTTATGAAGGTGGCTAGACACCCACCACCTTGATGATTCTTTATTCTGTGAACTAAGCTTGGACTCGTGGAGAAAAACGGCAGCTTACTGCTTCCTTTGTAGTTTACAGTGCATCAGTAATTTGGGATAGAAGATTAAAGTAAGGAGGCGAATTACAGAACAAGACTAGTACTTTCTCTTCTTGAAGAAGTTATGATAGGCATCTTCAATATGATTGAAATTAACATTGAGTTGACTTTCAAAAGGTCTATATGATTCATACCTTTAAATATATTAATATACAGTACTCGTTTCAAAGATCATCTATTAAATTTGTTGTTTCTTTATTAGTTGTGAGTTGGATTTGATTGGTCAGAATGGCTGGAGCCTCATAAATAGCAATTATTAAAATGGAGTTTTACACCATATTCCTCTACATCTGATGAAGACGGGTGCATAATATTACATCAAAGTATTTCTGAGTTATTTTTAAATCAAATTGAGAATATATATTACCTACCCAAGTCTTTATTTAGAAAATTTACTTTACAAAATGAATTAATCGCTCTTATATCGTTCATTATTAAAATTTTAACTTTGCCCGAACCCCAACTTGTTTTTATTGCATATTATATTATTGGTGTCATATTTTATTTATAGTATATTATCATGTTTATACACTACATGTTTATAGCATTAGTTGCAAGGTTATTTGATCTTTTACTTATAGATAGGGAAGTTTTTTGTTAATTTTACGTCTGACTAATATCGTTGACCTACTAAACTCTAAACGTCCTAAAGTGCTTATATTAAGTTTGATACGGTGGTTTATTTTAGACATATAATAAAGTTAGAATCATGATTTTAGCTAACTTTTTATAATTATGATACCTCATAGCTTTGTACAGTTTATCCCAGAAAATCAGCCTGTTTGTTGCAGTAGCAAAGTCCCACTCTGTGCCACAGGTGGCTCTAGTTATAATTGTTATGGATAACAAATAATCATCAATATAACAACAATAACGAAATATATTTTTACTTTTATTTACATGTTTATTTACAAATGTATGTCTCTTGCGAAAGTTAAATATGGGCCTGCAATTGAATATTGCTTTTCGCTTTGCTTTTCTTGGGGGCACAGGCGATAATTGACAACATCGGAGTCACGTAGATATCCCGGGAAACCCACAATCTCCCTTTGCAATGTAGCCAAAAACTCTTTCTGTTTGGTTTCCTAGAAAAATCAAAGATAGACGATTTCCTGAAGTATCTGAATACTGTTCACTGTTATTATGGCTCACACCTACATAAAGTTTGTCGTTTTTTTCCAATTGAAATATACCTGCCATATAACTGAAATGGTAATCGGTATATGGAGAATATGCGCGAGCTGTATAGAAATGAACCAGCAATTGGTCTCTTCCGTCATTTGGTAAATTGACGTTCGCTCTGTGTATGTCATGACCAATGACATTGCCCGCTTTCTTTAACGATTCCTTATCGTATTTCAATTTATGATAATACTGACTAAATATGAAATATCGTCCAGGTTTCTGAATAACCAGCTGATCATTTTTTATCTTTATACCACAGGACAGTGGTATCAGTTTTCGCATTGGTAAATCGTTCTCTAGAATAAAAAGGGGAAAATGTCATGTTGTTTTCATGAAGTATACTAAATGCCGTTATTATTATTGTGATAAAAATGTAGATTATGAAAATGGTTGTAGAGTCCAAGATGAAATTGAAATTAAAGATGTTCGATACATTTAGTGCACTAGTAAACTCCTACAGTATGCTGTCTTTAATCAAACAGTTAAGGCCATGATTCACCAATATTAGGGGTCTCAAAAAGGGAAATAAACTAATCAGTAAGAGAGTTTACTTTACTGTTGAAAATGTTGCCTTTGTTTCTGTTTGTCTAAAACCTATTTAAAGACTATCAATTTGAAGAACAGTTTAAGACTGGATAATCAAAAATGAACTGTACTTCATGTTTACCATAATAGAATCGTGAACTATGAATTTTAAAAGTCTGAAGCATATTATTTTTTTTAATGAATTTGATTAAACCCACTATTATCTTTGAAGTGTGTTGAAACGCTACCAATTTCCAATGTTAATACCATAGCTGCATCGGTTCCATTAATTTCGATACTTCTGTTCAATTTTAGCTGTTTAGCTGAAATTATCAAATCTCAATATTACTTTACAAATCATTAATTAAGAATAAGACAAAGTTAAACATAATAATTAACAAATAAAAAAAAGTTTAAAATAAAATCGAATGCTTAATAAAAAAAAATTACTTATGTTACTTACGTTTCACGTAATTTTTTTTATTCAATTCATTTATTCATTTTTATTTATATATTCATTTACTTTATTATTATTATTGTTTTAATATCGTAAATGGTATGATAAAGAGTCTAACAAATCAACACACAGTATAAGGGGTGATGTATTTTACTCAAAATTAAATGCAATATGATAAACTATGGGTTATAAATAGTAATAATAAATAATGATAATGACCTTTAATCAATGGTGCAAAAGCTTTCTCCACTGCCTAGAATAAAATGAAAGAAATATTTAAAGAACGACATTTTATAAATTATAATTCAAATAAATAACGGATAGGTGTAAATTTTGAGGAAACAAACCAGCTCACTGCATGTTAACTATTTACGACGGTCCATTTTCTTGGACTAAAGTCCGTCATTTGCGTCAGATTTAACTGAGTCCAACAAGATAATGGTATCAATATTATTTCCTTCCGAGAAATCCTCATTTATAGTATTAGTGTTTTACTATTTGTACCTATCGGTAGCCGGCTGCGGTGGCTCAGTGAGTTAGTCGCTTTCAAAGGCAAAAGACGAGATGAACTTTCGGAATTTTCAGCCCGGTTTCCCCTTATCAGTTCAGGGACTGACATGGTAAAAGCGTCTAATCGTTTAGATGGGATAATAAACCGAAGCCCCATGTTCTACAGGCTCTTATACATAAGAGTAGGACGTAAAACTCAAAATTAAAATTCATTTCATTTCAATTCTAGCTATCTGTGACTAGAAACAAAGAGCGGTGAGTTTTCGGACAAGGTTATTCTTTCAAAAATTACAAAAAAATAAAACTAGACTCCTATTTGGCACAGAGTGGAATTTTCCTAATGTGACAAAAAGCACGAGACTCAACCTACTTAAACATTTAGGTCACGTGCAGGTGCAGGTCATAGCAGTCAAAAAGTTATATTTGGAAGTTTGTGAACCCGGAAGTAGGCGTCGGAGATGACTTATCACAGTATCAACAGACGGTCAATGACCTCTCATCTTTGTAAAGGGTAAGGTCAACAAATGTCAATGTCACACAAACCTCATATCTTTGTAAACGAAAAGGTCAACAAAAGTCAAGGTCACACGATATAGTCTATCAAACTTCGAAAATTCATATTTTGGTCGAAAGATGACGTAACAATTGAAAAAAAAATCCTTCTGTGCATCTCGGAAAAATGATCTAAACAAAGAACAAGATCAACAAACGTCAAGGACGAAAATGGAAAATTTGAAACTTCAAAACTTTTATCTTCAGTAATACATCGTTGGAAAGAGCACGTGAAGCACATTAAGAATTTGAAAACAAATAATCCTCTAAATGAATTAGATCACGCTCAAGAAAAGTGCAAGGTTGTAAATTTTTTCTCTTTTCAGACAGCTATAAAATCGGAAGTAGATGTCGGAGGACGAATATTAAAAGTCATTTAAGGTCAAGGTCATAAAAAATTAGCCTTAACAATTCAACCGGAAATTGCAAAATCGAGTTTTACAAATACGTAATATATCAAAATCGGCGGGTTAAGTTTTACTTCCGACTCGGAATATTTTCCATTTTTTTACTTTTTATTTCATCAAGTTTATTACAGATCAGCATCAACCAAGTTTTTTTTATGATACATTAATTACACCGGAAATTATCAACCGGAAATTTAAATCTTTTTACGTGTAAATCGGAAGGGGCACAAAAAAATTGCCGGTTCAGATTTTTTATCTTAAAAACCTGAAGAAAATCAACCCAATTAATGTGACTTCTAGACCCATGTTGAAATGTGGCACTTCCAATTTATATTTATGCAAAATATCCCCAATACAGATGGTCTATGAAAGTTGAATAGTTGCTACAACTACTGTAGTCTCATAGTAGTAAGGTTCGTAAAATCGAAAATAAAAATCTGTCGAGAGTTGGACTCTGCTTAACCATCTTAAACAATGAGGTAAGGCTGTGTTCCCTGTGAACCAATTGAAAAAAAACAGGAATCGACATTTCTTAATTCTCTTATATCATATTATTTTCACTTTCTATTTATTTACTTCCCCTTGACTCTATAGGGTGTTGACGTGTATATTACCCAAACACCTAACTCTTTTTAAAAAAAATCGACAAGGAAGAGACTCAAAATGGCTATGAACTACGTTCGCGTGTGTGATTTCCATGTTAGATTATAACCTTGCGTAGTTTCGTATGACTCATGCTTACTGATCAAAGCTAAAGGGAACCTGATCCGACACGTCAATAAAATTTTAGATTAGATATTTATCACAATATATTATGTATTAACACAACCAAAATCAATTATTCAACACACGCGTGATGGGCAGTCCCATAGCTACAAGGGGCGACGGGGTAGGGGGTGATACAATAGATTATCAAAAAAAAATTTTGACAAGCGATCAATTTCATTACTTCAACTAAGATCATTCGCTATTGCCTTACGGATATATTTCTTACCCCTCCGAACAACCTGACAACGGTTTTGGTGATAGCAACACAAGTTCAATCGAAAGAACATGCCACCAATCCACCAATACAATACAACGGAAACCGTGACTAGCTTGTCAACTATAATTGCCACGTTTATATTCATTTGTCAAAGTTGGTAATATATTCTTTTGATTGGAATATCAGTTGAATTTCAGGTAAACAAGCATGTACTTAAAATCGAGATGAATCGATTCTCTTTGTGTCAACCTAATCAATGTTAGCACTTGTTGAATTCAAACATTCGTACGGAGACCATCTTCTACATCTTCTCAAAGTCAAGGTATACAGCCTCTGTTTAATACCTTTACATCATTGAACAATTTTCTTGTATCAGGGATTGTAACGAAAAGATCCAAACAGGGTCTTAAGACAGATTGTTTGTAAACATTTTTGATGTTGGCTAGATTGAGGGAACAGAATGGCTTTATTCCCCACGTCCATTTAAATCAAATCGCTGCAATTTACAAACTTCATCTATATGAAAAAAATATATTACACACAGTGCGCCATATCTTGACATAGAATAGATGAATCATCCAAGGTGAACAAATTGCAAGATCCCTTCAATGAGAACATGTCGAAATGCCCTATGAACGATGAGTAATATATTGTCCCTTTAAAAACTTATAATCCATTTCGGCGAAACGGATTCTATGGGAATTAATAATGAATGCAATGACACACACTAAATAACATGTTTGACTTTACCTGATAACCTTGATTCAAATTATTTAAGTTACTTTTAAGGGCAAGTTTTATTTAACATCTCCCATGAACAACTGTACTGCATATCAACCCTTAAAAACGTAGACATTAGTATAGAAATCCTTATTTGTACGAGAAGATCAAAGTTGACACATTGTAACTGGTAAGGTGGCCTATATATAAAATAAATAGCATCATACCTTATTAAGTCTATAAACAGGGTCTCTCGAAGACTTGAAACAACAGTACTTTAAATCACCCAGACGCCTCAGATATGAAATGAATTGTTTATCGTCTTCTGCCACATCAGCACACAGTGTACAGTTTTCATATTTATAAACATAACTTAGTGATTTTAGGTATTGCACGCTGAATATAGCCACGAAGATAATAGCTACAAGTCCTATACTAAAACTAATCCACAAACACACAGAGGGAAACTTTTTTGGTTTTGATACTATCGTCCTTTTATTGAGTGATGTATAAATGTGTTCTTCTACAGAACAATATCGTGTATTTGTGCCAGACTGTGCTCTGTCAAAAGTTTCCTCATCGATTTGATGGTCGTAAGCAACAGCAGTATTAGAATTGAACAATTCCATACATTCACCATCACCATAAAGCATGCGAGAAGACACTGAGGAATTAAGCTCATTTCGAATAGATATTGTATCATGTTCCGCGATCTGATTGAACACTTCCGTACGATCATCAAAATGAAAGCGAGAATAATTAACATTTCGATTTAATGCTGTATCCTGTCCCGCGCACGGTGTATTAAATGGTGATGAGAATGAATGTTCGATACAAGAATTGCTGTTTGAGATAACCTTTGGTATAGTTGTTGAACTGGAACTACTGCCACCCCATGGTGTTTCTGCTAACGTGGAATGTGTTTGTCTGATATATGCATCTTCTGCCATACATGAACATGAATTGCTTGTCGGGATCAGCTTAGCGGTGGAATCATTACTACTAAGACTTCCAGACGTTTCGTGTGGGTCAGGGGCCATTGTGATGAGAGTGTAATTCACAACAACACAGCAACTAGTACATCACATTCAGCAACTTCGACATTGGAATTGAAAAAATGCATTGCTTCAACTATTATGATACCTCAGAAACGTCGAATCGCAGGCCGCATTCTGTTAGAACCAAAGAGAGATGAAATGAATAGTAATTATATATGGGTCTAATACATTGATGGCTAGTACGCTTGTATGTTCAGCCAGATGATATAAGTCGATAATCTAAACTTCTTCTGAAACATGAAATTAAAATATGATGGTTGGGGCAATGTTTTTCTTCTTTCGAGAACCTATTCATTGTTGTATTTGGCTCATACTAAAAGGGTACTAAAATATGCAATTACGATCTGAATTAGCAAACAAATATATGCAGTTCATTTAAAATATTCAGTATTATCATTCTGCCAAATATAGCTTTTCCTTTACAAAAAATGAGATATGCAAAATAATTTCTATTGGATGTAAACAGAATAAATGGTTTTTTAATGAGGGAGTTCATTTGGTTTCGGACATGTGGAGAAGTTTTAGAACTGCACGAAAAATAATAATCCTTTCATATATACCTAAACTATATATTTTCAAACGCGGATAATTATAAACGAACGTAGATAAAACTAAAAAAAGGGTGATTTAAGTCTGGCGTCGCGCCATTTAAAGTACGATTGGTCAAACGAATGGTGAACAAGAAGTATATAAATATTGTTTATATGAAGAAAATATGCCAAATAAAATGTTACCTATGTTGAATACCTTCACTTTTATCTTTGCTGAATTAATCATTTCAAAGCTGAATGTTATAATGATATATTCCAAAATGGATTATAAAACTGAGAAATTTCTTAAACTTGACACAGGTGATGTCGTATCCTTAATTTCACTCTATTTCCACTTTCATTTTTATGCCTTCTACAATAGAATATAAATGTTGTTTTAATTTCTTACCGATGTTTTAATCAATTTCAATGCGTCAATTGCCTTTGCTTGGCTTGTTCTCTAACATTATTTATAATGTAGTAATTATATCTTATACTTTCCAATATAAAGACTTCCACTGTGTAAATAATAACAATTTTACTAAATGTAATTTTTATGCTGTGCTTTCGAAGAAATGGCGCATGCGTTCTCGTTGTTAAAAAAAAACCCAAAAAATAAATATAGTACATGTTTAGAGAATTAGTTTTTTTGGGGATTTATCACCTGTAATTTCAACACGATGAATCACTTCGGGGAGGGAATGACAGCCGATACGGTTTCAAATATAGAATTCGTGATAGGAACATCAATTTCTATATAAGACATTAGCTGACAAACATAGAACAAATTGTCGATATGTTTAGGCGATATTACAAAATATATATATAGCATATACGACAAACTTCCTGTTTTAATAAGCTAATACATGTAAAATACTTACTTACCACAAGACTAACATAACTATCAGTATCACTCACTACACTACAAACCTTTATGATAGTGATGTGTTTATATTTAAATACTTTTTAATCACTTGAGCATATACTTGACCTCCTCATATAACTAGCTTGGTAATATGCGTAACGTATACAATAGGATACTTCCCTTTCTTATTGATTCACATTTTCCAAGAAAAGGTGAATTTAATTATTAGAAAGACTCAAAGAAAGTATTCATTCTGACTGAATCGATTGGGACTCGTTTTTGGGGGTTTTTCCCCCTTTTTTTTTAAGAAATGACAGTTTGGTCGAATGAGTAATGATAAGACTCTAACAGGTCTGACTGGCGTCCATACGTCTAAAATAAAAGTCTGTTCTGAGACATCATTTTAAGTTTAACAAAACCAAACACGAGACTTGAAATGAAAAGACACATTATATGTTACCGTAAAATTGTCAAATTAAAGGTGACGACTTCATCTAATTTATCTCCTTGAATATTTTAGTAAAACGTAAACGAATGATATTATTTAGTCTCTGATAATTATTATTGATAGATGTCACTTTAAAAATTACTGCCCCTATATATCTGATCTCTGATAGTTATTATTGACGGAGTTCAGTTTAAAACTTACTGCCTCTATATCTGATCTCTGATAGTTATTATTGACGGAGTTCAGTTTAAAACTTACCGACTCTATATCTGATCTCTGATAGTTATTATTGATAGAGGTCAGTCTACAACTTACCGACTCTATATTTGATCTCTGAGAGTTATTATTGATGGAGTTCAGTTTAAAACTTGCTGACTCTATATCTGATCTCTGATAGTTATTATTGACGGAGTTCAGTTTAAAACTTACCGAATCTATATCTGATCTATGATAGTTATTATTGATAGAGGTCAGTTTAAAACTTGCTGACTCTATATCTGATCTCTGATAGTTATTATTGATAGAGGTCAGTTTAAAACTTACTGACTCTATATATGATCTCTGATAGTTATTATTGACGGAGTTCAGTTTTAAAACTTACTGACTCTATATCTGATCTCTGATAGTTATTATTGATAGAGGTCAGTTTAAAACTTACTGACTCTATATCTGATCTCTGATAGTTATTGCCTCACCTCCCCTTAAAGACAACGGACCAATTACCAATTTCATTCTGACAACTAAAACTATACCCCATTGCCTCACCTGATATATTACTTGCCCCTTCGAAGAATTTATTCTCAATTCGGGTCTATATGATAAGTGGTTTAGGTCCTTCAACTATGGTCTGACGTTACATATTATATAGTTATGTCCCTTTCCATCTATTAATAGTAGTCTATTTCACTTCTGTAGCTATTATCTCTGCTCGCAGTGAGACAGCACTTTGAGACCTAGATAATAACATTTGTTTTACCACCTTCAAGATGTCTGCTCCAGAGCCAAATCCCAAACAAGAAATAAAGTACACTCAGGTAACAAATCTATATTGCTTTTCTATTTCGATTGTCGTCCTATATACAGAGTGATAATTGGCCATTCAGACAACTATTAAATTCTCCGCCACTCAACGGTATATTATTTGAAACCATTAAACACCATATATGTTATACAATGATATTAAGTTTAAAATGACATTTTTGACGTAGAAGTGATGTAAATTATTAAACACTGTTAGCCTATTGAAATCAAATATATGTCAAGGCTGAAAAGGTCTACGTGCATTGATATTTTAAATATAGCCAGCCACATGATAAGATTATTTGACTTATAAACAAATAAATAATTTGTTATCTGATAGAAGTAGGCTATATCATATAGGCCTACAATCTAAATATCTTTCAAATGTTTTCAAATGTCCTTTGCTTTGTCCCAAACGCTAATTGGCTTTTAAAAGAGATAGATAAATAGATATTTATTGAAAGGCTATTATGTATATATTTTCTGATTCTATTCCCTTGTAGATATTCATAAATAATGAATGGCATAATTCAGCGAGTGGAAAAGTTTTCCCTACAATCAACCCTGCTACTGGCGAGAAATTGTGCGATGTCCAAGAGGGAGACAAGGTATAGACTTTAAATCTTAACCCGAAATAAAATATCTACATTCGTTCTTTGTATTCCATTGAATTGTGTTCATCGCAGTACGATCATCGCAGAAGGATCATCGCAGTAAGACCTGATTGAGGCATAATTTATACTTAAATATGAAATATCTATCACAGGCAATCAGAACAATTTGACATCGTTATAAAGAAACGGGTGGTACATTACACGGTTAAGAATTACGCCAATAGAACAGGTCTCCCGTTGAAAGTTTTGTAAGATTACAATGGTCACAATAATATCTTTTAAAAGGAAACAATATTTCAATAAGATTGGCTAAGAGTTTACGAATGTTTGTTTTAGGCTGACGTTGATAAAGCTGTCACTGCTGCCAAAACGGCGTTTAAAATAGGATCAACATGGAGAGTTATGGATGCTTCCAAACGTGGAAAATTATTGATGAGATTCGTGGAATTATTGAAAAGAGACATATCTATTATTGCTGTATGTATATTTTTATGAAATGAAGATTTCATTTTTGATGGCAACAAGAATTTGTTAGTCGATTTGACATATGATGTGTTCCGCTCGATGGCTCACAGCTGTTTCCCGATAAAACAGTTTATAACTACCAGTAGTTTATTTGTAAAGTTTGGTGCTCGAGAGAAAGCTTTACGAACAGCAGGTAAATGGTTACTAAACCATGTTTAATAAACAACCTAATCAACCTGGCCTGCAAACCTATTACCTATAGAAGTGTGATCTACATGTGGTCAAGAGTGGTGCCCTAATTTAAGTTGCATATCTTTCACTACACTTCGGTTGCTGTTTTTATGAATGTTTCCTGAATATGTTATAAATAATTTTAGAACCTAGAGACATTAGATAATGGTAAACCGTTCTATGATGCAGTTGATGATGTTAAGGCAACTATCTCTGTATTTGAGTATTATTCAGGCTGGTGTGATAAAATATGTGGTAAAACTATACCAGTTGGTACGTACGACCTTTCAATCTCGAGACGTGTCTAGGAATCGGATATTCTCTTTTATACTGGGTTTTAGACCTCACCAAATCTATATTAGCATGAAAGCCATTTGAAAAAAAATATTTCGATTACCCCACTCGCGCCGCAACCTGTCACAGTTAGCTGCTGATTTGACAGTTGTGAGATTAAGATATTTTGATTTCGTCAATATAAGTTGGAAGATCAAAGTATCGTCTTCTCCAAAACTATATGAACATAATATGAGCATCTCAAAACAAACTTCCATGTTAAAAACAATGTGAAACTTAACATATCACGAAATGAAATGTCTTGTCTTTCTTAACTGAAACAATTGGTAGTGGTACCCTGCCAAAACGCGTTAAAACAGGTCGCTTTGTTTCAGAAAAGCCTCACGAACGTATGCCAACTTTGTAATGACAGAGTGAACGAGGATGAAACCCATTTCATGTCCTTATTTTCAAAATCTAAGACGCTCTCACCAATCACCAAAATGAAGTGGTCATTTGATATGTAACATCTGAAAGGGCTTAATAACAAGTTTCCTAGAAAATTATCAAAATATATTTTTGCAGAATTTGTTTATTTCACAGGAGGAAAATACTGCAAATTGTGATTATGTTCTATTACAGTATTGATTTTCTATCATTGTACACTAGTCACTGTAATAATATAACATTACTATTACTACTACTATCATTCAATTAAATAAAAACTGATGACTTTTCTTAACCTCGGCTGGTATGTCACTTGCAACTTAATGTTGCCTAATTCCTTACAGTGTTGAATATCCATATAACGGTCTCCGGATATCGATGATGTACATCAATGCTTGGGATCTTGATTATGCTTTGGCTTATTCTTTTCAGATGGTGATTATTTTACTTTTACTCGACATGAACCAGTAGGAGTTTGTGGTCAGATAATACCGGTAGGAATCATTTACCATGGTAACACCTTACATCCAATGCGAGTACGAATGCACGGTACCACAAGGGACGTCGAGCAGGGGCCACCACATTTTTCAGGGGAAGGGGAGATGATCAATGATATGTTTGGGAAACCAAAATATTTCAAATTGGTCGAAGTTTGCTCTTTATGTATAAGGAGGTAACACTACAAACATAATGACTAATTCTTAATGCATCCTTTTGTGGTGGTAATTAACAATTTTGTTATTATGTTGATTTTTACAGTGGAACTATCCTGTTGCTATGTTGTCATGGAAACTAGGCCCAGCTCTGGCATGTGGTAACACAGTGATATTGAAACCAGCAGAGCAAACACCATTAACTGCTCTATACTGCTGTTCATTGTTTAAAGAGGTTAGTGAACTGAATTTGAATAAAATGCTTTAACATTTCCCAACTTGCTGTCGCATATCAATGCATACTAAATTTAGTAAATTTTGATATTGACTATTATAATTATACCAGATGCTGGTCGCGATTTCATTCCTTTTACCTGAAAGACCTTTTCAGAAAATACGTTTCAATGATCTACTCTATTCTTAATCTGAGACATTTGAATCCTTTATATTGATATTTTACTGGGTAAATTTGAATCTTTTATATTGATATTTTACCGGGTAAATTTGAATCTTTTATATTGATATTTTACCAGATTAATTTGAATCTTTTATATTGATATTTTACCGGGTAATTTTGTTGATGGTGTTCCAGAGAATACAGATGAATCTTTTCATGAACTTTGATATTCGTTGAAGACAAAGAGCCGTATCTTTATTTGCAGGCTGGTTTTCCACCAGGGGTTGTGAATGTGGTACCAGGTTATGGTCCTACAGCTGGAGCAGCAATATCTGAACACATGGATGTTGATAAAGTGGCATTTACTGGTTCTACTGAAGTATTTCAATTTATTCTAATACAATCTTTCTTCTGATAGGCGACTGGTCGGCCATTCTATCTAACGTTTTGCCCAATAGAACACAACAAGGTTTATCTTGTGCGAAATCGATTCTTTAATTTCATTCGTAGCCTCTCCCCTTCTATCCTTATTTAACATCTACATGATATTTAAATTGCAGGTTGGAAAACTAGTAATGCAAGCAGCAGGCAAATCTAATTTAAAACGTATCAGTTTAGAACTCGGTGGTAAAAGCCCATTGATTATTCTGGCAGATGCAGATGGTATGTTATTAGGATTTTGAAATTTCAAGTTTCAATTGTTTGATGACTACAGTAGTAATTTTAAAAATCAAGCAGTAGTATATAGGAGAAAGTTAGATCTATCATATTGGATATTGTAAAAGTGGCAAATTCAGTTTCCCTTGTGAAGATGAAAGATGGTAAATTTTGTATTTACAGTTGATAATGCTGCTCTGTGGGCTCATGCTGCTATATTTAATAATATGGGTCAGAACTGTTGTGCTGGATCAAGGACATTCGTACAAGAAGGTATTTATGAGGAGTTTGTACAGAAAGCTAAAACAATGGCTGAAATGAGACCGGTTGGTGATCCTTTTGATGCAATGACTCAACATGGATCTCAGGTAAGTTGGTTTTTATCAGCTTCTTATATTTTGTGGGAAAAAGAAAATTTGATGCAGTTGAGGTTGCTCCTGTTAACATTAATCATGTCGTACAACGAAACATGCAGTGCACGACGGTGGGAATTTTGTGAATAAGGCGACATCGGCATACATGTTTCAATTCCTCGTCCCATCCTAACGCATTTTCACAAGTTGGCGAGAAAGCGTTTTACACAAACGCTACCATGACTTGCTCAGAAAAAAAGAGCCGGACATAATTGATTGAAACTTCCTTATAACTCACAGAATTATCTTTGTGGAGTGTCTAATTTACTGAACGACCAAGATTCCCTAAAAATCTGTAACTGTATCTAATCGTAAATATTCATTGTTGAGTCACCGATAACGTCATATCACCCATATAATATTACATAACTGAAAAATAATGTTGACTTTTTTCCTTATTTTATTACATACCATAAGCGAATGAAAAAGAAAGTTTCTTATCTTTCTAGATAGATGAAGCGCAGTTTAAGAAGATATTGGATTTTGTGGAGAGTGGAAAAAGGGAAGGTGCGGTGTTGGAAGCGGGTGGGGAAAGGTTTGGGGACAAAGGATATTTTGTTAAACCTACAGTCTTTAGTAATGTTACTGATGATATGAAAATAGCTAGAGAAGAGGTACTATTAATCTCTTTCTATACACTATAAAAAAGCGGCGAGTCGACTGGTAATAAGGCAAAAACAAATCACACGATAAGGTGCCAAAAGTATTTAAAAAATCGGTACAATAACCTATATTTAGTCTTATTATATAAACTTTTGACAAACTGTTCGTATGTTATCGTGTGCTCTATTTCCCCGTAAATACACTTGAAGGAGACTGGAGGACAATGCGCGGGAAGCAATCAATCCCCTTCGAGATGTAGGGTACTAAATAGTAAACCTGTATCCTTTTATACGCCCACATGAATATGTGGCGTATATTGTCGTCGCCCCTGTCCATCCGTCGGTCCGTCAATATTTGTTGTAGACACTATAGAAGCTACAATTTTATATGGATCTTAATGAAACTTGGTATGAGCATTAGAATTTAAAAGACGGCGGTCAAGTTCGATTGTGAAGATTTTTTTTATTGAGTTTTCGCCCTTGACTTAGTAAAATTACGTCAAAATTTGTTTGTGTGTGCAATAGAGGCTACAATTTTCAATGTTGTTTGATGAAACTTGATATGAGTATTGAAATTGATAAAACGGCGGTCACGTTTGTATTTGACGATTTTTGAATAAACAGTTTTGAGTTATTGCCCTTGACTTACTCGAATTGCGTAAAGATTTTATTGTTGGTGCAATAGAAGCTACAATTTTCAACAGATTTTGATGCAACTTGATATGAGCATTGCAATTGATAAGGCTGTGGTCAAGTTCAAATTTGCTGATTTTAAAATAAACGGTTTTGAGTAATTGCCCTTAATTTTGAATTTGACAATTTTTAAATGAAGTTTTGAGTAATTGCCCTTGAATTAATCAAATCGCGTCAAAATTCTATTGTTGTTACAATAAGAAGAATCAATTTTCAAATGATTTTGATGAAACTTGGTGTAATAACGGTTTTAGAGTTATTGCCCTTGACTTAGTAAAATTGCATGAAAATGGTATTGTGGGTGCATAGAAGCTACAGGTTTCAAAGGAATTTGATAAAACTTCGTGTGAGAATGGCATTGAAAAAAATTATTATTGAGTGTTTTTTAAATTATTTTCCAATTTATTATTCAAATTCAATGCTGCTAGTGGGCGTATGTTACCTTGCCTGTCAAGCTATCTTTTAGTATATACCTTGATATTATAGTATTGTTGCGGTTGTTGTAATTAGAATCAAATGTGTTGTTCCGTTTCAGATATTTGGACCAGTTCAATCAATTATCAAATTTAAAACATTAGATGAAGCTATAGAAAGAGCTAATAATACAAGTTATGGACTGGCTGCGGGAATTATAACTAATGATATTAATAAAGCTTTGATGTTCTCTCAGGCTATACAGGCGGGATCTGTTTGGTAAGGGGATCTCTGTTTATACCTCGTTTACTCTACCCATTCAGTTCCAGGTTAAACTATGGGGTGGGAGCCAGGATGTGGGGTATAGGGTCTATTTAAACTTTATCTACCTTTGGATCTCGTGCTACCTGTATTTGATGAAAGTGGGAAATGCAGACCTGGAAAAACAGTCAATCGACGGTTGGAAAAAGTGTAGGATAATGCCACTGTCTTGTATTTTAGGTATAATTGATTTCCATGAATAATGACATCTTGAATGATAACAAAATATAACTAATCTGTGAAAGTATATTGTTAATGGTAATTTTTTATTTGTTTGGTAGGGTAAACTGTTATGACATTGTAACAACACAGACTCCGTTTGGTGGGTTTAAACAATCTGGCCACGGTCGAGAGTTGTAAGTACCTTCATTTATCATCCAATTATATACATGTATTTATATCAGAACACAATATTTTGTACATAATTTGCTGAGTAAATCTTTATATAAGCTTATAACACAGGTAGGCTATAAAATAAATTTCAATTCTTCACACACTTTCAACATCTTTACTTTTGTAGATCAGAATATGCTATCAAAGAGTATACTGAAGTCAAAACTGTAAGTTACGTTTCGGTTCTTATCTATCCCTGATTATACAAACCAAAAGGAGTTTTGACATTTCGGTTCTTGGTAGTTTAAAACATCAGTAACTGTAGTGGTTACGTACATAGCCAATAACTAATAAACACATTCGAAACAAAACTAATAAAATACGAACGAAAGTTAGGTCTATATTTTAATTAGACTGCCTACAAGATTTGAATTATGATTGGGATCAAATACCAAATCCTCTGTTATCGTCTTGCAGCATTCCGATTATATTTATTGATTATACATGTAATCTGTAAACCTCAACCGGATTCTGTTGTCATAGAAGCTAAACTATAGTTAAACAACATGCTCCTATCAAACATCTGGGTGCTCGGGGTTTTATAATAATATAGAAAATCTTATATTAGAACGCATACATACTCGTTACCTAATAACTATTCATAAACATGATAGGACTTAATTGTTAATTGTTATTATTTCAATGTTTTCTTGTAGGTAACTATTAAACTGCCCCAGAAAAATTCTTAAGACATCATTGTCCAGTACATCAAACCAACTACTATAATAAAACCATGCTATATACGACATCAATACAAACAAAACAAGTTATATTGGTTTAATTTAAGAATGATGAATATTAGAATAATATCAGTTCATTAAGTATTGTATAACTAAATCTTTAAGTAATTTGATTGGCAGGGGTTAATACTGGGCTTCATGATAACAAAATCATGTTGTCATTCTTAATTTAATCATTTATTATTTATGTTATCATATTACAATAAGAGATAATAAAAATGTAGCCTTACATTAGGCCCTAGAGTACAGCTAATAAAATTATGATACTAAAGATAATGCTGACAATATTATCATATGTTTATCATATTTGACCTCTTTTAACACATGTCAATTTATTTCCCTGGAAATGAGTGTAATATTCTTCCCTTTTTTCGGTGATTACGACAACCCTTCCTGAGTAATCGTTTTTGAAATCTCCTGAATTGTCTGGCCATCTGTTTCTGAATTTTTGAAAGATCCTTTTGGCGGGATTTATAGACTTGTGTCACAACTGCCATTTTATCCATCAAAAAGGCGTGTCTGAAAAAAACATTAGGATAGGAAGTACAGACATAACTCGTAAATAAAGGCGAATATGTGTTGTTTTCTTTTTCTGTGTGTTTGTCGAGCCTGTTAATTGATGTTCCTGTTTTTATGCACAGGGTTTACATACAGCAACAGTATATGTAGAAACTATACTTACACTAGATTACCATCGTTATCCCGAAATCGTTTAGGATCCCTTGCCATCAAGGTGTAAATTTTATCAACAGTAAAATACGGACACATACAAGATGATCTCTTCAACAAGATTAATTTATCTTTTTGTTTTAGTTTTAACTGTCCATCTGAAACATAATTTAAATAAACGTTCGCTTATAAGATGGATTATGTTGATCAAATAACAAATGTAGTCAAAGGAATACTTCTGATAAATGCATTAAATTTGTGACACTCCTACAGGAATACCGGACGTCTAATTAAGGTTCATAATACCAATAAATGTGCTATGATTTAGTGATGAATATCGCTTTGAGACTGTAAATCAGTTCTCAGGAGATCGCCAAATCGGGCAAAACAGAAGAGTGTTTAGTTGGGAAGTACTCCAACACGTACTTATATTCTCACCTGAATAAATGATTTTTTGAACTACCGCTAATACTCTCTGAAATCCTGTTGACTCTACTTGCATGTCTAAAATCTTGATCTGTAAAACTGTAAAACAGTTCAATAAATATGTGGGCCTATAAGAAAGCTAATGTTTAATAAATTATTTGAAATAAACATCTTCTAATTCGGATTTCTAATTCGTGTATGTTTATCGGAGACATGCACCATCTCGTACAACATCTAAAGCTCAGTCAAACTTACCGTAAGTTGTATTTTGACAAGCGTATCTGATAATATCCTGCCATTTCTTACCATACCAATCCTCTTCACATTTACTGCAGCGTCCTGTAAGTATAACCTTAATGTTAACCAGATGCATTAATACAAATCAAAAATAGAGCTTTTCGATTTCGAGTAGATGTAAATGCCATTTTAACGAAATTACTCGACGGATCTTAATTTATATTCTTTTGATATCACACTATAATTCTATTATATTAAATCAAAGTAATATGTGATACCTTCTAAACACTGACAAATACTTTTCTTATCATCACAAAAGTTGGTGAGATGACCACTGACATTATCTGGTTTGTAAAAATAGGTACAACGTTCAGCTGAAATGGATTGTGTATAGTTCTGGTAAATTTCAATGGTACTGTAATCAGTAAAAGTTTGTATCAGGTTTTGTATTTAGCATATCAACATACAACTACAATCCACCAATTCTTAAATAGTAAATTTGTTTTAGACTTTACAGTCTCCATTTCGTTCAATTTAATAAAATTTAATAAATCGTCAATCGTCAGTTATACTTACACGGGTTATAATAATCGAACACTTGAACTTTAGCTGGTTGAATATTTTCTACTATATGTTTTTGTTTGGCACGGAACTTGTAACATTCCGTCTTCTTGTGAGATATCTAATAATAAAATATATGATTGAAATATATATCGGTTAAAGTTGAATTGGTTGAAATTTAAATATACGAAATTAACGATTGTAACAAAAACAACTCACCTCTTCTATATATAATATAAGCGATCTTTGTGATTTCTCATAATGTTGTATTTTACCTTTGGCTTTCATCTGAAATTTATATATTTTAAAAAAGATAGAAAATGCGCTGATGATTGGGAAAATCCTGATGGTTTATTGCATTGGAGAAGATTGTTTCATTGACCAAAAACAGGTAACTTACATATAAGACAAAAATCGTGTAACATATTAATCTCGGTCTCAATATGGAATATAAAAAAACTACAGTAAGTTATGGTTTGGCTGGGCAAGCAATTTGTTTTTCATCTTTTTGTAGAAGGAATTTAACTTTAATATTAAGTCTTTAGAGTAGGTCGAAAATTTAACAAAAGAACCTACGGCATCAAGATCAGCATCAATTGGTTGATATCCTGTAAATAGTCCAATATCTAGTATGGACATTCCCGTCTCTTTTTCACCTTGATATCTGAATAGAAAATGCACGGTATTTAACATGGATTATACATAAAAATCTAAGAACATACACCCATCGTATTTTCCGACATAAGTTTGGTTAGTCAGATACGAGACTGTATGACATTTTATAGCTTTCTCCTAGAGATTTCAATAGCTTTGCTCATTTATTGATATTATGAATTACCGTTAATAAATTACCTAACACAGACTTCAATACAAAGATTCCTGGCGCTGACAGATCTTCTGAACCTGTTTAATGGTCTACCAATCCTAGAGAATGGTCTTCCGATTCTAGATCCAACATTCTCCTCTTCTTTGTCCAGATCGATCCTCTGTATACGGGGTATGATGGAAGGGAAAGTAAAAGTTTCATAATCTTCTTCATCTTCTTGTTCTTCACCATCATCACAAGACTCGGCACAAGGTTCACAATCAGAGCTTCAGAAGGGAAATTTATGGTTTTCATTTGAGAAAAAGGGAGAAATAAAGAAACAATACTTCCATTTACAAGGATAGCAACTCAAGTTCACAAAGACACTTTCTACTAGCTGTTCCTTGGCTGAAACCACTTGGATCAAACTAAGTATATACAGGTGGATAGGTGGATAAATGAAGACTTATCTATGGTCACTTGGATTTAAAATGTCGCCGAAAACCGTAGGTCCTGTATTCTCGATACGGTCTTAGCGTTATGATATCCTAGAAAAACTGCTTAGATCTTGTAGCCAGAACAGTAAATAGACGTAACCATACAAAATGAAGTCATTCCGACGCTCTGGCCACAATGCTATAGCTCAAGGTGTGACCATTATGAACATATCAATTGTATGGTAGTGTCGAAACCTGGTACATGATACTTACCGACTGTTATGACTAAAGAACTGGTAAACCATATGAGACAATCTTCTACTTACAACACTCACATCAAATTTACAAGCATCGCCTTCTTGGGGTACATTGAACCTGATTTCAACTTGCATCATTCCCACTCCAGTACCAGCTGCTTCAAACATCAACTTGCCTCCAGTTGGTACCTTGTAATAAGAACAAGAGTTAGACGGTAGGCTGTCTCGGCTCTGAAAACCTCACCATTACCATCCTGCTTCAGTTTCACATTTCTTATGAGTCCTAAATAACTGATGTAATTGACAATTGTGTTACCCTTACTGGCACCCTCCGGCTAGTGATTTATAGTAACATCAATTCAAAGTTTAAACTTCTACAAATATACTGCATCTTTTATTTAACTATGATATTTACCTGGGGAACAGATTTTAACACCAATGCATCTTCATGTCGCAATGAAATCAGTCTCTGAAAGTTTTGATCAGCTTCTGACGTTATATGACAAGTCATATCTAATATAGCAGAATAGGTTCGTACACTGTATTCAGATAAGGCCTGCAGTCCGATCACTGTGTCCTGAAAGATTGAAAGACATCCACGCCATATCAAGTTTTCTTTCTTCATAAAATATATTTAGGTACTTATGTATTAGTAACTATATTGCATGGTGATGGTGATGGTTGTTTGATGATATGATGATGCAAACATATCAGTGAACCTTATATTCATACTGGCATAGTAATTGTCCTGTTGAGACAATCCGATGTTACTATGATAATATTTCTATCATCACAAGTAATATCAAACCATTTGACGGATGATAAATCAATGGAGTGGTTTACCTGAGTGGAGACAAATGAACCATGTGATTCTCGTTGTTGAAGTAACCATCCTACTATCTGATTACTGTACTGTATTTCTCCCATTTCAAGCTGGGCTAGTAAAGCATAAGCCGTTGCTTCTACAGCAAGAGCATTTGGTTCTTTATTAAACCAATGTGGTTTCAGGTCTATTTTGAAATTTTCGACATCCCCAGCGCCCCAATGGATAAAACCTGAAAGTAATAAATGGTTTTAAACGGAAAAATTGTTTAATATATTTTTATTTCAATCACTTTGAAATGAATCTATTGTATTTCACAGTATTATAGTTAAAAAATGACCAAAAATAATGATCTCATAGTAAAATTGGCTTAGTTTTTTTTGTTACAATAGCGTCTCTACATTTATGGAATGACATGATTTTGATTGTCAAAAATATAGAAAGCTGTTAAGGTAATAAGTCATGGGTTCATTGAGATATTTGGTAATATCCATTCGGGTTAATCTTTATATTATTATAGCACCCTCAGTTATATACCATGCTTACTGTTGCCCCTAGGAACCGATATATTCGGAAAAAGCTCTGGCTAAATCATTATATCATATGTAGAAGACAAACCTAAAGGAATCGCAAAAAAGAGTAGGCTAATGCCGCTTTCTTGGCAAATTTCCCTCTCTGCATGTCGTTGTCCAATTTCATTAACCAATTATGTGCAGAAGAGTCACATTCATTTTAAAAAAATAAGACTATACTCGTCTGTATACCGTCAAATCATAAACTAACTTCGAACAGATATATTAAGTACAAGATAAAAACTAATCACACGTATTGACAGGGTTAATCTGAGCAATTCTGAACATAACTATTTATACTTAAACTCACTATACGAAGTAAAAATCGAAAATCTTGATATATACTTAAAGTCACTAAACGAAAGAGAAATTAAGAAAGTTACAGGAGTTGCCAACTAAATATTTTATATATGAAATACTAAAATTGTGATTTTAATTTTGTTTACACCAATACAGATGTGAACTTACCTTCGGGAGTTCTTTCAGCGATATTTCTCAATATTTCATTAGCCCTATGTCTACTCGGGCTATATGCTAAAGCTAGAGCATATGTTGTCATTGCTACAGCTAATGGTCTGTCAAGCTCTTCTAATTTACTCTCCAGAAAGCTGATTGTTCTTAATCTCGATTCATCTACATCAAATACGCCCTAAAACGGATTATTGTCATAAACTGTATTCATATAATTACATTTATAGACATTATAGCAAAGACGATTCAACCTAGAGACCAAATTTACACATCCAGTCAAACAGATTCCATATAAACAACACTTTTGACAAAGTATAATTACTCAGCATATCTTCCCCAAAGAAGCACACTGTAAAACACTCAATTTAAAACAGGACCAGGTTCTATCCAGTGTTTAACAAACAACTTTGAAGATTAATTACCTCTGGTTTGCAGTCACTTTCTAATATCGCTATTAACACAAAGGCAGCCAAAGTAGTCTCTCCTGTTGTGCCTCCCTGGAATATTACACAATACACTGCATAATTAAAATCAACACATATCTATCTGCCAATTGTGTAAATTTATATGTACCAAAATTCATTAACTTAACATAATCAATTATAGCTAGTATAAGATTGTGCTATATTTATCAGATCATGCTTCTTCGTTAATTATAATTAAAATAAATAAAAACCTACTTATATTAAAATCATTTTCATCCTCGAATATTAGTAACCACCAATATAAAACAACTTACCAACATTTCTTTGTGCATCACCCACGAATCCTCCATGAAGGAACCATCAGTCTTCTGTCTGTTTAACAACCACGTTAACGCTTTACAAGTTACATTATTATCAACGGCTATAAATGTCTGAGATTCTGTCATTACTTTAAGCGCAAACGCTGTTAGCCTGTCACAATAAAAACAAAATAACTGAATAACCGGTAGCGTCATAGAGAATTATTGTGCTGGTGAAAAATAGAAATACAAGAAACATTCAATCAATAATATACAGTTACGATGGGTGTTCCAGGGCACGTCACTTTGATATTTGTTTTGTCAACTCAGTATCCCGTTCACCTAATCAACCTTGTTAATTGGTATGTTTTATACACCAATTTGTTGATGACTTTGCTGGAGTCCATTTTAAAACATAAGCTTAAAGCACTTGAGTTCGAGTTAATAACTGTTCATTTTGATATATTTCAAATAATCACTCCTATATAGTCTATTTACTCACCAAGTGCTTGAGTCAGCATGTGGCCAGGTGGCAAATGATCCATCCTCTTTTCTAAATGTTAACTGACGTACCATACCTATAGAATATATTGTACCATTACACTTTAAAAGAAAAAGGAAAGACACAACTATATTTTACAAGGATAACAACTTAGGTTTACAAGGGATCCTTTCTACCAGCTGGTCCTTGCCCAAACTTCTTGGTATTGATCTTTCCCGGATTATCCGTACCCGCTTACAGCTGGATGGACTGGAATTATGAGTTCAGATGACTTATTCAAGGTCATCGAACTTTCACACACTGTCGAGACAATAACCTAACTAGACTGAACAAATGAATTCCTTGGTGATAATTGAATCAATTAAAAGTAGAAAATCAAATGAAAGCAGGGTCTGGCAATAGCTGCATGGTATATATTAGAGGTAAGCAAAATATGTTAAGAAATTTTATGTTAAGTGAATTTGCTTGCATGGGCATTGACGAATGGTTTTAAAATGAAAATGAATTATCAATTTACCTTGACGCATGAACACTCTGGCCTTTTTCTCAACTTCCGGCATTAATCTACCAGTAGCTTTAAGATATCTCATAACATACACATTAGGAGCAAGGTGTATTAAATTTTGTTCACCGCAACCAGTTGGCAATTTTAACAGTGTATCAACACCTTCGATAATACCGGATACAGTAGGTCCCAAAATGTTTCCTACGAGAATACCACGACATATCAAAGCTTGCAAGAAATGATTGTTGGGTTATTTAGGTGATATTTGGAGCTAAATATGACTTGCACATTTGTTATGTACTACAATGAATACAAGGACGTATGAAAATACTATGAAATGTGGAGTCACTCTTGAAATATAGAATGTTATTCTGTGCCTCCCATTGTTGAAAACTGATAATGACAAGGACATAGCATGATCTAAGTAAAATGGCAAAAGTTGGTTCTATTGATTTAAAATACATAATTACAAAAATGAACTTTCTATGTTTGGTCATCGTTTCTCCCACTTCGCTAAGGTCTCGTGATGACATTCGCTAGTGAGGTATTAAAACTTACCAATCGCACTGACAGTACATTTTTCTGTTTCTGGAACAACATTCTGTGGGAGGTCGAGGTCAAGGTGTACCTTCTGTCTATGACCTGCTTCATCAACCTCATCTATAATGAATCATTTCAATCAAACAAGTTTATCGTCGATCTTGGAATTCATAAGAATCTTCGAGTCCTACCCCAACTACTACTTGCACATAAATCAACCCGGTCACAGGCAGGGGAGATTTAAACATCTATTCTTAAAATTAGTTAACAATAAAAAAAAATGCACCAATTTACTCTGACTTGTAGGCATTCGAGAAATATAATGATCTCGGTAAGATTGTCTGAAAAATTGACTTACTCAGTAAATCGAAGGTAACATTACTCAATTTGTCTCTCACTAATCTTTTACCAGATGGATCTAACATAACAGATACTGTATGGATCTTCTCTAAACCTTCACCCTGGTTTTAGTAAGAAGAAATTTTCTGGCAATGAATTTGCTTAAGTATTAAAGATTTCGGAGAATAATGAAACCCACCAGTCCGAGTGTACACGTACAAAAGATAAATGAAGCTTATTCCTGTTTTTGGTAGAGGTCTCTAACTTTAATCGAATTTGCAAAATTTCAATATAAAACGTAAGATATGGTTCAAAATATTACCGTTATTTCTTTTATTATACAATCACATTCGATAAGAATTCCTAGATCGCTTTTTAGTTTGACCCTTGTAACTTACCTCTACGTATAATATTTTCTCTACGGCATCGTTCCCCCAGGCAGAGTAAGCATAGACTCTTAAAGGGAACAGACCTAGTTCTAGAGGGATAATAGGGAATGAGACAGAAGCAGCATCATTAGGTGGGATATCTACATGAGCCATCTCGCTATTCTCTCCCGGTTCACCTGAATAACAAACACCTTCAACACTCTGCATAAACAGCTTGACCTACAAGTAATATTTTAAGTTAATCAGAAATCATAAACAGAAAATCGTATCCATCATAACTCTATTTATCCATCACTTCAGATACGAGGTTGGTGTTAGATGGTGATGAGAACATAGTCTCATAAAGGCACTGGCCTACGTCACAAATAAAGATTTATGATAAAAAAAGGTGCTATTTAAAGGTTAGAATAATCAGATGCGTTAGTTATGGATGTATCTGAAACATTATCTGTGATAGTATCATTTCTTCAACTGAAATAGCTCCAAAATATAAGAATCTACGTTTTTTCTGATATATCAATAATCATCTAAAGATAAAAGCATAATATTTCCAAGTACCTATAAGAAATTAAGAAGCATTAATAGAGAGTCAATGTAGTAAATTCAAAATAAAAGAAGTTAGATAAATTAAGGCTATTGAGGAGTGAGTCTACCATGAACTAGAATATTACTGAGACTTTCATTTCTTTTGTAAGCTGTTTTGAAGGCTTTGGTATCAGTTGTTCACCCTGTAGAATTGAACATAGAGGGAATTATTGGCCTCCAATGTGAAGATCATGAGGCGTAGTTGTAATTATTCTATGATGGAGCAAACTTCTATTGAGGTGTCCTCTGTTAACCTTCAAAGTTTAAGACATTCAAGTTAAAATAACTTGACTGTTAAGTAGTTCCAGTGATTCATCTACTTGATCATTGCTGTGGTGACAATGGTGATGATATCAAAATCTACTTGCCGATAAATCTCTATTCATATAATTATAGATGGTAACTCGAACTTCTAATTGTTCCAGTCTAACAGCACTGTATGGAAGATCCAAGAAGACGAAGAAGTTACTGAAGACTGTGATGTTGTATGGTTTAGACACACAGAAACCATGCTGTTTGGACAGAGTGATACCTTGAACCATCCAGGTTGTTATACTATCTGGCAATGTAACGCTGATCTCTTTACTGCCTTCTTCCCTACAACAATATGATCAAAATGACATGAATTAAATATGTGGAATAACGCTTGGAATATGCTTAGACGATCGTATGGATTATTGTGAAAACTAAGATACTTTGAAGATCGCATCGAGGTATATAAGTTTATGATATGGGTTACAAGCACGAAATTCTATACATATTCCTAAGGTAGATCTTTTACAGCATGAACAATTTTTTTATAGCTTGGTGATAAGAGATAAACTCAATTGCACAATCAAGAACGGGGACTAACCGTATGTAGAAATCATTAAACAGCCATGATTCTGGGAAGTTTGATCGTAATGGAATATCATCAATTAGAATTTCTTCTTCATTAAATAGTAAATTTACAGCTTTGTCATTGGCAGCTTCACCAGGTTTAAACAGTCCTATATTAAATAAGGACGTTTAATATAATTATGTTTGAGTAGGTTAAATAAAGGCTTGAAAGATCCTTTATAGTGATCCCTCATCGACCCGTATTGATCATTATATAAGGATTGTTGCCCTTGTATGACACACCTATAGAAGTAATAATGATAAGGCAAAGCAATCTGTAATGTTGGGAAATTAGCCTATTCCTTTTTAGATTTCAAAATTTCGAAGGATCATTATATGTGAACAGTCTGTCAAACACAGAGCCTCATTTTTTGACCCATCGAACGACAAGACGTATTTTTTTTTCACGTCAATCTATCCTACCCGCATTACTGACATGGAGGAATCGTGTTGAAAAAATACGAAAGTTCACCTCGATCTTTGCCGGGATTGAACCTTGGACCTTTAGGTTAACCAGCTATAACCTAACTTACTAAGCTACAGCTGCGGAGGTAAGACAACTTTATGTACTTGATGTCATTATGAATCTCTACTTATGTCTTATTATATAAATGTTCATTTTCTGCAACCAATTTATTGCCAATAAGCTGATTCGGATCGTTGCGTTAGTACTTGCTATTTTGTTTTTACTTACTTCCTTCGCCAGCATCATCATCCTGAGTTTTATATTTACAACATTTATAGAACTCATCAGCACACACAGTCGAATTTGTTGAGTCATATACAAATTTAGCTGCGTTATAACATCTATCTAAATCCGGGTTCACTTCTTCAAACCCTTTCTTACAACATAGCTCCTTTACAAGGTCTTCTAAATGAATAATAAACGTGTATATAAAACTTAAGAATAATATTGAACATTGAACACATACTTTCGCTGTATTACTGCTATGAAGATAAAATTATGCATCGTCGTCCGAATACAAATCCCATTGCCTCTCAAAGTAGTAAAAGGTAGTGGAAAGTACTACTGTTTGTTGATTGAAGGATCGGAATGAATATTGTTTGGCTATACTTACCGGTTGATCGTCGTCGTCTGACAGCTTTATCTGGACATCCTTCTGATGATCTTGTTTCAGTTTCCATATCAGCATTAGTAATTATGGACAATCCTGCCCCTTGAAAAACATAGGCACTATTACTACCACCACCATATCCACAACCTCGATCATGTTCCCTTATTGACGTGAATAGCTGGAATTAGAAATGAAGGAGATAATATTGATATTGAATTCAAAATCTATAATTCCTTTGAATGTTTTACTCACACTTTTAGGAAGAGAATTCTCAATATAAATTTATGTAAATGAGCAGATGTTAATGTTAATGCAGTTTCCATTGTTGCTTTCATTCTGGGACATCTGAGTTAAATACCGAGAGGCAATGGACATTTGGTGCCAGGAACGGATTACTTACTCTTCTAGACAACTAACACCACTGTATATTTTGAAATGCTTTTTTATAATTGATATATTTGCTCATATGAAAAATCCTTTTAATGCCCTCGGGATTGCAAAGCATTATTTTGGATTTTGGTTTTAGTTTTGCGGCTTGGATGGTCAGTACATAGATACAGAGAAGTCTGTAAATAATTGATATCGGTATTCTCTTGGCAATTTTCAAAATACCTTTTCTCTGGATAACCTCCTATTCTTCAAAATATAAACACTTTTATCCACAGCTAGTAAGCCGACTGTGGTTTCTGGTTTAGCTTCTATTGTAATCTTCATTTCATCTCCAGGTTTATAAAGAAACCCATCGTTGTCTGTTTTCAAGCTTAGCTGAAATACATGTTTATACGACTTAGTTTTTATGAAACATGGCTACAAATTCATTAATCCATTCATGTTCAGAGTTAAAACCACATGTAAACGTAGAAAGTAATGATTTAAAGTAGAACAGAGTAACTTTTTAGCACTTAAAATTGTAAATGTACCTCTATATGGATTTAGAGCTTGAAGCTGCTGTTTGTTTTCAATTGGAAGCCGAAATATCCTTACCTCATTAGAACACTGTTCTTCAATATCTAACCACGTAGCATCCGCCACTACCTCACACCCCGACCCAGTACCTCGTAATGAGAAGGTTAAGATTCTAGCACTGGGAGACATATCGGATGTAACTGGTATATAGAAGTTGGTTCTCTGTCCAGCCAAAGCTCTGGTTCTGGTATGGTGAACAATTCGTCCTTTAGCTATTACCTGTATTATAAATGAGTTAGATTAGTCTGTCACTAATATAATAATAATTGTGATAATGATAATGATATAGGTTTAAAAACAAAATGCTGCTACTGATGATGATGATGATGATGATGATGGTGATATAGAAGAGAGAGAAAGAATCGGAGAAAGAAGAGAATGACAAAACAGGGAAGAATTACACAGGAGAACTGTTGTCAAAATTAAATCGTAGTACATAATAAATGTAAGAGACGATTCACGTACCAATAGGTTAATATATTCTAAGAGATCTGGCTCCGTATTCATAGTTTCCACTGTCATAAATTCTCCAACTGATGGTATAGCACTGGGCTCATCCTGAAGTACAATCGCATAAGCATATAGTTGTAACATTTATTTTATATGGCCATGCCATCTATAACATCTTAGGAATAGAATTGTAGTGCATCTGTAGCGGATTGTCGATCACTTGGGGAGGATTGAACGAATCGACCAACGGACTTCCTCTGGAGTTGATTGGGAGGTCAGACCGAGCTCTGATAGCATTCTGTATTATTTGGAATTCATGGATAAATATGTAAGTCTAAACCCAGCGAGAAAATTGAAAGAGAGAGACTGAGGCCAATGACTAGACTGGAGTAGTATTCTCACGATCAGTTGGTCATTGTTGTCGGGCCCTGGAAACCCATTTGACCTTAACATCCCCCTCCTTCAAAAATATTACTTAATAACACCTAAACGTTGGAATCACCATACTTACCATTACAGTTGGTAAAGCTCTGACTGACATATATGTATCAGACGGACTGTAATATGGTACTGCAGCAAAATACGATTCAGTTTGATTTACTTCCGGTAAGTCTGGAATCTTAGTTCTAATCTACAGAAATAGAAAAACCATTAAATGTATAAATAAATACTACTTATAAGGATGAAAAAAAAATCAACATCCTCTAACTTGGACTTAACAGGTGGCATGACTATACATCAGATTCCCTGCACAATCTACTGTATGCATAAAAGAAAAGTTATTACTGAAAAAAACGCTTACTATAATAGCTAATGTTTTGATGCCAGCTGGTAAAAGTAGTTCTGTAGCGAGGCGACCATCGGCATCAGTTTCTAGTCTTTCATCATCAGCCATCAGTGGTGTAATTATGACTGTCTCCTCTTTTACCTCCCCTTTACCTTCAATAATAACCGGTAGATAGCGTGCTGGCTGACCATTTGATCTTATTGCATCAACCTACAATGTATTAGTATCCCAGTCAAGCGAATCAAATGGTTTAAAGAAACTTTTACAAATGTATTGATCTATTGATTACCGTCTTGACGTGCTGACATACAATTTAAGAGTTTTGTTCTTTGTGATACAAATTTCAACTTAAATGAATATTTCTGTATCCGATAGTATTTATGTGGATGAATTCTAATGGCTTACATGTATAACGTATGGAAGACCTGGTTTAAAATACCGCGAACAGCGAGTAAACTTCAAGATATAAGGTGATTTAGCAAATACTATGCTCTGGTCTACAGCATGTTCTACACGACCAGATGCCTCTTCTGTTACAGCTGCTTCAAGGAACAATCTTCCACCATTTGGGAACCACATCGATTGTGATGCTACACGAATATCTTCCATTTTAATAGTTACTGTAGCCATTCCTGACATTGATAGCTGCATAAAAAAAAATATATATTCTTAGTATAAACATTTTATAAAGCCTAGAAGAAATGGTTCCCTAATACCTTTTCAAAGGACATCATAGATTAAACTTGAAATAGCTAAAATAAGAGATGGGCCGTAAAGTGTAGATACCTGAATATTCCGTTGTCTACCAAGTATAAATGTATGACCATGCCAAACCAATCCATATGATACCGTGATATGACCTCTTACAGGTTTACCGAACACATACCTAGAAAAAAAAATATATATTGTCATTATTGTATTTACAGAATAACAAAGCATGTGATACAAGAACCTTTGAATGATTCTAATCGACTCGTTTTTATAATGTATGGCGGAAGGTTTCATTAAGACATAATCACCGTCCGGAACACCGGTTGTTTTGTCAACTTGGAAATAAATTTGGAAGGAATGAGTAGTGTCCGTAATAAGTGATACAGGCCATGCGACTTGCACCAAAATCCTGTGTAGAGAATGATGACACAGTGACTAATGAAAATGGCAGAGACACAATACCTGGCATTTAAATTAGCTTTTATTTCTTTATGAACTGGTAGAATAACTTGATATTCTTCCTCCACATCGAATAAAACAGTGAAATGTGGTAATACTGCAACGAAACGATGGTAGACATTAGATTTTCAGGTGAGAAAAGGTGATATTTTACCGGAAATATTTGGGAAAGCATTTGAAAACACGAGAATGTACATGGTAGTGATTAGAACGAGGTGATGAATTTTTCGAAGATTCGGAAGAAGATTATGTGAGTCTGATAATGAAGATGATGACTCTGCTGATGCAGGAGATAATTGGAAGTTTGAGAGGATTGACCGTATTAGAGAATAAAAACCAGGAAAATGAGACCAAGGAGGGGGTGGAAAGACGAGGGGACACGATGCAGTAAACAATGGGAAGTGAGAGAGGATATACAGGTGAAATGATAATGGGAGGTGGAAGAATATAGAAATGTGGAGAGAATTGGAACCTAGATAATGGTGAGGAGGATATTGATGAAAGGGAGGAGAGGATTGGAAGGAGGAAATGCTAGGATTGAGAAGAGTGGTGAACAAGAAGAGCAGGCAAAAGGGAAAGAGGTTAATAATTGTTCAATATAAATTACTTACCATATTCGCGGACTTCAAATCTAATACTAGCCGATGTCTTGACCTAGGAAATTATCAAATTACGAATATGTTTATTATCAAGACATAACAAGGGATAGAAAAATACATAACATACTAGATGTAACCACTGTACCTACTAAATTAACTTCTCATTAACATATCATCGATAACATCTTTTTGGGGACAGGTGCTCGGTAATATTGATTGTACTTTTAGATTGGCGTGTATAGTTAGTAACCTCGCTGAACTCTTTCTATGGAGAAGAATGACTTCTTATTCGAGAAAGAGTCTGTTCATATGTGTTCCCTTAGACGCTCAATCATTTCTTATATTTGGGAGCAAAAATATGATACATGTATATTGTGCCTATGTACTTACTCCATTAGCAAATGAGGCGGAGACTGTGTAATTACCAAAAACTGGATAATCTGGAATTTCTAATTCTTCCAGATGAAAGGCAACTGTCCCTTCCTTTTGAGATCGACTAACCGTAACCTTGTCTGGGTTCTAAAAAAGACATTTATTGCATATTCCAAGATTGTACTGAATATAGTTTTAAATTGTAGGGACTAGATTCTAGAAAACTATAAATCTCGATTGTGGTTGGAAGTGAACACCGATTCGGCTCAAAATTGGTCTTCTATGGGGGAGATAAAGAACCCACGGCAGAAATACTTACTACGATGTCAACTTGAACAGGCCAATCTACAGGCCTTGTATTTTCATCAAGTGCTATTACTCGTACGTTTACTAAAAAGAAACAGATACTATGATCATCAAAACATAACTGATGGATTTGGTCGATTCACAATCATCAAAAACTTTTTTATAAACTTTGACTCAAAGTAATACATTGGAAAAAAATTAATTATAAAAATGGGATAATGTGCATTTGTAAGTGTCTAAAACCTATGGACAACTTACATAACGATAAAATCCAAAAAGATTAAAACGCGTACATAAGTAGGCTACACAAGATTTACCGTCTTAATTCATTTTGTACATGTTCTCATAATGATTGTTTTCCTTGTTGGTGAAGTTTAATTTGAGTTTAAAAAATCTAGTTTAAACCAGAAATCTGCTGTTTTATCTGATAACAAGAAAACTGCGTCTGCGACAATCACCTAATTATCCAGGCCTATCCGGGAATTCATGGATAGTACATGGACGTACATGGACGAGTACAATAGAGGTTGATTTGGTGCTTCTTTATCCGGAATATTTATATAAACTATCATACATTGATTTTTTTTTCTTTATTGGTATAAATAACTAACAATTGATTTGACTTGACCGGTCGATATCATTGCAGTAGCAGTTTTACTCAGGGTGTTTGTGTAAGACATTGCAAGTCTATAATACGCTACAATTACTATTTCAAACTTGTCATAATTACCCCTTTTTGAACAAGTACATAAACAATTACAATTACCTTTCTTAGGTACTTGAAAGATTACAATTACCTTCTTGACCAGGTACTTGAAAGATTACAATTACCTTATTGACAAGATTACAACCACCTTTTTGACCAGTATTACTATTTTGACTGGGTAAATAAAGATTAATAAAGTATTACCTTTATGATAAGGTATATAAAGATTACTACTACCTTTTTGCCCGGGTGTGTAAATGGGTTTATCTGATTGTATAAAGATGTACCCAGGATGGTAATCTAGTAATAATTTAGTAGTTTGTTTAAATGGGGTATCAGTTGATGATGACTCTGCTACAAGATAGATATAATGAGCTGTAGCTTCTAAACTCATGGCATCTTCCACGGATAACTTCACTGTCACGTTGGTAATTTCATCTGAAAAAGAATATCCATTGTTTTGAAGATATTTCTCTATCGAGAATATCACTTTCTGAAATAAGTTTGTTGCAAAAAATAACATAATCAACTATGTGACATGCCAAAACATATTTCAAAAGACCAAGTGTGGCTTCATTGGCTTGTCTCGCTTGTAATATTTGTAGTAAATACTTAACAATATGACGATATAAGTGTTGAACTCAAATGCTGATATTAAACTTATTTTTGATATAAAAGGTCAACGTACCATTTCTAACAGTAATATGTCGATGTGAGAAGTTGTGTTTCTGTTCAGGGAAATCTTGAAGATAAATCTGCATATCCAGTTGTTCCACATCCCCAAATGTCGTTACTGTTATTAACTCATCAACGTTGACTTTTAACACATTGGGTGCCACAACAAAAAATACTGGACTATAAGGATAAATTAAAACAAGAAATATAGTTTTGTACCAAGAATATGTAGTTTAAAAACACTTATATCGAGCTCATTTGTCTTCCATCTTGTTAATCTGTAGACAATAAGCTAAGGTTAAAATTGCAAGTACCAGGTAACCAACAGAATATTATTAAAAATAGTCACACATATTGTTATTTTAATGGATTATCAAGAGTCTGTATTGAAATTCTCTGAAAACCATCGTGAAATGCAGATTCAAAGCTAGACTACTTCTAAGGATGATAAATCAAATAATAGTTAAGTTAATACATCGTCATAGAGGTTTTATTCTTAAGACCTGGAAGAAATATTGACATATTATAGGTTTAGAATATCGACGAGGTTTGTAATGTGGCGAAAACCTAAACGGAAACGTGTCGATTTATATAATCGTAATTAAATTGCTTTATAGGTCCACCAAATACTATGGTCTCAACTGATCAATCCGTATTGTTGGCAAGTAAAGCAACTCACCCCTACTACAACCATTTTGTTTGTTTTTTTATTTAAATAAATATGTGTATTTTGAATATGAAATTGAGGGGACCCAAAATGGTGGACAGAAAGCAAAATCGGAAATCTAGTATGACAGTCCTTGGATTTACATTTGATACTACTGGTCGGTGAAAGTTCCTTTACAATTTTGACAGATGTTCACAAAACTTTGACTTGATCTATAAAACACGCCGACAATATCTAACCACTTGTTTTTAATAGTTTAGACATTTGATTAAAGTCTTACCTTGTCGATTTACAAAGTTGAATTAATCCAAATAAAAGAAATAAACTATTTGGTAGAAGTAAAATCCGGTTAGCCATTTTGTCTTGTAATATATATGTCGTCTGCTTGACCCTGTTTCCTGTATCTGAATACTTGATGATTTAGGCCATTTTAAAAATTCAACTTCAAGATTTTATCATTCAACGAAATTTGAAACGATTTTGATTAAATTCTAGCTTTTCTGAGATTGTTCTGATATCACATGATTAATGATTAACGTGAACAACTGATACTAGAGATGAATCAAACACAAGTGAAAGATACAAAACAACTTAGTCGAAAATTTCAAAATCGCAAAAAAATCATTACTAAAGGCGATTTTCTCATTAAAATATCTGTACAAGTTTCAATTTTTTTAAAGACATGGCTTGTATTTTCTTTAAAGTTTAATTAGGTCTGGCCTAATTAATTGTTTAATAAGAGCTAATTTAAATGAAAGAAGAGAAGGTAGTGAGATAAGATGTTGATACCGAATACACCATGGTCTAGGGCGCCATTTCTCAAACTCCTATGATAAAAAGTGTGGAAAAAAGACCAGAGCACATCATATTATCCAAATATTTAGAGTATCCAATTTTCTGCTGGTGCCCTTAACGCAACGGATATCTGTTTGAGTTGCGAGTGAGTATGATTAGCCTACGGACAGCATTCAAGGTCCAACATGAATTCACACTTTGAATTCGAGTTTGAGTTTGGGAAACGCTTGCGCACACATATAATTGCAACTTAAATCGACCATAGCCTTTTTATTTGTGATACGGGACCTTAAAATGCATGCCTCATTTCCATTTTAGCAATAGTTTTCAATTCAGAATGTTTCCATACAATTGTAGGTGTATTATTATTATTCACATCGCATAACACTTCTGGTTAAATACATTGTATTGTTCTCATTTAAAGAGATTTGTCTATGGTTTTCGTTACATTTTACCTCATAATTGTTGAGAATACATATATAAACTTCCGAATTATGTACAAAGGTTACTGTAGTCGAAATTAAGTAACCATGTTTAATATACAAGCTCATCATTAGATCACGACAATTTCCGTTTATATTTACAATTACATCAAATAGGTCACAACTAAATAGTTCTCCTTGCTGTCAACCTCCATCAAACTTCCATTATGATTCATTTAACTTGCTTGGTTTTAATTCTAGGATCACTAGCTGCAGTGATTGATGGTGCCACATGGGGAGCACCTCTTCAGATGTCTCTAGGTATTTGTTTAGTCTTTATTCTAGGAAATCTGTATGGATTTGAAGTTTGGTTCACAAAACTTTTGCAGCGTTTCTCGTATTTCATTAGTTTGCTCGCATTTCTAGAACTTATGCTATGTTGTTGTAGGTAGACGTGAGATAGGAGAGAAATGCCAGGACTAAAATATTTTTTTCAGAGAAGCTAACCTTCGAAATTAGAATTTGTTCTATGATAAAAGGTAGAAAATTGCAATTGTTTCACGCTTACTATAAATAATTCTAATATTGTTTTAATAGTAATATTTATTCATTATGATATTATTGCCTGATAGATGCCAATGGACAGCCAGAATATTATTGTAAAGCTGGTAACAATTATTTAAATATCGGTGAAAGTACACGGACATCAGATTGTTACGACTGTAGCTGTTCTTTTAGATATGGTCTCAACTGTGTAGGGTACGTATAGAATGAGAAACTAGTTCCTAAAATCTTATATAGCCCTAATATCCATATTCGACACCTTACAAGGACTTTCAGTTTTCATCCCTTTGAGATTTTGATGATTGAAAAACAATATGTTACTTTCGAAGAGAACAGGCACTGGCACAGGATACAATTAATATTTTAACGCATACATCAAAGAAGAAAATACGTAAATTTTGCACATTGGAACAAAGAAATGTTTACGCAATCACAGATATGTAGCATGTGTCGCAATAACGGTAAATACCGGGCAATGGCAATAGGTAAATGGTGCTCTGCTAGGCGATTATGAATTCTCAGTGCTTTCACAAGTGGACCAGGTTTCTGTTTTCAAACATTAAATCATATTTGTATACTCAGCTAAAGGTGAAGAATTAAGTTCTTAAGTGTTTTATTTCAGTATTGGTTCATCTCTTCACAGAACAGGACGTATGCAGGGATGCCGCTTTGTGGCACTAGCTAACTGTTGTTTTAAGCTTGTCAGTATTATCAATTCACAAGAAGATTGTATTCCAGTAACATGCCCCAACTGAAGGCTGAATTCGTGCAAATATTAAACATAACTTCAGAAATATTGTTTAAATAAAGATTACTTATTACCCTATATATATTCGTCTTAAAATGTGCTCTAGACGTGATATGTGATATCCTAAAGATCGTTCAGGACATATTAAAGTCTATGGTGTATGAAGTGTTCATATCATGCAATGATTCCTTAAGTTGAACAAATTGTTAAGCAGAATATGGCAGTTTGGTGTCACCTCTTCTCACACTTATAGAAGGGGAGTTTAACCTGGAGCACTAATGATCAATGTGTTTTGTAAATCAAAGATGTTAGATAGGATTCACAGATAATATGATGAAAAAAATACTGACTTATAATTACATGTAGTATATTTCTACAATTCACTATGATACAAATGTTTTATACAGTATTATTAATCGGTTAGCACTTGCTTATAATCACAATTTTATTACAAAATTTAAGAAATTAATAAGGTTTATGGTACAACAGGTAACACAGTTTTGTACAATATAACCATTTGACACCACTGTAAAGGACATCCATCAATGAACAACAAAGTATGATTTACTTGAATCCAACAGCTGGGCGAGGGCAAAATTCTATTCAAGTACATATTTTTTATCGTTATTTATGGTTTAAAATGAATTTCAGGGGCCTTATTCCCAAAACCTTTATATCAAGGCCAGATTATCAAAAATATATCTGATAGGATATTGATATTAGAAATTGACCAATCAGATGACTGAAACATAATCATCTTATATAATGTTTTTGAGAATAAGGCCTGGAAGAAAGTATACATAAATATAGTAAGACAGTTCAGGTAATAATGAACACTTCAATTAACATCCATTCCATTCTAACTAATAAATAGTGGACTGCTGTGTTAATGCTGGAGATTGACCAGATTGAACAAAAATAAATCTATGAGATCTCCCAATACAGAACATTTTCATAAAGGTTTTCTTAATCAATGGTGGTAGAACTTAATGTTCATTTAAACAAGATATAAGTTTAGTCTCATATAACAAAAACAATATACAACTTAAAGCTTTGAGATTCAACTAGATTATATACAATTAAATACAAACAATGAATAAATCATACAGGTATTTCTTTACTTCTATATTTAACTTAACTTGTTTCACTGACAGCTTTAATAAGCATTATTCCAATCTTAAGTAAGACTTCACTGTTTTATGATGTACTTATAGGGAAGGTCCTTAGATACTGTCAACAGCAAAAGTAACAGTCCACAGATATCTGATAGATTCAAGCACAAGTCAGATGAGCCTAATACACACCAAAATAACTATATATCCTGTCTATAATCCCTTAAACAACTGCACCTTACACCAAACATAGAGAAAGACGAGACCAAAAAAAAACATATTTCTCATCTATATATTATTTGTATGATTGGTAATATAATGAATTGTCTATATTCCATATATTTTGTTGTGTTGTATCTCCATTTAGCATAATATGAACCCTAACAATGAAATAAAACATAATTCCATTTCATAAGAATTTCAACAAGGCAAATATACCATCTATTGAATAAGGCATTAGCAAATAAGGCAGACACAATTATTATATAACATTGACTTCTCTGAATGTTTATGAATAAATCTAAAAGGTATACTTACTATTAGAATGTTAATATTACTGAAATCGTTAAACTTGGCCAAAGAGAGTCTTTGTTTATCAGTGGACTAATAATTACTTAGTTTTATGGATATTACATCTTATATTGAGATTCTAGTGGCACTGATGTTCAACTGATGAAAAAACATAATATACTCTTATTGACCAAGTTTGAAATGTCCATTCTTAGAGGTACTATTTCTTTAATAATTGTTCAGTTAGTAAAGCTTACAGCAACAAGATCAACTCAAGCACCTTATTTCCGCAAAATACAACCTGTGTGAAATTTCATCAAGTCTATGGAATTGAAATGATAATCTTTTAGTAGGATGTAGGTTATTTCATGATATTTGTAACAAAGTAGATCTATTGAATACATCTGATGTTACCAACTGATTTGATGAAAACAGGTCTATAAAATGAACAATGGATATTGCACACAAAAAATCAAAACATTTAACACTCTATTAACCTTATATGATAGGAACACAAATATAACAACTTCGCTGATAACAAATGTCCTACATTATTGTAAAGTACCCCATCCAGTTGGATTTTTATGAATTTACAAAAATATATCACATCCTTGTGATGTCATGTTTATTTACAGAGTTAAACTGGACAACTTTTCTTCTTCTTCCACACCCTCAAAATATATATACAAAATTCCTTACCGTACCGAAAAATATATTTTAATGGATTTCAGAAGATTTTTGGTAACATATAAAACAACATTAACATACACAATGGTTTATAACAACTAACAAATGTGGGGCCTCATTCACGAAAACTTAACTTAGTTATCCCATCAAATATTACTGTATTTCTTTAATTATTGAATTTCATTTGATTTAAGTTTTGGAGAATAAGGCCTCCGTTTATTAAGATAAAAGAAAGACTTGGTAAGTACCAAATCAGTTGAAAAACATACTTTAATTTTAAACAACCAGTGATATATCGTAATATTCAAGTAATATCAAAACAACCCTCCTTGGTGTCACATATTCTAGAACTATGTTAGTACTAGGATTTTCTAGAAACAGTGTTTAAAGATAAAGACCCATAAACATCCTAGCACTAAGATCCTTTCAAGAAAATACAGTCAGATGTTGACTAATTTCAGGCTACATAGACAATAACATATTACAATAACCCTTACTGATATATTATTTAAAATGGTTTCACTTTGGTTTTGAAATTTCAATGAATTCTATACTAAAACAATTCTACTCTAGATTGCACCAATGAAAAAATAAGATTATATTTACAGATATTGCCATTCATATTGCATATTTAACAATCAAATTTTACTACAGAATATCATTTCTACTAGATCTTTAACATATAAATCTGAGAATTGACCCCAGGAAACATCAGAGAGACAGATTTGTCACATGTTTGATCAATCATACCTTAGGCTCAGATATGACAATAAGTTGAGCTACCCTATAAATCAGTAGTATTGTGATCAGCTCACCGTCAAAATCTTTGCTCCCAAATCCATGTGTTTCCACATGTTTGAATGTTAAATTAACGACTTGTAACAGATATATAGTAATAGAAAGAATAGAAAGTAATATTCTTTATTTGAGGTATGAACAAATTATGCGATTTTCAAGCATTTCTACTAATTCTAATAATTATTTACATGTACATATATTCAAAAACAAATCAACAACAAAAATTGTGAACCATAGCCTTGAAATATATGATAACTGCACTTGTCATCTACTCCAAAAAGCTTAATGACTGTAGAAGACAACCAAATAAAATGACTAGTAATTTATTGTCTGCTATCGCATTTGGATTAACAGCACATGAATTTCTACTTTCCATTTCTTATAATTTGATGAAGTTTAGCTGTATGTCTATACATACTTGTATGATCTAGTACACGATACATTTCTCATAAAATGTTGTATCGTTTGTAGCGATTCGCTAATATTTCATGTTAATAATAAATGCAGACTCAATCAAAAGACAGAAGGGTACCTAACAAACTAAAATTATTTGTACAAAATATAACTAACTATAAACAAAACTTTACTTTTTCTTTTTTTTCTCTTTTATACTAGATTTCTTACTGGGTAGATCTGTTCTCTGTTCCTCTAGCCGAGAAGACTGTACACGCTGTATTAGGTTAAAGAA
Organism: Nipponacmea schrenckii; assembly: GCA_030562195.1. Classification (NCBI taxonomy): domain Eukaryota; kingdom Metazoa; phylum Mollusca; class Gastropoda; family Lottiidae; genus Nipponacmea; species Nipponacmea schrenckii. The sequence continues at coordinate 4,575,431 of JAUJPP010000012.1, forward strand.
ATCATCATCAGGTAAGGTAGGAGCTGGTAATAATGGAGGTAGAGCACTTCTTTGATCGTTTAAACGGGTCGCCTGTAAATATTAACAAAGCACTTTAGATTTATTTAATCCTTGTGTGGGGCTATGGGCTGCATAGGAGTTGTGTATTATTATACTGTTGTCTGAATCAAAATATGTGATCTCCCTTCCGTATAATTGTGCAGTCGATATAATGTTCCTCCTCAGAAGTAATCTAATAAAAAGAAAGATATTTTCTTGTAATCATATAAGTTATTTTACCACATTACAAACTCACCTGACTTCTCATCAACATTTCTAAGAAATCTTCATCAGCTCTATTCTGGTCGTCAGGACGATGTAAATATTGACCAATGACAACTTCTTGTGAACTTAAACCAGGAAATCGTGGTAATTCTGCTCTTTGATCATTCATTCTAGAACCTTGTATACCAGCTACCATATCTAATAGTTCTTCAGTGCCTTAAATATATCAATATTTCTTAATAAGAAAAATGCTTTACTTATAAAATTGGTGTATTGTAATAAATTACAAAGTTTCAACATCAATTTTGATTTTCTGTCCCTCAAATTTATTTTCTTAACGCATGATAATTCCTCTTGGAGAAATTTAATATTTATCATTATCAGTTATTCATGCCCTCCAGTATATAACATACCTGATTGTGGCATAGGACCATTTGTATTTTCTGGTGAAGGAGGTGCTTGTTGACCAGTGTTATTAGGTACAGGATCATCAGCTGTTCTAAAGGAACATCTCTGTTCATCTATTCTACGACTCTGAAATCTACTGAGTAAATCGAGGAAATTATCTTCATCAGCTGTAGTTTCATCAATCTGCTGTTAAAAAAAACCCAGAACATTAGAGATAAGAATTTGTTTGATTGAATAGGTTTCATGTTAAAATACAGTAACAAATTATTTACATTTTAAATTAGACCCTATACTTCATACATCAATTGTAGAAAGATACATAAAAACACTGTCTGGAAGTGCTGACACATCTATTTAACTTTACAGGCTGAATATCAAACAGTGTTTTATTCTGAGAAACAGGTTTAATGTTCTCTTTTCATATATTTCTAGAAATATACTAGATTTTTTAATCAGAGAGGCTAGGTATTTTAGTTTGGATTGGTTTTATATTTGACTTGAAATGTTCAAGGAGAACAAACACATTTCAAAGCCCTACTGAAAAGAAGACATCATGCCAGCAGTATTAGCTTGAGGAATCTAGATAAGCCTACTGCCTATTAATTTACAAGTCCTACTGTCCTGATATGTTTTGCATCTTGTATAGTGTATTAGTAAGGACAATTTATCTTCTTACCTCTTCTGAATGAATAAGACCATCAGAAGCTTTACGACAGTGTTTATTTCTTAATGGTTCTACTGCTATACTAGCTGCTTTCTGTAATTTCTGTTTAGGACGAGCTCCTCCACTCAATGGTGACGTCTAAAATAAGACAAAGCCCCTTCCATAAAAACTAATTTTGTTTAATATAACTAATTATTTTCCAAATATTTCAAAACATCTCTGTTTAATATAGTTGTATACAACTATTCTCATAATTACAGGAACCACATGACAGTTGACTAGGGCTGTCGAAAAAAATGGGAATGATACTGATACACATAAGAATAATACAAAACAATGTACAATGTACAATCCCATTAAATCTATTCCAAAAGTATCATCTTCCATAAAATACTTTAATCAGCAACTATTCTCAAATATACTTGGCTATTCTTACCTTTTTATCAGGGGTTAATTTAACTAGTTCCATATTCTCCATACTATGACGTCTGGCACGACACGGTCTTCTACCTAATACAATAGATATATAAAACAATGAATAACCTATTACCAGTCAATTACTATGGTATATAACAGGTACATGTATGATATATAAAGTCATTAATATATAATAGCTCTATTCATTAGGCTATTAAAGGATACTACCTCTTAGAATAGGTAACAAGTCTCAAACTTAGTCAATAAGAGTATAAGTATATATTCATCATTTAGTTTTTTGGATTATTAGATTAAAGAGGGATTATGTAAAATTTTAACACCAGGAAAGTCCACTGATGAACAAGATTCAATTTGGCCAAGTTTAACAATTCTAAGTGTTTGGTCATCCTGAGATATAGAATATATTTATTCAATATTCAAGGAACATCAACTGTACTATTTTGATTTAAGCAATAGTAGATTGACCCTGAAGAGGTTTTTTCTTTTTTTCTTAATTTTTATGTATATCAAGGATACTTATAGCATCAAATTCTTCCATTTGCACTGTGGACTTGTAATTCCACTAATGAAATAAAGGATTTTATGACCAGCCAAGGTCTTGGGATAATTTTAGAAATTATGCGATATCGTGGTCATTTATTATTTACATAATTACAGGAAAACAGATATATCTGATTGCAAAATTGAAAAATTTCAAACAGAAGTCTTAATGATCTTTAATACACTTTAAAAAGTTGAAAATCTCTTTACAACCACTTTAGTTTTTAGTCAGTTGGACAACTACTTACTTAAGGCTACATCACTAACATCAGCTGGTGCTTTTCTTCCAATGTGTATATTTTCATCATTTTCATTACCATACCTAGAATATACACGGAAAAAACTGACTGTAATCTGTTTCTTACTGACCTACTGGACTGGATGTTATTGTTTATTTATGGAAATATCAGTTGTAAAATATATAATACATCCTTCAACTATTAGGTAGCTAAATCATTTGCAAGTTGTAATAGTGACGCCCAATATAGTTAAACCATTCCTTAAATACATTTACTACAGACATCACCAAATCATTATTTATACAGTTAATTACATGATGAATTGTGTTTCAGAAACTGGGAATTCTTTACTCAGCTTATCAGTTATATTATAGTTAAGTGTCCAAAATTATTCACATTTAAAAGTCTTACAAATATTGAAACTGGACTCAACCATCAAAAATGGCAAGCCTCTCCCTTTATTTCACTGATAACTTACCCATTGGAATCTTTTGAAATTATACCTAAGGCTGAACGTAAATCGGCTATATTCATTTTTGCTGTTATTTGGCCATTTTCATCTCCAATCTATAGTGTATAAAATATATATAGTTATATCTTTTTATCACTGTTTATATCTTATGAAACAGTAAAAATAAAGAGTTTATTACAGTTATTTATCTAATCTACAAAATATTTTATATAACCATCAGTGATCAACTCTATTTTACTCCCAACAAAATATTGAATGTGAAGAAATGGATTAAAATATTGACTAAGAACCTACCACCACCATTTGTTCAACATATCTAAGCAAATAATGTGACTTTTAAATCCATTGGACAATATTTCTTGTAATATCCATGATTTTAATCCATGAAAAATATTTAAAAAGTTTCTATAATTCATACATGTACCTCTTGTGATAGCTGTAAATGTCTGTTTGCATATTCAATTGCAGTTTCATGGTTACCCACAGCAGTATGAGCATTGCCTAAACTCCAACAGGCTCTACTTTCACCTACTCTATCATCTAACTCTTGGGCAATACGCAGATGTTTCATATGATATTCTATAGCTTTTTCATAGTCACGTAATAAGGTGTATGTATTGCCCAGACTGTAACATGCTTGAGCCTCTAATGCTTTATCACTCAATTGTTTAGCTAACTGTAAACTTCTCCTGTAAAACACAATACAGCTAATTTAACATATGTTAGATCTAAAATTAACTTGGGAGATGTTATCTTAACTTTTTCTTGTTATCACTTAAAAAACAAAACAATTACTCAAACTGTATAGAAATATATATAAATGTTTATGAAAATTTAGTAGTATTGAATATCAATCAGAGGGTTATCAGATTCTCTGTTTACTGTGCCAACATTTTGTTAAGGTGTATTCATACAGAATGTGAATATGTTTGAGAAGGCCAAGAAGTTAGAGTGACTATTATAAACATCACAAGGTCATCAATTCATTTAATTTTACATTTGAGTATGAGAGGTTGAAGGGAATATGAACACATCCATTCATAAAGAAGTTGATAAACTAAAATACAAGTCAAGGGGCACCTGTCAGACAACACAGCCTACTACAAAGTTACATAATAGACTAAGATATTGCCTGGTTGATATACCATATCTAGATATTCCACAGTAATATTTATAGGTACATAATGGTACCTCAACTTACTTATAGTGTTCAGCTACTACTTCAAATTCACCAAGAAAAATATGAGCATTTCCAAGATTAGTATAAGCTCTCCTTTCTGCTGCCTTGTCACCAAATTGTTTAGCTATTGCTAGTCTCTATAACAAATAAACATGTGTTTTGTCTTTTCATTATGTTAAATTTAATGTTAAATAAAGATCACAAAAGTATGTAAAAGTAACTAATTGTAATATGATTCTTGGTGTTTAAAACTGTGGACTGTCAACATGAGATGGTCATAAACTTGTCCTTGATTAATTGTTAATGACACAAAGAAAGACCAAATGTTGCTCATGGTAAGCAGATTCTATGACTTGTCTGTTGGTGTTAAAACAGCAACAGTAGAAAATAGTATTGTGAGATATCTTAAATGCACAGGCTGTTGCACATGACGTTGGTTCATTGTCCTGTTCCATGTCTACACCTCAGACCTGATTCACTGTCAGGGGGAGACCTGGTTGAAAAATCTGTTGTATATTGTGATATATCATTTACTAATGTACAGTGTCTGCACTATCAATTATATACACTAACCTCTTCATGATAAAGGATTGCTTGTGTAAAGTTGCCTAATAAATAATGAGTATTGCCTAGATTACCACAGGCTCGACCTTGAGCTGCCTTATCTCCCAATTCTCTTACTAACTTTAAATTTTCTCTGTAATAACAATCAGAACTAAATGTCAGGCATATTTTAAATTGACATCTTTAGTTTCTTATCTATTTGAACACCAACAGTCATAACAATACATTCATTAAAGACTCAACCACAGATGGAATAAAATTGTATTTAATTGCTACATAAATATATTTAGATTCATTCTTTGAACTTAAATTGAAAGAATGTCAAAATCATACCAAGGTCATGTATCTATTCGCTTCTGTTTAAAAAACAATGTCCTCATGAGCGAACTTACTACAAATTTCTATTCCAAACTGCTGGAACCTATAGGCATCCAGCATATTGCAACAATCACTAAGAATTATCCATAAAAAATAATAGTTAGGTACTTACTCATAAAATTGTGTAGCTTTCTGTAAACAGTCTTTAACCTCTGGTGGGAAATCACCTGGATCCTGCCTTCCACTTCGACCAACATGTTTACCTTTAGTATGATATACATTACCTAGATTATATAAGGCCCTGGATTCACCAACCTGTCAAATTAAACATCTTTTTTTATATATTCAACTACCAATGTGAGCAAATGTGGATGAAGGCTGACAAAATGGCGGATCCACATCGATTTGTGGCATTTTCGTAGGGAAAGTTAGATGTGTAAATGGTGGCTGTGGGATCAAAACATTTGGCCATGGACCAGTTGAAAGAACAGGATCCTTAAGAACCAAAGTTGTTGTTGTATATGATATTAGCAATTGGTTGTATGGGGTCTGTGTTATGCCAACTTGTTTTTTGGTCAAGACGGGCCACATATTGTTTACTGTGACAGAGATTTTACCAGATTCATTCAGTAAGATACCATATTCACTGTATTTTAATATGTACATTATGTATTGGATTAAATGGTTTGTTTTTTGACACTTCATCTGTTAGAAGATGTATGTGGGTGTACAAGAAACCAATAAGTGTGATAATAGCCAGGTTGGTATATAGAATTAGAATTGATTTCTACTTAAAGAATGAAGCTGCCTGACCTTATCATTGATCTCTCTAGAGATATCAAGGTGTCGTTTACAACACGCTATAGCTTCATCAAACTTTCCTATCACTTTTAATGTATTCCCTAAATTACCACTGGCTTTGGCTTCTCCCACACGATCTGATAGGGCTCTGTAATAGACAAATATTATTACAACTGATAATATTATATTGCTTTAACTGACTGTGTTTATAGCAACATCCACAGACAATATATAAATACATGCTATTATGACAAACACTTACTTTATAATAACAATCATTACAATATTGAATTACATGTAAGTGATATTTTGAGAATGATATTCTTGTCTATATGACTGGGAATAAAAGTAGTTAAATAAGGATGATTGATTTTAATGGATCATCAGCATTCAATGGAAATTTAACGGTTTTATGTCATTAATTACAATATGAAGATATAGAAATTTGTGATGGAGAATTAGAATTTAAGGTACATGTATCAATTTGAATAGTCATCTTATAAACCTCCAGTCAGTGCTGCAATGATTGAAGTGGCGATTTATAAAAATGAAGTCATGACATAATTTCTAATATACGCAATGGTTTAGTGTCATTAAAAGGAGTTAATAAGTAATGTTGCTTAGCAAAGTCAGGGCAGAATCACTATTACTTTTACTCAATGCGATGATTCATTGAAGACGGCATAACTGTTCAGCAATTTTTAGGTTGAATCGTTGCAGCCCAACTGACATGCCTCAAGCTTAAAATCTCTACCCATACAAGCTCACAAAAATAATATTCAGTTTCCCTTCTCAACATATGGTGAAACTTATCAAATTACACACCATACAATGTTTTAATAAATCATCTCTAGAGCCGAGAATCAAATTTTAATACAGTTTAGAAATTATTTTCTTCAACAAATTTAATTCAAAAAAATTAATGTCAGACTGGCCTTGTCAACAGGAATATTTGGAATAAATAAATTAACTGACATATATATTCATAATGTGTAATATAGCTGATAAAATAACAGTAAATAGATTAAATAATGTTTCTGACAGACAGTTATATTATATTATTGTAAAATAGTATTGACATAGCACCAAAAATAGAAATAATATCAGATTTTTATTGGAATATATTTCAACCACAAAGAAATAAGTTCTATAGATTGAGTTCAGGTTTCTTTCTATAACACATTATAAGAAATTTTTATAAATTATAGATTTTCATTTCAACTACAAAGATTAAAGGCACCAGGAATTCATGTAAATATTCCTGATGAAAAAAAAATACTTAAAAGCTCACTACAAGATGTATTGAATAAGTTTGTTACAAAGTAAAAAGAAGAAAGAATTTGTGTGATAAACAACCAAATGTAACATTTTTTTTATTTACTAATTTTTGTAAAAATTATACTCTCAAGTTGTCGAATGGTAAAAATCATCATTTACTTGACTTGCACTAACCAGAATACATTTGTGTATGATTATAGCTTTTAACTTTATGGCTGCATAGATCAATATTGATAATAGGAAATAGTTTAATAACAAATAGTGTTATCATTAGAAAGCTGTAAAAAACAGCTGTTTTATAGTTCTCGCAATCATTGAGAATTCTTCTTCCTCTTTGCTCCAATCTTACATTTTAATGTCAATCAAGATAATCAAGACATAAAGACAAGTGTCTAGAGCTAGACATATCAATTCAGCTAATCAAGAAGGAGATACATCAATCAAGCTCATTAAGAACTGGAGACAGTAATCAAGCTAATCAAGAAGTGGAGACAGTAATCAAGCTAATCAAGAGCTAGCAAAATCAATCAAGCTAATCAAGAGGTAGAGACAGCAATCAAGCGAATCAAGAGCTAGAGACAGCAATCAAGCTAATCAAGAGGTAGAGACAGCAATCAAGCTAATCAAGAGCTAGAGACAGCAATAAAGTTTATCAAGAGCTACAGACAGCAATCAAGCTAAGCATGAGATAGAGACAGCACTCAAGCTAATCAAGACCTAGACACAGCAATCAAGCTAAGCAAGAGGTAAAGACAGCAATCAAGCTAATCAAGAGCTAGAGACAGCAATCAAGCTAATCAAGAGGTAGAGACAGCAATCAAGCTAAGCAAGAGCTAAGGACAGCAATCAAGCTAAACAAAAGCTAGAGACAGCAATCAAGCTAATCAAGAGTTAGAGACAGCAATCAAGCTAAGCAAGAGCTAGAGAGAGCAATCAAGCTAATCAAGAGGTAGAGATGGCAATCAAGCTAATCAAGAGCAATAGTCCATATTATCAAATATAATGAGAAAAATACTTACCTTGCCATGTTCAGATCATGTTTATGATATTCTAAAGCTTTCCCATATTCTTGTAGGTAAAAATAAGCATTGCCTAACTGACTATAAATAGCTCCAAGTGTTTTTAGATCATCTGTACCAGCTTGTACTGCTGCCTCAAAAAACTGCACTCCAGTCTTACAATCTCCTGCTTTACACAATCGTTCACCTTCTAATGCCAGCTCCATACAGGAACACTCCATAATCTACAAATATACAGATTTCATCTATAAATATAATGTAGATTTTATCTCGAAAAATATTGTAAATATTAATGTAGATTTCATCTATAATGTACATTTCATGCATAAATAACCTAGATTTCATCGATAAAAGTCATATAAATTTCATTTACAAAACCATGTAGATTTCATAAATAAACAATGTAGATTTCAAATATAGAATAATGTAAATCTTATCTATGAAAATAATGATCTATAAATAATTTTATCAATGAAAGTTGTTTCTATCTAGAAAAATATTGTGGACTTCATCTATGAACCATAGAAATTCTATAGAGGACTATCAGGAATTAATCATACATACAGAAAAATAAAGATCACTCCATAATCTACACAAATAAACAGATTTTACAGGTAAATGTAATGTATGATTCTTATTAGATATGTAGATATAATAGTTTTAACATAAAAATAATAGATTATTAGGTAAAGAAATATTAGGCTACAATATAAAATACCTCTGTACAATACAATGATTTTGAAAGCAAACTAGGTAGTTATTGTAAATTATAGAATCAAGTAGATGACAAGTTAACATTTGTTCTCAGTGGGTGTTGATAGCAAGCTAGGTAGTTGTTGTAAATTATAGAATCAAGTAGATGACAAGTTAACATTTGTTTTCAATGAGTGCTGATAGCAAACTAGGTAGTTATTGTAAATTATAGAATCAAGTAGATGACAAGTTAACATTTGTTTTCAATGAGTGCTGATAGCAAACTAGGTAGTTGTTGTAAATTATAGAATCAAGTAGATGACAAGTTAATATTTGTTTTCAGTGGGTGTTGATAGCAAGCTAGGTAGTTGTTATTATGAATAGAAGTTGGTAGAAAGTCTTCGTTGCCTGTTTGTATACCTCTGCACTATGAAATATTCCACTACCTACTCAGACTAATATTTAAGCAACGGAAATCTCAGTATAACCACCATAAATAGAATTAACCTTTAATATAACATCAATACATCTAAAAACTAATCATCATTTTATTATATGACATTCAATTAAATGTTAGACTTGCTTAATGTCAAATATAGAACTAATAAAAAAAATACCCAACCTATATATGATCAATAAAAGAGAATTGATAAGACTAATTCCATATATCCTGAAATACTGTATAATTAATAACAGAAAGGGCTTAGCCTCACCTTATTAAGGAACAATGTAGGACTTAAGACCCCACTAAAACTAGAATATGTCATTTTGCACATCTACACCACTAGTTGGCACTGCCTTAACTTATAGAGTTACATGCTCTTGATTAGAAAAAGTGAATTTAATTTTTTGTTTTATATATGAACACTCCTGTAAGGTTACAAGGTTCTCAATTAGAAATATGTGCTACATTTCTGCACCTGATTTGACTAAGAAAGATAGACAATACCATGCTGTGTGCAATTGGGGAAACTTTCCCAAGACAATGTCATTTTAGTCTACTTTTTTGTAATTTCAAACGGTCAAGGAATTTTAAACTGTCCAGCAATTTTAACATGTACAGCCTACAGCATATGGGGCCATGGTTTATTGTTCTATCAAAAATTTAAAAACTTTCCTCGTGCCTCTCCCCCTCCCACTAGGCCCTACCAACAACAATGACAACAGAGGAAAAATGTTGTGATTGAGTCCAAGGCACTGAGCTTCAGTAACCCTGTACTAATTTACAAAAGGATTAATCAATTTTTAAACAAGACATGGCTGTTTCTTATCGATTTAAAAAAACTAAACAGAAAAGACAAAAGATAACAGGCATGTTTTTGTGAAAACATCACACAGATTCTAAATTATAAATGTCGAAGTCAATTTTTTCTTCTTCTTTAAAAGATCAGATCAATAAATGTCAATCTCAATCATTCTCTCCACTTCAACATCTAATCAGTAAGATTATCCTTGAATGTGATACAGGATATAATAGTAAAACCAACTTATTTCTATGTCATTTTAAAACTTAAATATTTATTTTACTCTGGAAACTTATTAATAAGAAAATATGAACTTTAAAACAACTGGCTAATATGTTTTGAATTGAATGACTGACTAGTATGTTTTGAAATGAATGACTAGTATGTTTTGAATTGAATGACTGACTAGTATGTTTTGAATGACTGATGAGTATGTTTTGAATTGAATGACTAGTATGCTTTGAAAGGACCTACTATTATGTTTTGAATTGAATGACTGACTGGTATGTTTTGATTGAATGACTGACTAGTATGTTTTGAATTAAGTGACAAGTATGTTTTTGAATTGAATGGCTGACTAGTATGTTTTGAAAGGGCTGACTATTATGTTTGAATTGAATGACTGACTAGTAAGTTTTGAATTGACTGACTAGTATGTTTTGATTGGAATGACTGACTAGTATGTCTTGAATTAATTGACTGACTAGTATGTTTTGAATTAAATGACTGACCAGTATGTTTTGAATTAAATGACTGACTAGTATCTTTTGAATTTAATTGACTTACTAGTATGTTTTGAAATGAATGACTAGTATGTTTTGAATTGAATGACTGACTAGTATGTTTTGAATTAAATGACTGACTAGTATGTTTTGAATTAAATGACTGACTAGCATGTTTCGAATTAAATGACTGACTAATATGTTTTGAATTAAATGACTGACTAGTATGTTTTGAATTGAATGACTGACTAGTATTTTTTGAATTGACAGCCTGACTTGTAAGGTTTTAATTGAATGACTGACACCGACTAATATGTTTTGAATTGAATGACTGACAAGTAATTTTTAAATTGAATAATAATGACAAGAATGTTTTGAGTAGAATGACTGAATAGTATGTTTTGAGGAAGAGCTGTCACGATTCAGTTGAAACATTGGAATCACTCATGTCATTTTTCAAATAAATGGTTGTTGTTGGATCTAATCTTGTCCAGCTTTGAAAATTCAGGTGCATGGAATATGTCATCTTTCCTCATTATTCCAGTTGACAGTTACAATCCTAATTTAGTCTTTTATCAATGAAAAGTTGCAATATAAGCCTTACCCAAAACTAGAATGGTTTAATTTACTAACAAAAACACACCATAGATATCAGCCAGTATCTTATATGAAACTTTCTCCTGAATAAAATATTGTAGCACGACAAATTCTGATATTTTCTATCAATATTCCAGGATATGCCAACTTGGTTCATGTCAAATTATGATATTGATATCCAATTAATATTCAAATATTTCACACACAAAAATCTCAGTATCAATCTTGTCTAGAGAAGATCAGAGATTAACTTATATTGAAATTACCTCAGTAGAACTCACCACACATGACTTTATCATCACAGCTTAAAATTTAAATTCACCTTTATTTTTTAGCTATCAATAATAGTGTTCACAACTCACTGTCTAAATTCACGGCACAAATAAATCCCCAAAAAATCCCCAATGCCTTCAACATTTCTGATATTAAAAATACAATGATCTATGGACATATATATTTTAAACTAGTTAACTTGTCCATCATTGTAAAGCTCACCCATGCCCATTCCTTCCCCCAACACAATCAATTCCTGCGAGCCACAGTGACCAATTCCTCCCTCCCCCCTCTATATGATTCAAAGAAACACTACTGTAAATGTGCTGAAATATCAAGCTGTTTATGAATATTGTGTGTAATTAATTTGACAGCCATATGGTAGGTCTTCACTATCTGATAAATTAAATCTATCAAAAATATAAAACTGATTCATTCAGAGCAATGTAGTGTGAAATAGAATCAGTTAGAAGCTTTCAATATAATGAGTTATTATGTCTTATTGATTGTATTGTATTTGGTATTGAACCAATAAACATTACCCTGGAAATAACTTCCTGCCTCAGCTCAATACACTGGCTACATGGCTGGTGAATCTATTTTTAGACAAATATAATTCATAAATAATGGTTATACCTATACAGTACTTAACATGAATATAGCAGCCAGTCCTAGTCAATAATAAAAGCCAAGAAAATTTGGTACATCACACAAACTGAACAAGCTTTAAACTACAAGCTGAACAAACCTTTCAAATAACCTTTTTTTCTTATATTTTATAAGCCTTCTTAAGACTGTTGAAATATAGATTTAATATCAGGTTTGAACAACATTAAGAATCAGAAAGCACATATCCGCTGTAAAAAATTTAAACAAATTATTCCAAATTTCTCAGACAAATACTTTCTATAGTGTTAACAGCTCACCCATTCATAATATTCTAGAAAAATGGATGTCATCTTATCTCTCCCTAGGGAAATTTATCAGGAAAACTCTGAAAACGCTTTATGTTCTCTGACAAGTTGTTTCAAGACATCAGTAAAATGTAAATTTTACTTCCTTGACTCTCAGCTTGAGCTATTATCACAGAATAGAGCTGCTAAGAAACAGTAGAAGACATTTAAAATAATATTGGCTAAAGCTACTCTAATAAATTAATTCCAAACATGACACAAATAGAAATCTCGTCTTCTTAAGAAGTGATTCCATGTTCCAAGAAATTCAGCTGATATTTACTGCTACTTCCATTTCATTATAATATCTAATGATATATCTTACCGTTCAGCAAATGAAGTTAGTTAAAGAATAAAACACTTTATGGCTGAATATTGAAACATGCAAGAATTATAAAATGTGCAGGGTGCACTGTTATATATACGTAGCTGGAAAAGTACTTAGCTATTTAACCAAGTGGATGGTTGGTTAGTTGATGGAAAGTTAAAGCTTGCTTCCAGCTAAAGCTGATATGCCAAGTAACTAGCTAAGTTTTTTTTCTGCCTACATGAATGTTTCCTAATTAATGCACAACAAATATATGACATTTAAAAATGCAACATAAACACAAATTATATACAATTTGACATATAACAAGAGTAACAAAGGAAGTTATGGTGACATTAACACTTGAAAACTAACATTAAAACATATCCAAAAACACAGACATGATTTTTAATATCATGTTATTACTAAATATCATACAATACTTACAAATCATCCCTATATTTACAATAAAACAACAGACTTTAATAATAATATTTGTATTCTAAAGGACACAGTATATACAGATACAGGAGACTTGCAAAGAGATTTTGTTCAGTTAAAATGACACAAGATAGTGAGTTGAGTTATATTGATCGAGGCTCTACAGGGTTGAAATTGATTTTTATTAAGTATGAGCTTATCAAGTAAAGGACTTGAACCTATAATCTTCACTTACTTATATATCATAAATTTCCTAATTGCCTTAATTAGCTTACTATTATTTGTCTTATTTCTAAATGAAGCTTGTCTTGTACAAATTAGTTTCTTATCATTAGTACAACTTATTGCTACCAAAATAGACAACCTGCCAAACACAACATAATACACTTAAAGAGACATAGTGCTATAACAATCAAATCAATCCTGATTTACAAGTAAAATTGATTTTTTTTCACCCTGCTGATCTAAATATTAATAAGTTAAATGATGTTTATATACCCAGGATCAATTTTGCCTAGGAAAACTAATCTCTCTTTGACATTTTATGAGTTTTATCTTGACTGTGCAGCCAATATAGGTATGAGAAATCAAACAAAGGAATTATCAACTAGAATCCACCTAGAGCATGGATTCAAAATTTAATACAACAACTTCTGAATTTGATAGGCTTTTACTACATGTATGTATTCCTAAGAAAAAAGCAGACTTTTTGGTTTTACGTCCTACTCTTCTGCACCTTGACTAAAGTGCAGCTAATGAAGTTAAAAGGCGCCTACAGCACTTAGTGTTCCCAGGTGGTCACCTATCCAAGTACTAACCGAATCTGAAGTTGCTTTACCAATTTGTCCCCATGCCTACTGAGAGGCTTTACTTTGTGAAACTAAACACAATCCAGTTTAACTGAAAATAAATTGTACAAGATTACTTGACAAAACGTAATTAGTACTAAAAAGATAGAAAAGGGTGAAATCACATTAAAGTACGTCTGGGCTAATGTTTTCTTTACTCGTACCACAAGTTTAAGATCAATATTCCACTAGTTTTGGCATTTTTTCAAGAATGGATTAAAATGGAAATTGACTGCTAAAATACTTAGCACTTGGAATTCCTCAGAGACAAAGTGTAATATAAAAGTACCTATCTTATATAATATGAGAGTCTATTTCTATGGTTATGTTACAGCAATTTCAAATATTGATTCATGACCAATTTCAATAAGTTGTTGAACTCCTTATAAGATCAAAGATCTAACAGACCTTCTTACAGGCAGTAATAACTAGTTTAACTGAGACCTGTAATCTGCTTTACTCCATGCCTGAATATTCATAATATTCTGGAATTAACACAACTCTTAACCTCAACTTAAATTTGATATCAAAATGCAGGAAAACCATGTTAGGTTTGACTTCTTCAAGAGTTATTAATTGCTCTTTGTAATGTAGTACTTGGTTTGCCAATCAAAACTCCATACAATACTCTTAACTAACTAAGGCTATGATACTTTATTTATTGTAAGGAGAGATTTATACTTTATCATCCAACTTAAAATGAACATTTTAAACATTATATTACAGTTAAGAATTAAATGGGAGTTATATACTGGCTTTCTGCTGACATGAATATGTTAACAAATGAAACAGCATGTTTTTCTTCTGTATTTCTGTCTATTTCTGTCTATGTACATTGGACTGGTATGTCTGAAATCATGATTTGATACACATTCAGTGACTATTGTAGCATGTAATTTCTGATGTAATAATATTTTTGTGTCAGCATTAATTTTTAAAAATTTTTAGACTCATCCTTTATATACATTAAAAATGGTTCAATTGCCATTCAATGGCTCTGTTTTAAAGGGATTATAAAGAGGTTTTCTGAAAACAAATGCTGTGTATTGGGATGCTGATGGCATCAATTTACCACCTAAATTTCAATCAAATATCTGTGGTTTACTGCGATTCCAGTAAAACTAAGTGTTTGTTAACATCACTAAACTCAAATGCCCTGTGTAATGCACATATTCTGTGATAAGTGAGGTCATCAAACAATTAATATCAATTGAATTGCAGGAACCATACACATCAGATTCTCAATTAGAACAAATTGATGCTATCAGGGTCCAAACATAATTTTTTTAAACATACCTTTTCTACCTCACAACAATAATAATATAATCTTAATAAATTATGTTCTCTGGCCTTTATTCTGCGACGATGATTTTAATGTTTCAGTTATCTGACTAGTCAATCACTAAAATTGATTATATATTTTGTTATCCAATCATTTAAAATGTGGATTTTATTCAAGTTAAGTTTTGGAAAATAAGGCTCCCTGATTAGGATTATAGTCTTGCACAAAGCCATCCAGAGTGTTAAATAGCACTAACCATAATATACTTAGTGGATATATCAGAAATGAAACATTGATTACAAGTGGTCAAAAGAAATTACATATCTATCTAGGAATAAATAGTTGACTATGATATTCCCCAGAGATACCAGGTTTATCAACTTGTCTTGTAGTATTAATGTCAGTAAAGACAATGATAGAAAACATCCCCCAGGTTGATATCATTACTAACAATATCAATACAATTTATCATGACAAATCATCTACAGTCAACATAGTTCTAGTATTGATACACATCAACTGTTATAATAATAATCTCTTCTGTAAATGTCCTTGTCCACAATTTGTTTTTTCTCTTTGAACCTTTTTTCAACAGATGTTGGTTAGCAAGAGTCAGAAAAACAATTTGAAGTTTCAGCCAACAATCTTATCTCAGCTTTCTCTTGTCTCCAATTTTCAACAAACCGTAATCTGGCAGCTGGTGGTCATCAATGTTTGCAATTTTTTGCTTTGACATATAACATATCACATTCCGCATCTTTTTAAAGTTATTTGATAGAGTTAAGGAGCTTTTATAATGCCAGAAGAAATTGCCAACAAAGACAGACCTCCACAATGTATCTGAAGCTGGCCGCATCTAGCTTAGCAAAATTTCATTTGTGATTGTTTTCTTATACAAAATGCTATAGTGTGCAGGTGATATCAAGCCCGATTTCTTCCTTTTTGGACAGAATTCAAAATATCAAACATGTTTGATAATTTATGCCACGCGTGGAAAATAACTTACAGTGTGTGCGCAACACTTACTTACGACTTTCTCTTACTGCGCATGTCTGAAGTCACAGTCATATGACTGTTCAAGATGGAGGCGGCCATGTCAACAATTGATTCCTCGTCAGAGGATGATGAAGAAACTCTTTTGATGCTGTTATTGTTGCGACAGAGATGAAGAACAAGGAGGGCAACAAGTCGCAGAGTATGGGTGAAACAGTGGATCAAGAGAAGGCATGGACAGGGAGTCTTTCTAAACTTTGTCGAAGAGCTGTATACCGAGGATCCAGAGAAATTCAGGCAGTATCATCGTCTAGATAGGCAATCATTTAATAAAGTTTCTTCTTCGTCTCTGTCGCAACAATAACAGCACCAAAAGAGTTTCTTCATCATCCTCTGAAGAGGAATCAATTGTCGACATATACGAGTTATAAATACAGTTATAATATACATCTATGCATCTGAGCCATGGCCCCGTCCATCTTGAACAGTGACGTCAGACATGCGCAGTAAGAGAAAGTCTTAAGCAAATAGCTTAGTGTTACGCGCACACTTTATAAGTTATTTACCAGGCGTGGCATAAATTATCAAACATGTTTGATATTTTGAATTCTGCCCAAAAAGGAAGAAATCAGGCTTGAAATCACCCGCACACTATAGCATTTTGTATAAGAAAACAATCATGCATGAAATTTTGCTAAGCTAGATGCTGTAGTCTGCGGCTGGCTTTATTGTATTATCTTACTCATCAGTAGTATGCTTTATATACCGTACTATGTTTTAAGCTCAGTCAAATCATCTGGTCAATTTTCATCCAAATCCACATTGTGTAAACTATCTTTCATATGGTACCACCCATAAATATTCTGGGAAATGAATATTAAAACATTTGCCGGTATTTAATTATTGCTCTATTTTGTTGAGTTAGAAAGAAATGAACATCAAACCACAATATTTTAATTAATTTCTATTTACTCAGAATTGATTATCCAGACATTCTCAATTAAGCTGAGATTCAGAAAAGGTCAATTTGAAGAAAATCAATGAAAATCTGATGAAATAATTTCTGAGTAATAAAATAAAGGCACCTCAATAATACTAATTGAAAATATATATACCTGATTCTTATAGTACGCTTATATCTAGCCAAGATTATCTTAGTCTCTTTATCTATGATTATCTTAGTCTTTTTTTTGCTATGATAATTTAGAATCTATCCTGTAAATACAGGTAAACAATTTAGCATGAATATCCAATTAAGAAAAAGGTAACAAAGTAAAAAAGGTAATACTCAACACAATGTTATATTAACCTGTATTTAACTAAGATCACAATATTTTGTCTTAAGGAGTGTACACACTACAACATTTCTGCAACATTTTTCCAACTTTTTTACAACAATTCTTCCAACATGCTCTGTTTACACTATAGCAACACTTTAACAACATGTTTGAAAATTTTGCCATTTTGTTCATCACATGACCACAATTCAGCGTCACATGATCAGTCTGATGTTGGAAAAATGCTGGAATAATGTTGTAACCTGTTTTTTTTCTGTTCACATTGACCAAAATTGTCCAACAAGTTACAGCAATTGTTGTAAAAAATTACCTGGGCAATTATTTTACAAAAAATTTTCGAACAAGATTCCAACTTTTTTTCAACAAACAACAACCCTGTTCACACTGACAACATTTTTCCAACATTGGTATTGGAATCATAAATGCTGGAAAAATGTTGCAGAAATAGTCAACAACAAGGACAGTAATTGTTTATTTTGGATAGACATTTTATCATATCATAGTCTGGAAGTGTAATAAGCTGAATGATAGTGTAACATCTCATTCTGTACTTAAATCAAATATTATACAGCCAATCTTCAGCACAAATCATCATTTCCCTTGAAAGTTATATAAAATCAAAGATGGATATAGACAGCTCTACCATGGGAGAGATAATGTATCTCAAACAGTTCTCCACACTAGCTACTGACGTTGGAATCCTCTAAATAGTCTAGTATCACCTTTCAGACATTTGAATCAGTTAATCTACTTAACATTACCTCAGTCAAACTGTCACAGTTGAAAGTCAATCACATGATAACAGGCTCTGTCTAGACTCTAAATATATTTAACAAAATATACCCATAATTTTATTATAATCTACATTGCTGGTAGTAAGATAAAAAACAAATTCAATTTTACTTTCAAATGCCAGATGTCTCAATTGCCAAACTGTTTTTTAAAGCATTGCATTAGAAAAACATAGCTTTATAGCTGGAACACCATACAAGTCACGAACAATTGTATTTAAACTGCACCATTAGTAGTCATTAGTGAGGGAAATGAAATATTTATAGCTAAATATTGTCTTTATCAAAATTGACTTTAGAATGTTTGTAGCTAATAGAATTACATCACCTGCTATAAACACTTTGTTTTCCTTTCCATGTACATGAATGGAAGTGTTGTGGCTTAATATGGATTATATCCAATATTCTCATATTCAGGATAGATGGACGTGTGTACATACTGATTGGCTAAATACATAATGAATGAAAGGAAGGTATCTAGACTTGGAAAATGTCCACGAACTGATTACAGATGGTGGTTCTAATTTCAGTCTTCATATCTCACATTAACAGTTGACCCATTTATAATGGTTATGATAGTTTAGGAGAGATTAATATCAGGACCAGCTGGTTGAAAGAATCCTGCTGAACCAAAGTTGGTTGTTTCTTTCATCTATCTTTAAAAGGTTCAGATCCATTTTAACAGTATATAGCTTCTCATAGATGAAACAAGTCTTCAGACCTCTTAGACAAGTAAGGACATAAATAATGCAAGTTTACTGAAGAGAAAGAGAAGGAAAGGTTGAATTGAAATTTCTTTTCTAGAAAATACGAAAAAAATAAGTCGCAAAATAAGAAAATGTTGAAAATGAAGTTGATGAAGGAAATCAAAGTCTTTATCAAAATGCCCTTTACAGCTGTCTGCTATATACTTCAATTTCATATTTTTTGAACAAATTTGAAAAGGAAAGAGCAAATTACATTTAGAGAAAAAGGGACATTACTTCTGCCTTGAATATTTCTTATTATAAATGACTTTACTGCATTAGGAAAACCATCAGTTTTTCTATTCTGGGAAATGGAGATCATTTTATTTTATGTGCTTGTTATTCATCTAATATAACAGTACATTATTCAATCTATAAATACATTACATAAGATTTATGAGTAAAATACTTTTAGAGTAATTGTACTATGAGCTAAGAAGAACAAAGGATGACATTCTGGAAATGGAAAATCAATACTTCAAACATTAAACTTCTGGTAAATAGAAATTCCACTTGTTTGAAGTTGCAATTGCCTTTCACTTAGACAAAAATTAAGCTATAATACAACTCCAAGCATCAAACAGTTTCACTTAAATAGATTAAACTTCAAAGCTGGGAGACAAATTTCTACATGTCAGAAAATGCCAACCATATATATGCTTCAGACTTTAAATGACTTTTAATTTCTGTTGTAAGAAATATGAGATTGGAATTTCCAGTACCGGAATTCAGAAACTCATATATAGATGGTCAGACAGGTTATCAAAATCTATACCTTATCTGCTTTCATTGGCTGACTTAAAGCACAATAAGAACATATACTTTTTGGAATTGTGAGTTAGGCTATAGTTCAACAGTAATTGATATTATCTCATCAGCAACATACTCATTGATAGTTGATCATCAGATGCATTTATCAGATGTTCACAAATTATGATCATATTTAATTGGATGGTCACAGATTGTGATGATATTTTATTTGATGGTCAGATTCTGGTACTATTTAATAGAAGATCACAGATTACGATCACATTTAATCACAAATCAGATGGTCACATATTGTGATCATATTTAATAGATGGTCAGAGATTATGATATTTAATAGATAGTCAAATATTGTGATCACATTTAATTGGATGGTCACAGATTATGACCAAATTTAATCGTATTGTCAGAGATTTTTATCCCATTTGATCAGATTGTCACATATTGTGATCACATTTAATTTGATGGTCACATATTGTGATCACATATAATTGGATGGTCACATATTGTGATCACATTTAATTGGATGGTCACAGATTGTGATTACTTTTTATTGGATGGTCACAGTTTCTAATCCCATTTATTTCAGTGGTCACAGATAGTGATGACATTAAATTTGATAGTCACAGATTTTGATCATGTTACATTGGTTGGTCAGTTTTTAACCCCATCTAATTGGATGTGAAAGTACGTCTCTAACAGCTGATCCTAAGCCAAACCTCTTGGCGTTGATCTTTACCCATTTACAGCAGAGTTGACAGGAATTATGAGTGAAGATAATCAAGGAGAATAACTCAAAACCGCATAAAAATTCAAAGATAAAATCATGCCAGTGGCAAAGACAATTTTAAAGACAGCCTTGCAAATCAAGGTGATATATGCCCACCAGCAGCTTTGATTGCAAGTGCAAATCATTATTTGTTGTCCATTAACATTTGGTTCATGTCCATTCTATAGTGAATTTTAAGATGGACACTATAAATCTGTGAAAAATTATCAGATCATTACAAAAACAAGTAGGGATCATGTTAATAATGACTTTGACTTACAAAAAAATAATCAAAGAATCCATAAAGAATTGTTTCCTGTAGAGTGAGCAAGGGATGCACAATATAGCTAGTGTACAATGAAATAGCAAACATAAGTCGGACACAATATTTCGGTTTAAATTACAATAACCTACAAAATAAAAATAAAAAGAATCCATAGAGAACTGTAGTCTGTAAAGTGAGCATGAGTTGCACCCTATAGCAAATGGAGTGAGAAACGTTAAGTCAGATACAATAATTCGGTAAAATATTATTGAATCTTAATGAAAATCAATAGGGATCATCTTCATAAAGACACTGACCCCCAAAAAAAAAATAATCCATAAAGATATTGTAGCCTGTAAAATGAGCATGAGTTGCACCCTATAGCTAATGGAGTGATAAACACTAACAAATGTGAACTGGCCAATGGACTGCCAGTAGGATATATGCCCCAAAACAATTTGTAGAAAAAAAATGGACATTGAAATGATGCAGTCTACCAGTATATCAAATGAATAAGCCTATGTACCTTGTATTGTTTACTTTGGTAATAAATCAAAGTAGTTTCTTTTAACTATTTGTGAGCCTCCATCATTCACCTTAAAATTATATCACAACATCCAACTTGCTGATGGAGATCTATAAGCAACCCTGTTGGTGTTATTACTGACAGCAAGCAATAAACAATTCCCAGGTTTTCGTTGTCATGTTTCGTGGGTAGCAAACTCTACCTTAACCTTAGTCAAATGCCATTGTAATGGATTGTCAGCAAAACACCTGTCTTCATTACCATTCATTTAATAATGTGTTAGAAATAGGTACAATTAAAAAACTGTATATTATAAAATATATAATATTTTTTATAGCATAAATCAAAACCTTCTGTGCATTTGTCTAAAGTCAAGGTTGAGTTTGCTACCCATGAAAACATGGCGGCGAAAACAAGGAATCATTTATGAGCAGCTCATATACTATAGCAACCCAACAAGCATACATTGCAGGTTTTTTCCGTTTTAATAAGCTGGGAAGCTGTTATTCTGGAGGGTGTTTTCTGGCCAGGGCAATAGCAATCATGAACAAACTACTCATTTTCTTCACACACTCCTGTCTGACGGCTATCAGTGGTTTCACCCGTTTTCATGTTCAACAGTGGTTTCACCCGTTTTCATGTTCAACAGTGGTTGTTCCACACATTTTGAGAACTGGTGTTTAAAAATTTACTAATGATCAATTGTTATAATAAAAATTAATGATAATAATAATGAGTGAAATACAAGAAGCCAATTCAGGATTATAAAGATCAATCCAAGTTATCAAATAAGTTAAATGAAAATCAAGAAGCCACAGTTTGGTAAGAACTGTATAAATGCCACTGGTTCATTTCTACATCATTCAGTTATGAAATTTTCATCTTGGAAGACTTATGTGTGGTGTGTAATGAAAGTGTTTGACCAAGGCAACATGGTATATTATGTGACTCCTGTGAAAAAAGGACACACAGAAATTGCAATACTGGTATGTATTTATTTTTCCTAAAATTTCCGAACTTAATATGTTTGTTTATATTATTTATTCTATATAATAATTTATTTTATATATTATAGGTATAAGTTATCAACAGTACATGGATGCAAGAAGAAATAAAGCAGAAATACCATACACATGTACTAACTGTAATACCCAATTAAAGCAGACATCAGACACATCATTGAATGTATCAGATTTTGATCTTACAGGGGTATGTAGCACGCCAGATATGCCAGATAATAATAACTTTGTAGATGTTGATGTTGATGATAATTTAAATGTTTCCATATTATCTGAAGCTGACACAACTACTTTTGAAGTAATAGAAGAAGGAACCAAGCGTGGAAAACTGATGCTGATTACTTCTGAAGGTTTTTCTTTTGTAATCAAGCAGGCATCATATACCCAGACTTCGTGGAGATGTACAAAATAGTCGAAAGAGCTTAAGTGTCCAGCAAGGGTTGCACAGAAAAATGGTGATTTTGTAGAATCTGGAGAACATGCACATATACCTGATACATCAGTCTTTAAAGCTACTAGTCTATGTGCAAATATTAAGAAAGCTGCAAGAGATGATGTGTTTAAATCTGCAATGGAAATTGTGCAAGATCAATGGAGAGCATTTGTCACCCCAGAAGATTTTGGACTATGAAAAGATCCTAAACCTACATATATATTTTTTGAGGTAAAGATAATTGTAAATTGCACATTGTAGTGTTGTAGAAATAGCATATCAGATATAATAACAATCAATTTAATTTGGGTTGATCACGAATTTTTAAATTCTGAGGGATTCTTCCAAAGTGAAGTTATTGTTGCTAACCATAGACATTTGATATTTGCTTCAACAGAACAACTTGACTATTTAAGAAGACGTGAAAGCTTACATTATCTAATATATGTGTATGTATAACCATAAACTTAACCAGTAACATAAGTACATAACTCATGATATAACTGACATTTCAGGCTGGCATAGAAGAATTTACAGAAAAGCTTTCAATTCTGCATTTAGCTTTCATTTGTTGGTGCCATTATTACGAAAAAATAGCTGAGTGGGTCTCTACAGAAGCCCAACTAGTAAGTGAAGAACAAACACTAAGGCACTGTCCAAGATAATAAATTAAATAGCAAACTGATATGGATTTATGAGTGAAATATGAAAATAAACAATTATCTACAAGATATCTTTTAAGAAAGACAGCTGGTCTTTATTCTGGAACAAAATAAATAAATTATTGTTAGTGAATAATGGATAAATATTATGAATAATGTACATAAATATCTATATATCTGCAACAAGATAGACAATATATAGGTATAGACACAACTATTGTTTATGTTAACAACTATTATCAATTATGATACGAATAAAGTGAATAAAAGAAAGAATGTATGTTTTTATTTGTGTTAGCAATATATATAGGGGGTGCATCCACTATGGGTGAAATAACCAGATAATTTTTAGCCTCTGGGTGAAACAAGCACAGTCTCCCCTGCCTAACATTCTGTCAATATTTATAAATATTGTATTTAATAAATATTGATATAACAGTTTGTGCATGTTAAAGTGTTTAAAATTCCGATCCAATTTGTCAAAGTGCGATGCACCTGTTTGATCAGTGTCAAAAATAGCATCCCTCAGCGGAAGTAGGTCGGTATTTTCGGATTATGCCTATCTGTCATTTAATTTAAAAATCAAAACAAACTCCAACTTGTTGCAAGCTCAACTTCTTGGTGAAAGAAAACGCTCTAAACCTATTGTGTAAACATATATCTACCGGACAGTTTATAAAGAGTTCACTCACCGTAATATATTTATTGATCTTCAACTATCAATTTAAACACTCAAACAATACATGTTTTACAACTTTTCTTCTCAGATTTTCGCCTTTGGAGGGAAACAGCGGAAGACGTTTTCCCGTACTCTCGTAAAAATTGAGATAATACGAGAATTTCAGAGATGTTGGGAGAGTCTCATTTTAAAAAATGGTGATGGTAAATAAAATATGTGTCCAAATAAATATAAACCATGCACTTTCATCACACAAAGTTTTTACAAATGTTATCTGATTCGATGTATCATAATGATTTAAAAAGGACCAGTCCCATGCGATGATGGAATTATGCCTGAGTTAAAAAAAAATACAAAAGCTAGCAGCCTTTGACCCCTCGGAAATTACTAATTAAGTCCAAAACGTTTCTCACATGGCCGGCGTCAAAAAGTAAACAAGAGAAGTAAAGATGCCAATTTCTGAAGATTCCCTGAAAGATATATTCTTTGTAAGACAAATTTCTATATTTTTTATTCTGTCTTATATTCACCAAGGCTCATACTTTCGATTAAACACCCTATAGCGTTTATTTCCTTTAATCAACCCACTATATTTACACAAAATAGACTAAAAATAGGCCTACTTATCCACAATTATTATAATTTGCCGGTCGGCTGACATAATAATAATAACATGAATATTAATTCACAACCGTGCGCCATTTTATCTGTTCAAGGACCGTCTTTTCTTCTGGAATTTTACCAGAACAGATGGTGTTATGTTTTTCGGGAACCTTTATTCTATCTAGAAATATTTCAAGTGGACTTTGTACCACAAAATGACACATTCAGTGACAAGTGACTTTTAACCTGTTTGTAATAAAGACGCTTTTAAAAATTCAGTATGGAAGTGGGAAGGAATGATAAAATGATCGAAACAAGTGAAAGAAGGCAGAGGTTGTTAAGGGCTGTTAAAAAGGAGGTGAAACAGATCATGGAGGAAGCAGTAACTAGAAAATTTGTTCATGAAGAGAGTGGTAGTATAACATCACTGTGTGGGGCTGTGGAGGCGTGTTTATTAGATGGATTGAAGAAAAGATCTCTGGGACTGTTTAAAGAGAGCACAATTGTAGCACTGTTCCAAAAGACTTCCAAATATTGCAAAGCCGCTTCCCAAGTTGCTAAAAAAGTGATGGAGGTTGAATCTGGTAGCAATGAAAACGGATCCAAAAGATCAATGGATACCTTTAGACTATACAGTAAAAGATATCAGTCATATAATCCAAAGCATATTTGGTTACGTCAATCTATATTTGAAAAGCAATTAACAAAGATCTTAGAATATCTGGTTGATAACAGTGGTCGATATTATGAAGTTGATTCATTGGTTGCTGACCCAGTAGATGGACCAATCTTTGCATCATTACTTGTGGGACCATGTGCATTAGATTACACAAAAATGAAAACATCAGATCATTTTTGGACAGATCCACCTGCTGATGAACTGGTTCAAAGACACAGAATTCACTCTGGTGGTAATCATGTCTTCTCTAACCAAACAACTCCTGGGTCACCAAAGAGACCAGGTCTACAAATTAGAAGAGCCAAAAGTGGGAG
This sequence comes from Nipponacmea schrenckii, assembly GCA_030562195.1. Taxonomy (NCBI): domain Eukaryota; kingdom Metazoa; phylum Mollusca; class Gastropoda; family Lottiidae; genus Nipponacmea; species Nipponacmea schrenckii. The sequence goes on from JAUJPP010000012.1 coordinate 4,601,518, forward strand.
TGAAGATTCTCCAAAGATGCTGCATGTGTCTGCGAGGGAATATGTTGAATCTCTTCATCAAAATAACAAAACCACCCTATTATACGGGAAAAATAATGTCCAGGTTCAACCAAAGGAAGATGTTCCTTCACTAGCAGGATATTTGTCTCTACATCAGTGTGCTGAAAGATTGATGATAATGTGGACACCAAATCAACTGATGAATGGAGGCTCTGATAATGTTGATGATGATTCAGATAGAAGTATTTATTGGGAGTATGCTATGACAGTATTTTTAGATGAAGTTGTCTACATCCACTGCCATCAGCAACCAGATTGTGGCGGAACCGTTGTTTTGGTGGGACAAGATGGTGTACAAAGACCACCAGTTCATTTCCCTAAAGGAGGGCACCTATTGGCATTTTTGTCGGTTTTAGAAACAGCATTGTTACCCCATAATCAACTGGATCCACCTTTATGGAATCAAAGGGGTAAGGGGAAGGTGTTTCCCAAGTTGAAGCGTAGAAGTGGTCAGCTATCCAGTGCTAGTAGTAGCAATAGTAGTACCAGTAGTTACAGCACTGATGAAGAAGAAGCCACAGATTATGTTTTTCGTATCATCTCAAGTTTCAGGCCTGAGAATATTACAGCTGAAATGTTGGATCCTAAAGTCAAAGGTTCTGATGAAAGTTTGCAACCATATACTGTGAAACGTAATTTACCTCCAAGCCCTCTGATAAAGTCTTCAGTACAGTGTTATGCTCAGGCTCAAGAAGAACAAAATACTACATGTATATATGAAACAAATGGACACCTTCATTCTCATATTAAACAACTGTGTGACACAATGAGAAAACAAATAATCTCCAGAGCATTCTATGGATGGTTGGCACACTGTCGTCATCTTAAAACTGTCAGAACACACCTATCTGGCTTAGTCAACTCAGCTGTAGTACAGGCTGATAAACCAACTGATGCTAATGGAGGACTTACGGAAGAAAAATGGCAAGAATATAACATAGATGGTGTTGTGATTAATCGATCAGAAATCTACCGATTAGTTTATTTTGGTGGAATTGCTCATTGTCTCAGAAAAGATGTTTGGCCATATCTTCTTGGCCATTATTCATTTGGTAGTACCATTGAAGACAGAAAAGTCGTGGATGAACGATGTCGTTCTGAGTATGAAAGAATCATGTCTGAATGGTTAGCTGTTGAAGCCATTGTTAGTCAAAGAGATAAGGAGCTTATGGCTGCCAACTTGGCCAAGTTTTCACAAGAAAGTACAGATGGTGTTATTCCTTTAATACGAAAAGATTCTAGTTTAAGCAACGATGTTTTTGAATCGTTTGATTCTGAAGAATTTTCTCATCCTTCTACAGTTCCTGAAGAGAGCTATAATCCTACACCAACTTCAGATCTAAAGAACAACTTGGATCTGAATCAATCAACAGATTTAGAGCCAGTTCTTCATAAGCAATTAGACTCGCTTATTGATAGTCCAGATGATGGTTTAGGTGATTCTATAGCCAGAGGAAGTTCCACTACATATCGCTCGGAATATGACTCTTGTGATTCGGAGATGGTTGATTTTGATAAAGAACGTAGTAATAAGAATGTATCGGTAACAAAAATGTCGGTAGATAGTGATGTTATTTTGGAGGAGACTGAACAGCAATCCATTGATTTTGATGAAGATTTGGAGAAATCTTGTGAAGTTGAAACAATAGAGAAATTGAATCTGAATTACAATGATCCACTGGTTGGTAATAATCAATCTTCAGCTTCTAAAGAGAGTCTGATATCTCCAACATCACCTGCTTCCAATGGTGGCATCTATTCTGCTGAGCTGTTAGATGCTGTAGCATTAAACCTTCACAGAATTGATAAAGATGTTTTACGATGTGATAGAAACTATTATTATTTTACACCAAATAATCTTGATAAATTGCGTAATATTATGTGTACATATGTTTGGCAGCATCTAGAAATAGGGTACGTTCAGGGAATGTGTGATTTAGTCGCACCGTTACTGGTTATATTTGATGATGAATCTCTCACTTACAGTTGTTTTTGTGAATTGATGAAAAGACTGACATGTAATTTTCCTCATGGGGGAGCCATGGATACCCACTTCGCTAACATGAGATCATTGATTCAAATATTGGATGCGGAATTATTTGAGCACATGCACCATTATGGTGATTATACACACTTCTATTTTTGCTATCGTTGGTTTTTATTAGATTTTAAACGTGAGCTAGTCTATGATGATGTATTTTCAGTATGGGAGACCATATGGGCAGCTAAACATGTTAGCTCAGCTAATTTCGTTCTATTTATTGCATTGGCACTTGTTGAATATTACCGTGATATTATTCTTGATAACAAGATGGATTTCACTGATATTATCAAGTTTTTTAACGAAATGGCTGAGAGACATAATGCCAGTAAAGTATTAAATATTTCACGTGATTTGGTTTTACGTCTTCAAACTCTTATTGATAATAAGTAAAATTTGAAATTCAGTATCCTGTTCTTAAAAGTATTGGATCAGTTTTGTCTAAGTATTGTATTTCTCAATGTAAAATTTCACTCTAAGGACAAAATATATTTTAAGAAATAGGACCCAGCCTTATTTTTGAAAATTTAACTAAGATCAGCTTAATCTAGGTTAAAGTTTCTAATTAAGGAAGAAAACTGAATTAAGACGATAGTTTTAAGTCCTTGACTGAAATGACTGGAACATTAAAATCATGTAAAAAAAAAATTATTTGCATCATTCTAATTTTAATTTGGATCCGTGGTTTCTTCAATCCACTAAAACTAAGTGTTTTGTGACGTCACTAATTGTGATGACCTTATATGAAAAATACAATCATATTTAGTGATTAGTGACGTCATCAAAACTGGAATACTTACATAATCTTATGTTAAATTATCAAGAATAAGGCCTCTAATATTTCACTGGAATTGTGGCAATAAGGAAATAATCATGATATATTGACAGTAAGGGTTGGTGTGGTTTTTGATTATAAGAATGTAAATTAATCTAGTAATTACTTTCAATGTTTTGGTACTTACACAGATAGAAATATATTTAATCTTCTTGAGTTCTCAAATTAGGAGAAGCAATGAATGACTTGCACTATTTTTGAAATGTTGAAATTTATTCCATTCATGAGTGTTTATGGAAGCAGATAGCGGCCATCCTCTTTTTTCAATGTCTCAAAGTCGACAAGTCGTCGGATTTCAAAGTCGACAAGTCGCCGGAAATTCGAAATGGCGAGTTGGCGACCTTGAAATCCGGCGACTTGTCGAGTTGGTGACTTGGCGACTTGGATTTCAAAGTCGACAAGTCGCCAAGTCGCCAAGTCGCGGTTAACAAATGGCCGCTATCGGCTTCCATAATATTTTTCAATTGCTAACTGTCAAGCGTTTGAGTCAAACATTGGATAATTATTGTAATGGTTTGAACTTACATCAAATAAGCCACTTAAAGAATGATTTCAGACCATATCATGGCTATGTAATGAGATTTATCTTTATGAAGTTCAAATTATAATTATTTTAGTGCATTGATCTTTCATCAAATAAGCTACTTAAAGAATTCAGCATGATCAGACAAAGTTAAAAATAAACTTCTAATGTTGCAAAATAAAGAATAAGCCTTGGTATTACCTTTAAGTTGCCGTAGTCCATGAAAGATTTTTCCTTTCCTGCTATGATGCCATTTACTACTGTATATTTGAAAAAAGAAATGTGTATGTCCATAGGTCAGTATTGATTATTTTGGTATAACTATGTTATTTATAGTTTTCTAGTCTATCAATGTCATAAGGAATGAACTGATGAAATATCAAGATAATATCAATAAAATAACTATTATCACTGTATTTCAATACTTGGATACAATCATTGTTTTAGTACTTTTGTTAATATGTAAGTTAATTATCAGTGATTCATGAAAATAATTGATACAGATTCAAACTGCATATTATGGTGTATTTATATTTAATATAGATTTCTTTTCTGAAATTTGTCATATTTTCTGAAATTTGTCCTATTTTCTGAAATTTGTCATATTTTCTGAAATTGTCATATTTTATGAATTGCAAACACCATTGACAATGTATGTCAAGTATGTACTAAATAGATGATTGTATCCAGAAATGATTAATCATAGATAAATGAGCACAAGATAATATTTTCTTCAATAATATGCACTAATGTATCTAGAATATGCACCCATAGGAAAATATAATCATATAATCAAGGCTGGTTTTAGTATCAGGCAGTAAAACAATGTAAGATATTTCAGGGCTGAGCAAGGATTTTTATTCTTTGGAAATCTGAAATCTGATATCTAAAATCTAAAAGTGTATTTTGGTAGATTTGGCTTTAATTCAGTATAATATTTTCAAGAAACATGACGGTTGAAAATATTATAAGTACCGGTACATGATTTAATACAAAAAGCTATTCTATGTCCAGCCTGGGTTATTCTAACCATGATGTAGTATTGACACAATTTGCATATGTACAATGGCCCTTTACTGTAACAACCCTTACTTAACCCTAACCCTACTTAACCCAGACCCTAACTTAACCCTGTGACTTAAAGCAAATGTCAAGCCAACTCTCTGGATATTTGTTACTGTCAGTTCTTTTATAGAGCATTTAAAGAAACGAAATCAATTTCTGAATGGTTTACAAGAATAAAGAAAATTGAGTTTTGTGACAAATTGATTAAGTTGTCTTATACCAATACATTGCCAAAATTTTATACAATTATTAGTTGTTTTTTTTTTTTAATTTATATTATTACTACTTAGGTTGTTTATATTACAAACATCTGCTGAGAATCCCTCAGAATTAGGCTTGGCATTTCTTTTAAAAAACAAAATGTATGATGATTAAACCTGACATATATTTTAGCTTTAAATTGTACATAGATTTTAATTCCTTTGCAAATGTAAATAATTCCAGATCAAACCTTTAAAATTTATTGAGTATTTTTGTCAAAAGTGTATGTGTTCTGGTTTAGAAATTTGTTGTGCAAATCAGCGAACATTGAGTAATGAAATGCTCTTCATTTGAAAACAATAAACTTTGACTCAGGGGAATCTATTTGATTCAGTTGTAGGCTTTGCAAGTTTTGATTTCCCAATGCATTTCTAGACCAGATGGAAGAGGGATTTCAACTTTATTTAAAATGGAGGGCACTATTGTTACTGATAAAGCAAAGAATGGTTGTCTGTGAAATGTGAAATGTTGAATGTTAGTCCTGGCCAAACTAACAGACCTAAGTTTGATATTTTGAATTTTATGTTCATTCTAAGAGGTATTATTTCTTTAAGCAATATTTAGATCATATTCAATATGTCAATCAAAATGTCACATGATTGTTCAATTCTTAACTATTAATTAAGAAAAACTTCCATTTGTTGGTCCTCAGGGGTGATAATGTTCCATTAATTTTCCCATGAAAGATTTTAATGTTGAAATCCATCTTCTATACTTAATGTATTGTTGTCAAAAGGCCTAAATCAAATAAATACATTTATTCTAAAAAAAAAAATGGTACATATTCCTCTTAGTTTCATTGATAAAAAATTTCTGTAATTTAACATAACTTTCAAGGTTCTCTTTACATTTCAAATGCTGTACAGTTCTAAGAGATGATTTCAATGGGTTGAATTTATTGTCAACAATGACACTTTAGCATTGATTGAATAAAATCTATTCCTATGTAGTGTGTAACTGTTGTAAGTGAAATATTTTCAATTTCTGTAAACGTATAAGAGAATCAAGAAAGTTATAACAGTCTAAAATTTCATGCCATTGAAGTGTAAGAGCCAAACAGTTTTTATACACCCACATTATAATGTAATGTAGTGTCCTCACCCCTGTCTGTCCGTGGCCTTGTTGGTCCGTCAGTTTTCATCAGATTTGAATGAAACTTGCTATGATCATTTATTTAGATGAAATCTTCGACGAGTGCGATATAGATGAATTTGATGAACTGTTCTTGAGTTATTGCACTTGCATTAGTTTAAACGAGTCAAAATTGGCTTGTGAATGCAATAGACAAAGCTGTTTTCCTCTGATTTGAATAAAATTTGGTGTGATCATTTTTATTGATGAGATCTTGGACAAGTTCGATATTGATAATTTTTTGATCAACTATATTTGAGTTATTGCTCTTGACTTAGTCAAACAAATCAAAATAAAAGATCAAAATATACTTTAAGTGGGCATATCGTGCTAGGCAACCACTTGTTGATTCTCTACAATCAATATAAATAAGTAATAAAGTAAAAGTATGGATTCAATGTACTAAATATAGTCATATATTGGATTGTAAAACAGATCAAAGGAGCTAAATTGTTTAAAAGTGATGGCTATAAAAGAAAATGAAATCTTCATAATAATACATTTCCAAGACAAGAGATCAAATGCTATGCTATTTTTTTGGTAATTACTAATTTGTTGACTCAGTGATGTATTAAGCACCATCAGGTGGTTTGAAAGAAAGCATGGTGTGCTGGTAAATTAGCGTATGCTGACTGAATTGTGCTTCATACTTAATAAAAACAATGTGTAAATCTCGAAGAGTATCTGTAAACTGTAAGATGAAGTCTAAGTTGATAAAGACTCTATATTATTTAGGCCTGACTATATATTTATTGTTATTATTGTTAATTAATTGTTATTTGTTAAAGTATTAATTATTTATAGTTTAATAACAGAAGGCTAATATTGTATAAATCAATTATACTAGAAATAAAACTTTTATGTTGTATTGTTGTTTTTCTCTCTCTTTTTTTTTTTTTTATAAACTCTAATGCTTTATACACAGTAACGGATTGGAGCTTTTGTCACTTTGGTATTGATTGGGCAAAATCCAATTCACCAGTCTCAGTAAAATATTAAATCATGTAGACAGAAAAATGATTTGCTAGGGTAGTGATTTAAATTGCCTACAAAATTGTCAAGTTACTACCAGGAAAAACAAAATCCATAATGTTTTACATCCTACTCTTTTCTGTACCTAATGGTATTATGAAGCCCAGCAACACCATGCGGTGTGTAATGAGGAGGGGGGGGTCAAAAAGTTCATATCAACCTATGGCAGTATTGAACTCTGGATCTTCAAGTAGGTGAGCAAGCGTCTAACTCACTCCCTTACTGTAACCCTGTTTACACTAGGCTGCTAAAAGCTTTCAGTTCTCAGTGTGGACCAGGCAACAACAAAATAACAAATTTACCCCAATTTTAGCTATGTTTATCATATTGTATCATTGAGATTGAGTTACAGGGCCCTGGTTCATTAACAATCTTTGTGTAAATTCTGTTGTACCTGTATGGTATTTCTCAATTCAAACCTTGAACCCTTTCAATACTGGGTTAAAATATATAATAGGTGTCAACTAGTAGGAATTAAATAAAGGTACCATTAACTCAAGCTTAATAATATGGCTGCCAGTGTTTAAAGAGAGCTTCAACTATTGCTGATATCCCATCTCAATCGGAAGGAATCCAAGTGACACAATGTGTTATATTTCAGTTAACCAACTTTTATTCTCAAAACTGATAAAGCTATTTACATGACAATATTCATTGGAATAAGATATAGCGGGTTTGTTTCAAGATAAAACTTTCAACCAAATAGAATAGGTAAAATATTTAATTTCTTTTATCCCACCGTTTTCAATTCAAATTAATTTCTGAATTGACTTGATTTCCAGGAAGAAGATGATTTACCATTTGAAGAAGATATATTACGTAATCCTTACTCTGTTAAATGTTGGTTGAGATATATAGAACAGAAGAAATCTGCTGCCAGTACTGTAGTTAATGTTCTTATACGAAAGAGCTCTTAAAGAACTTCCAGGAAGGTGAGCATTAAAGAGATTCTACAAGGTTTTTAAAACATGTTCTTGTGTAAATTGGAACCTGATAGACTCACTTTGCAGTGCAAAGTTTACACCATTCCCATTATCAGTCAGACCTCTGAAGTTCCTGCAATTGTACAATTAAAAAGAATTTAATGATGAAACTAAATCACGAAATAGTGGTTCCACTTAAACTCAGTGTTTGGTGTCACTTATTGTAATTTATGCTTCTTCACATAAAGATAAATGACAAACACTCAGTTTAAGTGGAATTGCAGGGACAACATATTAGAAATTTGAAGGGTACAAATTGATGCTACCAATGTCCCTGATACACATGAAAAAATTAGAAGACCTCTAGTATCTCTTTAATATGGCACTATATGCAGTTAAAAACTTTTCTTTATAGTTGCGTGACATGTCTTTTTAGTACACCTATCTACACAAGTAGATACAATTCATATTTTTGGTGATTGTTGATATTTGACTGAATATATGTTACCTTTTTAGCTATAAATTATGGTACAACTATTTAAAACTACGACGCCATCAATTAAAGGGAAAGTGTGTAGTAGACCCAGCCTATGAAGATGTCAATAGTGCGTATGAAAGATCCTTGGTGTTCATGCATAAGGTAACTGTCTCCTGGACTATTGTTTTATTAAATTATATCAAAATGTTTTTACTACTGGTATATACAACATAGTTCAATTTGGACGAAACCTAACCTGAATTCCAAATTTTGTCTGGTAGTTTACAGTTTCAGACTAATTAATATTACATCAAACTTTCTGTTTTTTTACCATTTTTTATTTTAAACTAGTGTAATACTCTACCCATTACACCTTTTGTACGAACACCATAATTGTAGAGTTGTAGAGGGAAGAAATTTGCTTGGTTGGTGTTGTTAGTGGGGCTGTTGATTTATTGTCCCAACCGAACATTTTTTAAATAATGTTTTGTTGATGTTAAGACTGTGCCAAATCAACAGCACTGGCTGTTATTTAGTGCATCTTTTATACCTTAACTGGAAAATGAAATGAATGGAGTTTTACATCCTACTTTTCTGCACCTTATGAGCTAATGAAGACGGTATACCCTAACTAGAGTGATTACCATTAATATAATTGTGTTCTTAGATATAATAAGTCTTTATTTCATCTCAATGCTATTTGATGTTATAGATGCCTAGAATATGGATAGATTATTGTCAGTTATTAATAGATCAAGGAAAGATAACTCGATCTAGAAGAACCTTTGATCGCGCTCTACGTTCATTGCCTGTTACACAACACAATAGAATCTGGCCTCTTTATCTCAAGTTTGTGAGACTGTATGATTTGAAGGAAACAGCAGTCAGAGTTTACAGAAGACATTTAATGGTGAGTTTTCTTATTCTTCACTTTAGCCTTAGCAACCCAGCAGCAATGCCAATCCAGTGTGGTGACACTATAAGATAAATGATATGATCATACTAGCTAAAGGTGACCTTACACTATGGTGATTACCAGTTGAATATGGTTACAAATAATGCAAGAGTTGGGTTGCATTGGAAACTTTTTTCTACCTTACAATTTTTGTGATTGCTATGGTACGCGTAGTTCTATCATACAGTGTTTGATCTGATGTAGATAATATATTCCATGGATTGCTCCTTACTCACCAGGGCCCATGTCATTACGGTCAATGTATAAAAATTGATAATTTTCCTCTTGTTTTGAACAGTTGCAGAAAGAAACAGCAGAGGAATATATAGAATATTTAATATCAGTTGGGTGGTTAGATGAGGCGGCTATCAAATTAGCTGAAATTATAAATGATGAAACCTATGTGTCAAGAAGTGGTAAATCAAAACATCAGGTAATACTATAAATATTAGAGTTTGTAGCATATAAACAAAAAATACTCATTTCTAACTATTTTGAGGTGCCAAAAATTTTATCAATGTACCTTTTTTGTTTTCTATGAAATCACTGCAAATTAATCATTCTTGGTTGAACTGAAGGAAATGGTGGAACAACTTGTTTTATTGAACTTCTGTTAATTAATCACAAACATGTAGTGCTAACCATTTGATCTGAATTGTATTTGTATTTGTCTAGTTATGGAATGAACTATGTGAGTTGATAGCTAAAAACCCTGATAAGGTGACATCTTTAAAGATTGAACCTATTATAAGACAAGGGTTAAAACGCTATTCAGATCAAATTGGTGTATTGTGGAATTCGTTAGCTGATTATTATATCCGAGGGGGCCATTTTGAAAGGGTATGTTTAATTAATTTTAAACTTTTACTAGGATGAAAAGGGATAACATTTAAATGAAAATTTGCATCTTGAGGAATGAATTGTTCAATGTTGATTTACTTGGTTTTTGAAAGAAGTAATACTATCTTTAAGAATAAAAATAAATTTCAAATTCTCAAACAAAGCCAATATGAAATACCTAGTTTCAAAACAATACAACAGAATGCCAGTATAAATCTAGCTAACTTAGTAATTAGCTTAGTTTGATGTATTTATCATGCTAGAGAGATTCAGTTATATAGTTTTAATACCAGGTAAGCCACTAATGTAATACTTTTATTTGCAAAGTTTGAAAGTAGTAGGGAGGTTCCAAACAAGTTCCTTTTTCTTTTGATTTTCATCCGTTTTGGAATAAGATAGTAACATATTCCCATTTTGAATTTAATTTTTTGAATAAAATTCAGTCTAGTAAAATAAGATAATTTAATGTATGCTTGTGCAACGTTTATTTTTTTCAACATTTCACTGTGGTTCTCACACTGTCATCATTACTATACTGAATGAATACTGATTAATATATTTGTATACACCAGGCAAGAGATATATATGAAGAGGCTATACAGACAGTTATAACAGTTCGAGATTTTACTCAAGTTTTTGATGCTTTCTCTCAATTTGAGAAGTCAATGATATCAGCTAAGATGGAAACAATGGAAGAAAGTGGGGCAACGGAAGAAGGTAAAATATAATTATATACTGCCTTACTTCAATCTTTATAACATAATCACACTTCAACAATTATTTTTCATGATCTACTCAAATTGGGAAGCTAGACATGCTGTTAATGGAACAGTTTTGCCATCTGTTTGGCCAAGCCCACCTTAGTTCTGGGCTTTATTTGCAAAAACTTAAAAAGAACATCATCACCATAATACATTGTATTTGTTGTGAATAATAGATATTGTATTTGTTGTTGAATAATAGATATTGTATTTGTTGGTGAATAATAGATATTGTATTTGTTGGTGAATAATATATATTGTATTTGTTGGTGAATAATAGATATTGTATTTGTTGGTGAATAATATATATTGTATTTGTTGGTGAATAATATAAATATATTGTATTTGTTGGTGAATAATAGATATTGTATTTGTTGGTGAATAATAGATATTGTATTTGTTGGTGAATAATAGATATTGTATTTGTTGGTGAATAATAGATATTGTATTTGTTGGTGAATAATAGATATTGTATTTGTTGGTGAATAATAGATATTGTATTTGTTGGTGAATAATAGATATTGTATTTGTTGGTGAATAATAGATATTGTATTTGTTGGTGAATAATAGATACCGGTATTGTATTTGTTGGTGAATAATAGATATTATTTTTGTTGGTGAATAATAGATATTGTATTTGTTGGTGAATAATATATATTGTATTTGTTGGTGAATAATAGATATTGTATTTGTTGGTGAATAATAGATATTGTATTTGTTGGTGAATAATAGATATTGTATTTGTTGGTGAATAATAGATATTGTATTTGTTGGTGAATAATAGATATTGTATTTGTTGGTGAATAATAGATATTGTATTTGTTGTAGATGATGTCGAGTTAGAATTGAGGTTAGCTCGACTAGAAGATCTAATGGATAGAAGACCATTATTACTAAATAGGTAATTCAGCCTATACAATAATAAATATATTCTCTAGTTTGTTACTTTTTTTTACTTACACTGTTGCATTATTAATCTATTCATGAATGTTTGAACACCACTGCAACATACTGAGCATTTCAAAAATTCAACTCCTGCATTGGTTCAAGTTAAATCATTTTCCATACAAAACTCTATATTTTAAAATTGAAATTTATTTTTCAATATTTGTTTCAGCGTATTGCTTCGACAGAATCCACACAATGTACATGAATGGCATAAACGTGTTAAATTATACGAAGGAAAACCAAGGGAGATAATAAATACCTATACAGAAGCTGTTCAAACTGTAGACCCACAACTAGCCTCGGGTAAACCACATACACTCTGGGTAGAATTTGCTAAATTTTATGAGAATGCAGATCAGATTGATGATGTAAGTTTTATTAGATTTTCTATATTTCTACTGATTTAGTACTGTTGATGGGGTTCTGCAGCACAGTTTGGTGCAATAGAAACTGCAATTTTCAATTGCCAATGAAAGATATTCAATAAATGTTTTTTGAGTTATTGCCCAAATTATTATTAAAAATACAATGCTGACAGTGGATGTATATAACCTTGCCTGGCAAGCTGTCTTTATTTTAAGTCATTGTTTATTATTTACAGTCGAGAGTTATATTTGACAAAGCAACTAAAGTACCATATAAACATGTGGATGACTTAGCTTCTGTTTGGTGCGAGTGGGCAGAAATGGAAATTAGACAAGAGTAAGTATAAGAATGATCTTTGATCTCTTGTTTAACAGGGCAGGTTCGCTATTTGTTTAGCTAAGCTAATCAGCAATAGTGGCAAAGTTTGCTGTCAAATTTGAGTGGTCAAATACACTTCTGTCCTTGAATCAAAGTGACAACTCTTGAGACTAGAAAAGGTAATTTTTTATGCATTTTTAGTACTTCTGGACCAAAATCAACCCCTGAATATGGTGTACATGTACGTCCAAAGTTTGTAAAATAGAAGAATTATAAAATCTGTACAGAGATTTGAGTGATTTCTGTTTCTGTTTGCCATTCTATCCTCCAGAGTTATGTACATGTATTTTAGAGTCTTTGTCATCCCCCTATTAATTTCTCGTAATGCCTCAAAAGTATCTTCAAATAGGTCCTGAATTCGTAATAATCTAAGATGAATATGTTAACCAAACTTCTCAGAAAAGGAAGACATTTCAAAAAAATATAGTGCCTCAAGCTATTTGTTCAATTATATTTATCATGGTTCATGCCAGAATGACTGATTTAAAATCCAAATTTTAAAACAAAATTGATTGACATGTGAACTATGTATTTCAGCAAAAATGAGGAAGCTTTAAAATTGATGCAGAAAGCCACAGCACCTCCTGCTAGAAAAACAGCCTACAATGATGAGGTGGGTTCTTGTCTCTCATTTATTGAATATACTTCTAAAGGCAAACAATTTACTCCTGTTTTTAAACCTAATGTTTTATTCCAAAGGAGGACTTATTGATATCGCACAATTGATATGTTACTATCAACTGTAACATCAACTGAGTAGAACTGTAGAATTGATTGTCTGATTGATATATAGAACATTAACACTATGTTTATTATTATTTATTATAACAGTATTGAAATTACAAATTATGTTTTACATTTCAATTATAAATTTGTCATACTGTAGACTGAAACTGTACAAAATCGAGTTCATAAATCACTAAAAGTTTGGAGTTTATATGCTGATTTAGAAGAAAGTTTTGGTACATTCAAGGTAAATAGCTTCATTTTTACTTGCCTTCCTGACTGAAGTTTTTGTATGATTTTTCATTATAGTTTCAAAAAGAGAGTAAGGTCATGTAATCTTAACTTTTTAACTCTTTGATGTGTATAAAGGACCCTGTAAAAATTGTTGTTCACTTTTCAAATTCCAGTACTGTGGTACATTTGCTTCTTTCAGTTGCTTTTAATGATTTTTCTGGACGAGTTTTCAATGAGCTCCTTATCATACAGAAAATAATGTCACATGTTGATGTTGTAATAAATAAGATTTGAAAGCAGAGAGCAGAGCAGAATGATTTACAGTATAACACATATCTTTAATAATAAGCTCCACAATTAACATGTGCTGTCATCAATTGAAATAAGGAAGAGGGGGTATTTTATCTTATTATGACACGTGTTTTTATACGCCCACATGAAAATGTGGACGTATATTGCCATCACCCCTGTCCGTCTGTCGGTCCATCAACAATTACTTGTGTATGCGATACAGGCCAGAGTTTTTATCCGATTTGAATGAAACTTGGTATGTGCATTCATCTTGATAATATCTCGGACAAGTTCGAAAATGGCACGATTCCAGATGTCGGTTTATGAGTTATTGCACTTGATTAAATGAAAAAACGTTAAAATTTACTTGTGTACGCAATAGAAGCTGTAGTTTTTATCCGATTTGAATGAAACTTGGTATGTGTATTCATCTTGATAATATCTCGGACAAGTTCGAAAATGGCACGATTCCATATGTCGGTTTATGAGTTATTGCACTTGATTAAATGAAAAAATGTTAAAATTTACTTGTGTACGCAATAGAAGCTGTAGTTTTTATCCGATTTGAATGAAACTTGGTATGTGTATTCATCTTGATAATATCTCAGACAAGTTTGAAAATGGCACGATTCCAGATGTCGGTTTATGAGTTATGGCCCTTGATTATATGAAAAATGTTAAAATTTACTTGTGTACGCAATAGGAGCTATAGTTTTCATTCGATTTGCCTGAAACTTGGTATGTGTATTCATCTTGAAAATATCTCGGACAAGTTAGAAAATGGCACGATTCCAGATGTCGGTTTATGAGTTATTGCACTTGATTAAATGAAAAAACGTTAAAATTTACTTGTGTACGCAATAGAAGCTGTAGTTTTTATCCGATTTGAATGAAATTTGGTATGTGTATTCATCTTGATAATATCTCGCCAGATGTCTGTTTATGAGTTATGGCCCTTGATTAAATGAATAAACGTTAAAATTTACTTTTGTACGCAAAAGAAGCTGTAGTTTTTATCCGATTTGAATGAAACTTAGTATGTGTATTCATCATAATAACATCTCAGACAAGTTAAAAAATGGTGCGATTCCAAATGTCGGTTTATGAGTTATTGCCCTTGATTAAATGAAAAAACATGGAATATTCTGTTTGCTGAAGTGGGCGTATGTTACCTTGCCTGGCAAGCTATCTTTTGTGTTGAAATGTTATGTACCCTGGTACCATTACCTGTTCCCTAGTGTGCCTTTATGTTTAATATATACATATATATTGTAGTCATGTAAAGCAGTATATGATAGAATAATAGATTTAAGAATAGCTACACCTCAGATTATTATGAACTATGGTATGTTTCTGGAAGAAAGCAACTATTTTGAAGAGGCATTTAAAGTAAGATTTCTTTATAACAGTGAATAAAACAACATCAGGAAAGCTCACCACTCAAATAAATTTGAACTAGAATTGCTTACAATTATGAACGTATTTCGAGAGCCTTAAAATATTATGTAGGCTAAATTTGCAATTACCTACATCTAGACAATATATTGAATATCATTTGACCTAGTTTTCAAAGTCATAAAATAATTAGGTCACACCTTCCGTAACGGTTAATGATGGCGAAAATATGAAAATTATCAATTTTTGCTGTATGTAAGTACACTTATCTCTATGAATTTTTTAAGTAAGCCAAATAAAAAAATATCTACTCGTAGACAATATATTGAATATTATTTGACCTAATTTTCAAGGTCATAGATTAAGTGAGTCACACCTTCCGTAGCCGTTAAAGTGACCTAATTTTGAAAAAATCGAAATTTAAATAATTCGAAAGAAAATACGAAATTTGAAAATCGGTCTCCAAGAAAAGGTAGATAATGATCCATTGTATCTATGTGCTAAATTTCATCAAAATCGGTCTATCAGTAGTGTCTGAATTTCGGATTTAAGAATTGTAACGAAAATTCAAAATGGCGGCCGATATGGCAGCTCGACCTAATTATTTAGGTCAAATGAATTACTATTGACAAGTTATTTATAAAACAGTTTTCACTTTTCACCTAGCAGTTATAGACCGGAAGTTACGTAATTACGTCATTTGAGGCTAAACCGGAAGTGGATTTTTTTTTTCACATTTTTTCAAAAATTATAAACATATCGCCTATCAACTGGTAAAGTTTCAAAATTTTACCATTTATATTAAAGGAGAAATCACGGTCTGAAATTTTTGCCGATGACCCTTGAATATTGAATTGCAAATCGTGGGTAAAATATTTAACCTAATTGCATAAAACCTATAATTGTTAGTTGACAAATACATTGAAGTTTTCAAATCTGAAAATCCGGTCAAAATCGAACTGAAAATAAACTTGCTAAAGCAAAAAAACCTGAACTTCCGGTTCTCACTTCCTGTCAGAGATAGAACTTCCGGTTTTGTTTTATTTGATAATAGAAATCATTCTAAGATCAACTGTAGATTTAGAATTTCTGCACCTTTTACCAGTTTGTCTGCAAACTCATCCAAGAATTACAAAAAAAAAAAAAAAAAAATAAAACTAGAATTGCTTACAATTATGAACGTATTTCGAGAGCCTTAAAATATTATGTAGGCTAAATTTGCAATTACCTACATCTAGACAATATATTGAATATCATTTGACCTAGTTTTCAAAGTCATAAAATAATTAGGTCACACCTTCCGTAACGGTTAATGATGGCGAAAATATGAAAATTATCAATTTTTGCTGTATTTAAGTACACTTATCTCTATGAATTTTTTAAGTAAGCCAAATTAAAAAATATCTACTCGTAGACAATATATTGAATATTATTTGACCTAATTTTCAAGGTCATAGATTAAGTGGGTCACACCTTCCGTACCCGTTAAAGTGACCTAATTTTGAAAAAATCGAAATTTAAATAATTCGAAAGAAAATACGAAATTTGAAAATCGGTCTCCAAGAAAAGGTAGATAATGATCCATTGTATCTATGTGCTAAATTTCATCAAAATCGGTCTATCAGTAGTGTCTGAATTTCGGATTTAAGAATTGTAACAAAAATTCAAAATGGCGGCCGATATGGCAGCTTGACCTAATTATTTAGGTCAAATCAATTACTATTGACAAGTTATTTATAAAACAGTTTTCACTTTTCACCTAGCAGTTATAGACCGGAAGTTACGTAATTACGTCATTTGAGGCTAAACCGGAAGTGGAATTTTTATTTTCACATTTTTTCAAAAATTATAAACATATCGCCTATCAACTGGTAAAGTTTCAAAATTTTACCATTTATATTAAAGGAGAAATCACAGTCTGAAATTTTTGCCGATGACCCTTGAATATTGAATTGCAAATCGTGGGTAAAATATTTAGCCTAATTGCATAAAACCTATAATTGTTAGTTGACAAATACATTGAAGTTTTCAAATCTGAAAATCCGGTCAAAATCGAACTGAAAATAAACTTGCTAAAGCAAAAAAACCTGAACTTCCGGTTCTCACTTCCTGTCAGAGATAGAACTTCCGGTTTTGTTTTATTTGATAATAGAAATCATTCTAAGATCAACTGTAGATTTAGAATTTCTGCACCTTTTACCAGTTTGTCTGCAAACTCATCCAAGAATTACAAAAAAAAAAAAAAAAAAAAAAAAATAAAATAATCCGAACGATTACAATACGTTTTCGCCAAAGTCGAAATACGTAATAATCCGAACGATTACAATACGTTTTCGCCAAAGTCGAAATACGTAATAAAATTTTATACATGAAATGATGTTTGAAATTTAACACTGTGTTTGAAATGAAACAACATAAAGAAAAAATGAAAAGGCAAGAAGAAAAAAATAAAAAAAAAGCAAGAAGAAAGAATGTCTTTTTATATTTAAATCAATTTTAACAGAACATAAATATATAACTTGAAGATTGTGTTTGATATATTTTTTCTATATTTCCTGTCCATATTGCTATGTATGTAAAAATTTAAATCTTGTTTTTTATTGATTTAGGCATATGAGAAAGGAATAGCCTTATTTAAATGGCCCAATGTTTATGATATTTGGAATAATTACCTGGCAAAGTTTATACAAAGATATGTAAGTACTTAAATTTCATATATTATCCATATACATTACTTAAATTTAGTACAATAATTTCTACAGATATTTAAATAGAACCTGAAACATGTTGATATTCAGTGTACTGAACAATTTCTAGACAACTTATCATTTTTAACCTGTATCCCTTTGAAAAGAATAAAATAGTAAATCAATAACTACATGAATTTTATTTTCATTAGGGTGGTAGTAAACTAGAACGAGCTCGAGATTTATTTGAACAATGTTTAGAAGACTGTCCCTTAAAATATGCTAAAGGTAAATATAATGTTCAATTAAACAAACTGGTACAGGTTTCCACATGCATCTGAATAAGAGTAGACAGTATTCAGCATGTAAAGTTAACCTGATCATTATTGATATGAGTCTAAGTGTATTTTTTGTATTTCAGCAATCTATTTACTGTATGCTAAACTAGAAGAGGACCATGGTCTAGCTAGACATGCTATGGCTGTATATGATAGAGCTACTAATGGAGTTTTGCCTGAGGAACAAAATGAGGTAAAGTTTCTATCTCTACTTCTACATTCAAAGTATAGTTATATCTCAGTTAAATTCCTCATACTTTTCTTACTTACTCAAATCTTTACAACTTCAATGGGGAAATTTTCCATTAGTTGTCCTGACTATGGTTAATAATTTTATATTCTTGTGACATTTAAAATGACATCTATAGTTTGGTTCTATGGAAGTAACATCACACCACTGATTGCTTTTAAATGCTTCTGAACCACAAAATATTGTTTTTAAAATTTTCTAACTATTACTTAATATACATAGCTTAAGAATAGTTATTTGATCTTGTATTAATTAAGTTAGTTATAATCGGTTTATTTTTTATAAAATTACCCCAAAGTAAAATTATCCTTCCTGAATAACAATTTAACTGTTGTTTGTATATTTTAGATGTTTAATATCTACATTAAGAAGGCAGCAGAGATCTATGGAGTAACACATACGAGATCAATTTATGAGAAAGCTATAGAAGTTTTAAATCATGAACAATCAAGGTGTGTACAGTATTCATCTTCATCTTTACCTATTAAGGATGTGAACTTGTTCTTATGTCAAATCAGCTTCTTAGAAAGTACGATATGCAAACCTTGTGTAGTTCGCTTTCTGCAATTTGTTATTGTTAGTTAGACACAGGCATGATATGAATTATAGTGTTAGTTGGAAATATTATAACAGAATCTAAAACATGTTGTTATTCAGAGTTTTACGCTCTGTGATCTCCAGATAACTAACCTATTTCAGCTAGCATCCCTACTGAAGTTAGACAAGTAATAGTTTTTCGTATGTATACAATTCATGACAAGCTCAGAACATTTGTTGATATTGGATATAATATGTATTATACTTTAATGTACAGTAAAAAAATTATAAAAAAATTCTACTTGAGATGATGGCATAGTTAATATCCTTTGTTTGTGACGTGTCACTTTGTGTCAATGTTTTTCAATATATATCTATATATTTGTAGAGAGATGTGTCTACGTTTTGCTGATCTAGAAAGGAAATTAGGTGAAATAGATAGAGCTAGAGCTGTTTATGCTCATTGTTCTCAAACATGTGATCCTAGGGTAAGCAGACTATTTTAATTGATTAATAAATAAATGGTAAGGAATACTACTTGTTAGAATGGGCATGATATTTAAAGTATAAAACTTAGTCTATGAAAGTATATATTCTTAAGTTAGACTTACTTAGAGTAGAAACATGTCCATTAAACTAAATAATTATTGAAAATCGCTTCTAAGCATTTGAATTCTTTAAATATTTTGGTCATTGTAAGAGGAAGTATACCTTGAAAAGCCATTTTCAGTGCATTATAAATACAGCTCTTTGGATTTAAATTTTAATGTAGTGGGTTTCTCTAGTTGTCCCTATATATATATATTTCAAAAAACACATCTTCATTCATGAACTACTAGGGGGTCAACTTTTTAGTTGTTAAACTTTATTACATATTAATTTCAAAAAAACACCCCCCCTTCAAAAATTTAAACTCCCTTAAATCAATGACTTTTATTTATGGTTATATGTTTCATGTATATACAACAAAATTCTGGGACAGGGAAAAGCACTCTGAAATAAACTGAATGAACCCTCTGTAAGAAAATTTCCCGTTGAAACAATGAAGGCTACATTTAATGGTTTTTTGACCTTATTTTTATTTACAAGAGTGAAAAATTTTCCTTGTCACATGGAAAGAATTTGTAATTTCAAAGGGTTTTAATAAATGTTTTAGATTTAAAAAATGTTCCCGTATAAACAGGTGATGGGTACATATAATACACAGGTATTGAGAACTTCATTGAATTTTGGATTTACATAGATTGTATTAGATTTTAAAACAATCTTACCTTGTATAGCAGGTGATTGTACATAGACATTTGTAATTTCACTGAATGGTTTAGATGATGTATTAGATTTAAAACAATCTTACCTTGTATAGCAGGTGATTGTACATAGACATTTGTAATTTCATTGAATGGTTTAGATGATGTATTAGGCATTATGTTAAAAGCGAATATAATTTGATATTGTAATAATGATATATTACAATTGTTATTTTAGGTGAATTTTATGTCAGCTCAGATGTTGGTAGCAACGGGAAATAAAACAGGTAGGTAATGGAAAAAAAAAAATAGACAATATTTACACACTATACAATAAGTATCACCAATATTGTGACTTTGAATTTATCAAGAAGGAAACAAGTATTTACAATCTACCATCAGCAATCTATAACAAAATGTCAGATGGTTGGTATTGACAAAAAATCATTTCAAATATGTGCAATTTTGGTTTGGAAAGTCTCTTTAGGGTAAAATAAATAATATATGTCTATGCATGCAAATATATGGTACATTAAAATTAAATTATTAAGCTAAACCATATATTATATTTATCTGTAGCCAAATAAAGTATCTTTTTATCAAATTTGACACGAGTTCAATCATGATTTGTTTTTAGAAACTGGTGAAGGTAATGAGATGCAGAAATTAGAGGAAAAGGCTCGACAATTAGCTGAGGAATCATTAAGGGACCAACCACAAGCTGATAAAAAATTACTGTTTGTTAGGTAAGTTGATTTGAAATGATAATATTCTACATGGGTCAGAATTAGTGGCAGGTCCTGTCTAACAAACATTCAAATGATGGGTTATTTGATTGAACAAATGTTCTTAGACTAAATAATCTTAAAGAATGAAATTTTTATTCACTGGCTATATCTACATATTTTTTTTGAATTGTAGAAGTTCTACAACCACTGAAGAATTGGGTGAAATGACTAAAACTAATAATCCTGAAGAGATTGATATTGATGAATTTGACAGTGATGATGAAGCTGAGATTGAAGGTAAATATTCCAAAATGGCTACCAAAATTGTTGTCAAGACTCACTGTTCAGATGGGACAATAAACCAAGGCCAGTGTGCTACAAGCTGTGCAGGCTAAAGATCCCTTGACGGTGGAAATCTAAAACTGTGATACTGACAATTTACCTTTTTGTACACTACATTATGTTGTAAGTCTTTATTAGCTTAATCAGATGCAGAAAAAGTTGGAAGTCAAAATGTTAAATTCTTGGAACACTGCTAGTTTTGTTGATAATATATAGTTACTTGTGAACCAGTACTACATTAATTTAGCTGTAAGAATGCACAATGTGAACACTAAGAAAAAGGTTTCAGGTTTTAATATTTCTAATAATTGCCTTATATATTGTTGTAGAAGTGGAAGTACAACAACAGTCTATTCCCACAGAAGTATTCGGTGGTTTGGTTCAAGAGGAAGATGATTAATTAATATTATAATACAATTTATAGGGATATGTTTCAGATAATAAAGATAAGATTTATATATCTCTGAGAATTACTGTTTATATCAATACTGAACCAGATAAAAACATTTTCTCAAGTGTATATATTGGTGAAACTCGATACTGGGTTGACTTCTAGAAACACTGGTTGTGACATGATTTTTCTTACTTCGATGGTTAGAAGCCATAACGCCCCATTGCAGCCAAACAGTGGACAATAAAACTCAATAGCTATCATTTAAATATTAAATTAAATTTTCAAATTGATGTGACCGCGTTCATGATAATAATACATATTAAACTGTATTACATACATCTTTAAACACTTCATTTCTGGTCGTGGTCAATAATTGAATTATTGTTGTTAACAAAATCATAAGTTTATGTCAATAACCCCTTTTACACTTGCAAAATTTATCCGTGCCAGGTCTAGACCAGGCTCGGTTCGGTAGAAAAAATCGTAATGTAAAATGGAGTAATATTCAAACATTACAACAATGAACATCAAGCTTTGATTGGATAAGTGATAATCCTAGTGTAGTCCTTTATACATTATGTATGTGAGAGTGGTGTGTAGTCCTGTACACATTATATTGAGCAATCTTTTTAGGTCCAGAAATAGGAGCAAATTAAACAAAAGGAACATTTTAAATGTTTATTTTATAAAAAATATGAACAATCACAAAATCTGAGACATTGAATTTTGATTATATGACATAAAACACGTCAAAAATAATTATTACTAAATATAACTTAAGTAAAATCCTTAAATTGTGAACACAGGATGGTGTAAATTAAATAAACATTTCTATAAATTATAAAATACTTCATCATATTAAAATGTATCACATAAGCCAAAGATCGAATTTCATCTATAGCAGAAATAACGGAACATGTATTATATATAGTTATATGCGAATTGAATTACTGACAATAAATGCAATTACAATACATAATTAAAGAAATATCTAATAAAGATTCTGGCTAGTAATTATAATCATTTATAGTAATGTTAAACTGACTTTAATCAATTGTTCATGTTTAGGTAAGGAATTGAAAATTGCGTGTACTTCACTATGACAAGCTATTACGAACTATGTCTTACAGCTTGAGTCTGAGTGTCTTTCTTGTATCACGGAAGTTTATAAGAGCAGCGATTTGATTGGATTGAGTAGCCTTCGAATAGACATGTTGTCATATAGTATAACTAATTTCTTAAGAGGCTTCTCATTGGCTGTCTTCGCAAACGTACAATCAAATTGCTGCATTTACAACTGATACACACTAATGTTGTCAAGGTATTAGACGAAGATCGTAATAGCTTGAAATTGTGAAGGTCTTGGAATTCTTAGTTGCCAATCTCCATTGAAATGGTGTTACATTTATCTGTATCACAGAAACACCAGAGAACGCCATTGATCCGCCTACAACCATTGGTTGGATTCGAGTGAAATTCTGGTAACCACATCGAAGAGCTGCAACCTCTATATACAACTGAAATATAGTAAATATAATATTGATAAAAATAGTTTGAAAGTAAGGAACAATGAATGAGGTTTAAGCTTCAAACATAAGAAATTAAATGAATCGAGTTTGACGTCCTACTTTTCTGCACCTAATTAAGAAGGGTCAAACATAAGAAACTAAACAAAAGGAAACAATTTGCGGTTTCACTCCATTATTTTAGCAATTACTGATTTTGATGTAGCCACCACATCCATAACCCGAACGAATCCAAATTTGATCTAACATCATTAAAATAGACATGAATTGGTGAAATTAGATTGCGGAAATGCCGGAGACCTAAGCCAACTAGTATATTATGTCATAATATTAGGTTATACATGTATATGAAAACTCCTTGTTACCTCCAGCTTCCCATCTATCAATTCTAGAAAAACAATGTCCCTGGCAGGAAACAACGCTAGTTCTAGATTCATCAATCAGGCCAGTGGTTGGACAGTTCTTATTTCTATAGGAATGTAATCCACTATTGCAATCGTAACATTCGATGGGCCGATTCGATACTTCTGGTGTTACTTCTGGCTCTACTTCGGGTTGTACTTCTGGTTCTACTTCGGGTTCTACTGCCGGTGTTACCTCTGGTTCTACTTCGGGTTCTATTGCCGGTGTTACCCCTAGTTCTACTTCGGGTTGTACTGCCGGTGTCACCTCTGGTTGAGGTTCAATATCGCAACCTTTTTGAAAATATATGACATCACCATAATGTTTTAAGATAGTTTCTAGTATTATGTGTGATAAGGCATCGCACTGACTGGTTATAGAATTATTATTTGGAATATTCACAGGTCGTCTGCAAAGATAAAACATCGTTATAAGCGATTTTGATCGAGTGTAATTTATCTAGTTACTGCATCATTACGATGAAGGCAGTGAAACGGTAACCAGCTTGCTAGAGAATTATAGTCTCTATTAGAAAATAATTCTGTGAAACAAAAAGAGTCAGCTTTTTCCATCGGTTTTAGATTTATATACTACGATAGGAACGAACGTAAGTATTAAGTTTAAGTTTGAAGATGTAATTTGACTGGTCATGATACTAGTAGTTAAAGGGTAATATTTGGTATTAGAAACATCGTCTTTACAATGTCAAGTAATGTCGAACTGCATTTAATACTTGACTCAATAAAGGCAATTTTATTGCATCACGTAAGTATGTAGAGCGATTTTCCGGCTGATTGATTGTATTAGCTAGACAACGTGTACAATTAAACCAAGTATCTATAGTCCGTGAGAAATTCTTAATGATGACAAAATGTTAAACATATTTTTAGACAAGTTCGTTATAGATTGACATTTAGAAGATAGGGATATATATATATTTATATTAAAGTTACCTGCATCCTGAATATGATGATATTTTGCTGTCGATGTACGATCTGTATTTCATGTCATAACAGTTTGTCCTCTCGGTTATCTCTGTAAGTACATCATCTAATTTAGCGATTTATAACAGATACTTTTTACATATATGTAAATATATTTACATTTATATTTCGTTTAATACTAATAGGTACTATCGTGGGAGTATCTTACTAATTGATAATCAGAATAGAGTGTTGTGAAAGTAACGGTTGGATGTGATAAATACCTTGTCATACACCTTTTTGTAGTTTGATATTATTTGTTGACAAATTAAATTATATATAGGACGATACAATACCATGGCAACCGACCCACCTTGTTTGGTCTATGTGTATAATTTCATATTGTATTATGAAGCAATTTAGATGATAAATAAAACAATAGTGCATACCGTTGTAGTTATCGCAAACATAGGTAAACATGTTTCTCACTGCAAATTGGTAATTGGATTCTTTACGTGTAATATTTCTTCCACATGCTGAGACACAGTCCGTGTATACATTATAGTTCCTGCAATAAAACACAAATATACAAGGTTTTCCAGTGATTTATGCAGTAATGATACATTGCTACTCGTTTCATTTTTATTTGAAAGATACAAATGTTGTGATTATATGTAACGAAAGAGAAAGGACAATTTGTATATATACCGGGTTGTGTCGAATTCGATGATAAAATCGGTGTCAACATGTCAACAACAGTGTTATTGTCCTTAACAATTAGAATTGAAACAAATGCAGCTCTGTTTTTTTTTAATTCTTACCCGTTTTCTAATTGATAAAATTCCGAAATTTTTACTTGACCAATATTATTTATTGATTAAACTTAGTTTAGATGCCGAAAATCAAGAAACGGTATCATACCAAATGGTATGAATGGTTCTCACATGGAAAGACTGTAATATTTCTAATTAGCCTTCTAATGACACTTGAAGTATTTTCGTTGATCGATTATCAACGACTTCAGATGAGAAAGACATTCAAAATGCCTGTTGAGCTACGTTAGAAGAACTTATCTCCCAAATGACTAATTTTGATTTCATAAAAGTGAAAAGTCATAGAGTGGACTTTTTTGTGGTCACTGATAAAGGTGAGGCTTGACACTTCATATAACGTATTCTACTTGAACAGTGGTAATAATGTCACTACGTATTATGAGCGTCTCAAAAGGGATGATCATATATCGGGTGTGATACATCCTATTTGGCTCAACAAGATATATGTATGATGTCAACATTGATGACATGTGCTGGTGTTGATGTTTATTGTCTATGATTTTTATTATCACGAAAACTCAGGGATCGAAAATACAACTTGCTTGTAACATAATCTTTTAAGAAGTTTGTGAGAAATGTGTTTGCAGATTTAACTAATGATGTTTTTGTTTAACAAAATTTTCAAAATGATATGACAACTTGACTCTGGATATCTAGCGAGATCATATTTCCACTCACAGTGAGCTTTGTTAAAAATGCCAAACTTACATGCACGCATTTGTAAATTCGACAAAGCTGAAATTCATAGTCTTGGATCTTTTTTCCAGCAAATTGACATAATAATCAAAAACGTTCAAACAGTTTTCGCGGCAGCCTGTAAAAAATAACAAATAGTTCTTATAAAATATATATTTAATAATGACTAATCAAATTACAAAATAAATAGTAATACAAATGTATACATCCAAAATATATAATAAGCTTGCATATAGTTGAAATGAAAAAGAAACAAAATTACTGAGGATTGCGTGATATTTTAAAAAATTGGTGTCAGAATGTATCTAATCCACAGACCCGCTACATTCTATTTGTACTCCATTATAAAACTATTTTGAAATGAAATATAGCTTTTACACCATTAATAAAGTGCGTGAAAATATCATTTTAATTTCTAATTGTAACAAAGAATAAACATTAAATTATCACAGACGTAAGAATGTATATTGTAAAGTTATGACAAGTTAAAAGATACATAATACATATTTGATGTAAATTGCCACCTTGTACCAACTTATTACTGGCGATAAACGCATGTTAACAGTACTGTCGCCTAGAACGATGTATGATGTGTACTGGACATACAGGTGGAAAATACAATATATAAATCTAATCAAATTATTACATAATTATAATTACTTATACAACACACTTGATATTATATTTAATTTATCATTTAATATCATTCACACCATTGGTCCGATTCATACTAACTCACATTCACCATCTGATTAAATACTTTGACGGTTATGCGCATATTCACAATGTTAGCCATTTGAAAAAGTTTAATATCTTGACATTATTATGCATGTTTTATGGAAGGTTGCAGATGCAGCGATTTGATTCGATTGTAACGTGTATACTTTTTCTGTCGAGGGCTAAAATTATATCTCTGCATTCAAAAATATGTTTAATACAAGAGGGCTTGGCACTCTAAATTTAATTACACATTTTACGCTGAGATGAAGTCAGCAAGTCCCAAACGACACTGTTCTCTTAACAACACTACAAACGCACTTAAAAAAACCCAATATATTAAAGTCCGAATGGTTCTACAAGAAAAGTGCCGTCGCCAACATTAAAGTTGTTATGATTAAGAAGTTACCAGTGTGTGTTGGGTTCGAATTATTACCATTGTCGGTGTCGGATAAATCACAGCCGAACGTTGTTTCGTATGGTTTAAAAGATTCCTTAACAATTGCAGACAAAGCAGTTGTGGAGTTACAGAATTTTCTTGAAGCCTCATTGGCGCAGCTTATAAAATGTTTCGGAACACTGAAAGTAAACACATTCAACTTTATACTTCAACAGGAATACATTATTATTGTGTCGGTATGGGCAGTAAAGTGCATTACCACACCTCTTGTAATCATATTGACGATTTAATGAGTTAATTACCTACTAGTACAGACGAAATTAATTGTCAAAGAACTAAAATTACAGCTCGATAGATGTCTCCCATAGTCAGTCCCTGCCCTATGACAAAGCTTATAAACATTGCCGACTAGCAACCTTAATGTATTATATGATAACTATTTCGATCATATTTCTTTCACTTATAGTCACATTGTAGTATGTTTATTTGATACCATACCAAACTGGTAAGACTATGATAGACTAACTCGCCTAGGATGTTAATAATGTGATTGTGACAAAGTTTATTATTGTTTGTGAAAAGGACAACATATTAATTACAGTAGGATTAAAAGTCAACATTAATTCTTCCTGACTCGAAAACAAGAATTCGGATAGTCTCTTTAACAAATATTATAGTTGAACTTACTTGCAATAGTTTGAAAGATCAACACCAGTAATATTGCCACATTTAGACATGAAGGATAAAGCTTCTTGATTACTAAAACACTGCCGTAGTGACTGGTAATCTGAAAAAATAATAATGCGATATCTCATATCAATCATAAAAAATTCCGATCCAGTATAAGCCTTTCCTTGATATTTTCCTTACTATGGGATCACTTCTAAACGCAACCGTTTTTTGAAGATACTCTATATTATATGTATCGCTAACTGGACAACAAGCTAACAGAATCGTTGGCGTAAACAGTTTTTTTTTTATAGTAATGCTATACAACGACCGAAACCATGATCATTTGTATTACTAACAGTTATTTACACACTTGATTATCATATTATCATAGATAAAATAATATTTTTAACTTACTTTTCTGACCATCAGACGAACATACATAAGTGTACATTGATATCAACAGATCAGTATCAAATGAAAACTTTGCCTCACAATAACTGGATTCTGTTCTGTAACAGTCGGTAGCTGATTCTAAAGCTATACAGGCTGTACTTAGATCTACATCTCTAACACTTTCAGAAGCACCCGTTTGCCATGGTAAAATAGCAAAGGCTGACACGTTTTGTAAACATTTACTGAGAGCCACAGTAGAACACACTGAAAACAATAATCAAAACATTGAGACATTTGAGGCTTAGACATTAGATGGATGTTTTTTACTTCTTTAAGTTGTTTTACGAATCTAATCTTTTTAGCTCTGCTACGTAACTTCCATTGCAAAGGTACTGGATCCAAACATGGTTTGAAAAGTTGAGTAGTGGATTGTTAAATTGGATATGAAGTAGTAATAGCTGAATAATTCAGTGATTGTTGGGTTGGATATGAAATAGTAACAGCTGAATAATTCAGTGACTTTAGGGTTGGATATTAAAGAGTGATAGCTGAATAATTCAGTGGTTGTATTGATGGATATGAAATAGTGATAGCTGAATAATTGAGTGATTGTAGGGTTGGATATAAAATAGTGATAGCTGAATAATTCAGTGGTTGTATGGATGGATATGAAATAGTGATAGCTGAATAATTCAGTGGTTGTAAGGATGGATATGAAATAGTAATAGCTAAATAATTCAGTGATTGTAGGGTTGGATATAAAATAATAATAGCTGAATAATTCAGTGGTTGTAGGGTTGGTTATGAAATAATAATAGCTGAATAATTCAGTGGTTGTAGGGTTGGACATGAAATAGTTGAAATGGAATTTTACGTGCTTTGTTTTCTCGGTCTGTCAAGGATAAAAACTAAACTTACATCGTGGTTGTGATGTTTGAGGTGTAACACCATCGACAGGTGACAGATCACAGTTGAGTGCAGTTTGATATGGTTTGAATGAAGCTCTGATGATAGCTGGTAGAGCTGAGGTAGAATTGCAGTAATCTCTGGATACCTTGGCTGAACAGCTGATAAAATGGTTAGGAACACTGAAATGTTATTGAAAATATAGTATAAAATTTAATCTAAAAAAGTAATTATAAAGTAAAACTCTTGATGAAATGGTATAAAGATAGCTACATGTATTATACCCACATCTAAGTACAACAATTTGACAAAATTCAAGGATGTTTTAATTTGATGTTTTTTCAAAATGTAGACAACATTATGTAAATATAGTTGTGTATTAAAAAATTAAGAAAATATGTGATAATATCCCAAGAAAATTACTACAGTGAATAGAACAACCATCTTGAAAACGCACAATGATTTGATGATCATATAGAATTTTTACTAAAGTAACACCTTTTCTAGGTCATAAAAGTGATTCTTACCCGCAATTATCAGACAGATCGACACCAGTAAAGTTTGAACATTTTATCATCTGGGAAATCGCTTGTTCATTACTAAAACATTGATACAATGATCTAAATTCTGAAAGAAACAAACAATTATAGATAATAATTTGACATTCACTGGTCCGCATGTATCTGGTATTTACCTTACTCAATTTGTATACCTATCTTTTTTATTGCCCAAGACTTAGCACCGTGAGGTAAGCCAATAATCACTTCAACTTCTCAACATATTCTCCTGTTTTATATAGATGGTTTGAAAGCCACAATGTTAACAAAGAAAGAAATGAAGAAAATGAACAAACTTACGTTGTCTTCCACTTGGTGTACATACATACTGATACAAAGAGACCAACAAATCAAACTGAATGGTTTCGATTGGTGAGCAGGCATTTACCGCTGTTTTATAACAATCTTTTATCGAATCGTACGCAATACAAGCCAGATCAAGGTCTATATCACTAACATTTCCAGATTGGCCACGTTGCCATGGTAAAAGAGAATTTCTTTCAGACAGAACTGATAAACATTGGCCAATAACACCTATTGAACAGGCTGAAAAAAAAAATTCAAAATTTCAGATATGGCAACGCAATTAACTTATTATTGTATATATTTCACCGAAATAACACAAATTGTATATACCACACCAATATTGTATATATATTTCCCCAAAGTTCAAGCTCTATCACCTCTTCGTATTTCATAATGTCCAATAAGTTAAATTTCACGTTCCAATTTTCTGCACCTAGAAAAGCAGGCAGCTGAATGCCTTGTGCAATGAGAGAAATTCTACCGTGGAGTAATATCAAATATAAGGCAAGAGATACAGACCTGATGGTCTTGATGTTACTGGTTGTATTTCAGTTACTTTGTCCATTGTGACCCAGAATGGTGATGTACGCACTGTACTTGGCGTTGTAAGCACTGTACTTATTGGCACTAAAATTTAAAAAAAGACAATTGAGACGAAATAAGAAAAAGGAAAATTGTAATGTGATTATAATTAGATCTGTATTATATTGGTTAATGTTTATAAAGTATTAATATACCTAATTAAATCTAAATATATTAAACAACTATTTATTTAGCTGGACCTTATATTTCTTACACCAGATCCTTGTGACTTTGAGACAATCTATGCAAATTAACTTTAAAGGTGATAACCAAATGCATTTTTGTAAATTTGAGGATTTAAACACCGACGTGTGGGGTTGTATTGGTGAATAATCTTACCTGATATAAAAGGTATATTATATGTACAGTTATAATGATTTGTATAGGATTGGAATAATGCTAAAACCATTTCAATGAGTCCATGACTAACATTCACGCTACAGTACATCTGACTAACATTTACCGAACATTGTAAATAAAACTGAGGCATCCTACAATATAGAATGACTAGTGAATCAATTTTTACAGTTACTAATTTGTATCCTAAATAGTATTCCTACTTCATTTCAGATGCTCTATGCGGCTAAGCACATCTGCGGAGTTGACCTCCACAGTTGTTCTCCCAATTAGTACTTCTGTCTGCTTTCATTAGTATCCCAGTCTCGGGATACCGGTGTCGCCAGACAAAACATTTGAATTTTCACAAAACAATGGATTTTTCACAAAACAATGGATTTTACAGAGCAAATATTGTTTATAATTTTGCACATTTTCAATATATTCAAATACGTAAAAAGGTATTATTACTGGAATGGTGCAAAATGATGGTGTTGATATCCCTGATACATAAAAATAAAGTTGTCAAACCTCTTTAACTACAAATAAAGTGCCATAATGACATGCTGAAAACTTACGTGCACAAATTGTTGACATCAATATGATTGACTATCTCTGAACTACATTGCTGTAAACCCAATAGGGCACCAGGGTTACCGAAACACGTACCAAATAGTTCTATAACTAAAACAAACAATATTACAATGAGCATATCAATCATAAAATATTTCAGAATAAAAAGTGGTAGACTTTTGGTTGTCAATGAAACTACATGTTCATTCTATGTACATTGTTGAGGTGCATTCAACTCCCTAACAATCCATTCGAGATATTGATTGAAATATAAATACATGTAATCATTAACTCACTTTGCTGACCACGACTAGAGCACAGATAGTCGAATGCATTGATGATGGTATTAAATCCAACGGCCTCTGCACCAGAACAACGTCCACCAGCAAGGTATGGTGACATACACGTTTTGGCACCTTCGTAGTTTCTAAAGAGAAGCAATGCAACAGTATTCAAAATGATTCACGTACAAGTATTGAGAAACAACAATATTGAAGAACAATTCAATCTCGTTTGAAATCCCTGTTGTATGGAGATTGCAATCGATGTTTAAAAATGCGTGTCAGAATTTATCGTATCAATTTTCTCGAGGAAGGATCCCTTCATTCATTTATGTAATTACCTAGAGAGGTCGTATTTGAATCTCTCCCTTCGAAAGTTGAAAATGTAGTTTTTTGGTCATCGTATAGTTAGTATAGTATACCTTTATATCCTTTATAAGCGTTAACGTTTTCACTAAATGCTATATTTAACATACATGTACGTGTATTTCTATGTCACGATTAACATCGATATAAATTTAACAATGATACTTACCCACATAATGTTTTAAAACTTTCAGGGCTTGACAACAATGAAGCAAATACGTTTTGAGAAGCTCCTCCCAAAGTACTCAAACAACTGTTAATAGACTGTATGTCACAGCCGCCTGGAAATCGTAAACAATTATATATAAATTAAATATATAAATTAATAATACTGCCAGGATTTATCTTAATCAATTTATTAAGCTTATTTCAATAATCAAAAGCATCTTTATGGATAATTACTTAGTTTTTTGGATATTAATTTATTCTTTTAGTTTATTTATGGTAGCAGGCATATTTACTCATGAATAGAGCTCTTACTGACCAAATTTAAAATTTTCAAATTTTATGTTCATTTTAAAACCTATTATCCCTTTAAAGGAATGCCATCCTTTTCTTAGTTTTCAATAAGGCCTCAATAACAATGGGTCAAAGAGGTCATAATATATTTGTCAAATTGTGAATAGTTTTCAAGTATCATAGTATCATAATATATCCGTCACAAGTTTATATAGTCACAATATATTTACTCTTTGCTTTCTGGTTTCAGTAACTCTGTCATGTTAAATGAGTGAATTAAATTTTGTGACACAATTATTCGGTCGCTAGATAAATTTGTTAGAGTGATTCTGTGACATGTTAAATAAGTAACATTAATATAATTGACAAAGTAATTTGGTGACGGCAATCTTGTTAATTGATATATTTTGGTAACAGTTATAGTAATTCGGTCATATATATTAAATTGTGACAATATTTGGGAGACAAGGTCTTTTGGTCACAGAAATTGTGCCTTCAGACACAAAGTATTTATCACATTAATATAGCCATGATGTATTTTGGTGACAGTAATTTAGTCATAAGGCATTTTAGTCACGTTAATTTAGCCCAAGTGTATTTTGGTCACTGCTATTTCTTATACGGAGTAAATGTGGCTTAAATAACTAAAGTTCAGATAGAAAGTGCATGTCTCCTTAAATAGACTAGATCTAAGATCTAAGCACTTTAAGAAAATTAAATAAGGGTGAAAACATACCTGATTGCGTTGCTGTTTGGGGAGTTACAGTTGGTAATGAATATATAGACCAACATTCTATAATAAAGATTTCAATAGTTTAAATTAGAATTAAAGAACCTGTAAAAGTATAAAGTTTCGTCAGTCAATCAACTGTTTTCTCAAATTAATGAAAACCAAAAATGAGATCTTGATCTTAAACGGTTAAAACTAAAATATATCGATACTTCGTTTTAATATTACGTAATATCGGAGAGAATAGAAGAAGTACAATTTTGTAATAGTAGTATAAAGTTTAGTGATCGAATATTTACTAATTATATTGTAAAAAAAATTCCGATGTTCTATAGGTTTGCAGTAGTTCATTACTTCCTTTTCAAATTAAATTAATATACTTTTCACATTGCAGTGTTCTGTATTGAAATGAAGTCTTATCTATCTTAACATACTACACAATGTTAGAACTGTTATGTGAACCTTACCTAGAAAGAGAACGATCGCTGTACAGTAGAATTTCTTCATCTCGCTACAATCGGTTGTTTATTTCATTTCACCGACTTACACTTGTTTTATATGCTAGTCGTATCCGGGTTAGACAACTATACAATCATTTTCATAGAAAGGGGACCTGTAAGGGATAATTTTAGATGATATTGCGTAAATAGGTAAAGTTATTTGTTTTCTCAATACCGGATACCTGGTAAAATTGGGTATGGCAATATTATGTCATATTACACAAAGAGACACAAGATCAACCCTTCCACTATGGAAACCAACCAAACTACATACATATATATACTTCATATATATTTTAATAAAATACTTGTTCGAGGTTTTGGAGTTGACAACTGTCAATTGTATTTCAGAATTGCTGATCTGTCATTGCTTGACCGTTAATTCTTTTATTCAAGATTTGAGAGAAAAAACAACAACCAATGTTTTCGTGTTTAACAAATTAAAATCTTCAAGAGAAATGCATTTTAGTGTTGACTGTTTAAGTGATTTTGTCAATTTATTTTGCTTTAATATTGAAACGAAGGCCGCTTACAAATGTAAGTTTTTACTAAAGCTACATTGATCAGACACTGGAAACTTAATGCGGTATACAGAATGCGATAAAATTAGCGCGAGGTCCTTTTACCTGCACACGAACTCATTGCTGTTTCTCTAGGCATGGCGTTAACATTTTGAATTTGAAGTTTTCCATTAAAAATTTCCATGAAGTTTAAATTTTCCATTAAAATTTCCATTAAAATTTTAGCTCACCACCAATTCATTAAATGTCCAATGTTTTGGCTATGCCATTCCACACATTGTTCACTTTCACGACATCAACTTCACTGACATCGAATATAAAAGGGTCTAACTAAACCTTCTATTGTATCGTCCTGCACTGGCTTTTCCTTGTCATGTTGATCGTCACTACAACTTGCTGAAGCAGAAGATATGGGGAAATCCGTGGGGATACCTTCTATTTGATACTTTACGTGGCCTCTAAACAATGTTTAATTTGAAAATAAATATATATTTTATTGAAGTATATCAGACAGTTTTCAACGTAGAACTCTACAGACAAGTCGGTACTGGTTGATAGAGGTAAATAT
The DNA here is from genome assembly GCA_030562195.1 of Nipponacmea schrenckii. NCBI lineage: Eukaryota > Metazoa > Mollusca > Gastropoda > Lottiidae > Nipponacmea > Nipponacmea schrenckii. Next base: position 4,636,531 of record JAUJPP010000012.1, read on the forward strand.
TTCTCCCAAACAGACCCTCAATAATATCCTGGTCGACTTTACTATCATATGACGTAAAGTATAGAAATTTGTGATTCATAGATTTAAGTGACTATGTTTTCTAGAATTTCGAAACTCCTTGACACACTGTTCATTTGATATCACAAGTGGATAATGTAAGACAATATAAATGTAATCTTATGTTAACTGACTGATTCTACTGATTAATAATGGACGGAATCCGTATTTTATTGATGCCGCTTTAAACAGTCTTTTATTGATGTCATGACCGTTGTCGTGACACATAATCCGCGCATTTTTAAAAAGCAGGCCTCTACGCCGTGGCTATAATCCGCAGAATCCGCGATTTTTTTTAAAAAGCAGTCCTCTGGTATAAATGATGTCAAGAACTAGATGCCTATGTAAATAACAAACTATGGCAAAAGGCGACGAACCTGGTCCAATGCTGTGTACAGACGAAGCATAAGCCTGCTCCCAGACTGAAATATCAAAACCGTGCCAGCCTTTGCACGTTCTGCGTGCATATATTATGTCCATGGGTACCACTGGCCACCGAATGTTGTCGACCTACGTTTCGCCGTACTATGCGAATTGCTTTCTCTGGGACCATGCTAATGCTACGTCTGTAGGCCTACACATCATTGGGCCAGGTTAGATGGGAGGCCAAATTTTAAGACCAAACCGTAACAACCGTAATGACTGAAAGTGCCTTCTAAATTCATATCCTTTACGTAATATCGTACCCAATTTTATAGGTACAGTGACCGTTGATCTAGAGTTTAGGAATTGTGACTCCACATCCCAATCACGATCACACGAAATTGTCATGCGTCTCATGTTCAGGACCACTTATTATTCAACCAGTGATTTAAAATTTGCGCGAAATTCAATTACATAGTCAACTTGATAGATCATTTTATTCTCGTTATTGCTAGAATTTTTTCACTTCATTTTTTGTTTTACTACGCCCCAAAAGAGGGGATGCTCATAGCTACAAAGACAGTTTTCAGGGACAGTTTTCGGTGACAAGATCCTTGGAAAAATGTTGTTTTTTTTGGGTTATTTCTATATATATTTTGTCCAATACATGTATATATTTTTGAGAGAATAATTTCTTGGTTTAGAATTTAAGCTGAAAGCACGCTGGGGTACAACTTTTAGGGTTTTTTTCTGCATTTTGCAGAGTTTATCGGACTATGCCTACTTTTAACCAAATATTTGGCCAGGTAAACGCTCCGTGATTTTATTGTAATTTACGCATGAATGAAAATTGAGCCAATTATGTTCTTAATGTCTATTGTAACATGAACTTAGATTATATATTGTCCTGACTATTGTTTGATTTAAAGAATAATCAAATATCTGAAATTTTACTTTTAGAATAGAATATGAAAAGTACAGAGCCGTTACACGCAGTGTAAAAACTCATTTTAAAATTTAAATTTTTTAATTCGTTCAAACGAAATAATTGTTTCCATTAAACACAATAATACGATCAAATTCTCAGTCTTAGCTCAATGTTTACCGCGTTCACAAGAGTTTCTTTCAATTAACATCAAATTCCTACTCGTAGGTAAGTTTAGCTTTCTATCATCTGAACAATGATTATGGATTTTGATAACTGTTCTCTATTGCAATATATATTTCGAGCTTTAAAACTTCGCAAGTGTACAAGCATCCCAACTAGCAATGCTCGCCTGGCCCAGATCTGTCTAGCCCTGACCAGACGCTTAAAGATCTGGCCCAGATCTGGTTGAGCACTGGTACCATATGTTGTAAGTAAGATAGTGCTGTCAGATCTGGTCCCGACCTGGTTTGGCACTGCTACCACATATAACAAAGAGTCAGTTCTGCCAGACCTGGTCCCGACCTGATTTACTCTGGGTCAGATCTGGTTTTGTACTGGTATCACTCATTTTTATAATGTGGTCGTATATTGTCGTCACCCCTGTCCGTCCGTCGGTCCGTCCGTCCACAATTGCTTGTGAAGGCGATGGAGACTACAGTTTTTGTCGGATTTGAATGAAATTTGCTGTGAGAGAAATATAGGAGATTGGTGGCGGCGAATTTTCCTCTGTTCTCCCTCCCGGTCCAGGCTTGACAAGCTCTCTTATACCACGACCTGGACCCTGGATGCCCAACACGCAGGCTATTGGCTGGCGCAGCTTTAATGCAAGCTGTCCACTCCAAACATGCATGCACTGCATTAATCTAGATTAATAATACAGGACACTCTCTCATCACCTTTTCAGTTAAAAACAATAATACAATATCAAATAAATTGTAGCTAGATTAAAGGGACTACATCAGAACTTATAAAGTGTCACATATAAATGAGATCTCGGACAAGTTTGAAATTGGCGATAAACAGTTTGAGTTATTGCCCTTGACTTAGTCAAAACGCGTTAAACTTGGTTTGTAAACGATATAGAGACTAAATTTTTCATTGGATTTGAATGAAACTTGCTGTGATCATTTATATTGATGAGATCTTGGACAAATTCAAAATAGGCTATTTTTTTCGATTAATGGTTTTTGAGTTATTGCACTTGACTTGACCCACCCCACCCCCTCAACTACCCGATTCCTACGAGGGGAAACCCGGTTGAAAATGTCGCAAGTTTATCTCGCCATTTGCCAGGATTGAACCCAGAAAGCAAGCATGTAAAAGTGGCAATTTACTCGCCCTGAATTTATTTATAACTGGCCTGTTCGATGTTAGCTTAATTAATTTATATGGTCCAAATTATGACACACCAAGTTTCTATCAAGAGTTAAACAAATTATTCTAATATTAATAACCCTAAAAGCAAGAAAATTGAAGCAAACCTGGCGAAGGACTAACCCGACAAAAAAGGCAAGGCTAGATTACTTTTTTTAATATAAGAAGAATTTCTCTCAATCGTAGAAAACAGAGATATTACCTGGATATTGTACTGATCACTAAAAAATAAGATAGTTCTTGATTGGAGGAGTTGAAGACTTATTAATAATGTAGTAATATAAAATAATATAAGAGTAAAAAGAAACTTAGACTATCTGTTTAAAACAGAAGTGTTGATAAATTGGTAGATGAGTTCCATGATTTTATATCAGTGGTCCGTGGGTGGAGCCAAAATATTCTGTATGGTGATAGGTATGCCGTTGGTTTCCAGGTAGTCCGTCAGTGCCTTACGAGATGGTTTCAATTCGGTGCATTGAATGAGAAGATGCGTCCTGGTGGCAACGTGTCCGCATCGGCATTTAAAGGGATAATAGGCGTTAGAACGAACATAAAAATTTAAGGTCCATCAAATTTGGACAGTAACAGTACATATCCATCAGTGGACTTACCTATACATCAAAATCCCTCTAAAATCCCCAAAATAAAGTAGTTAATCATAAAACGCTTGAGGCATCCATCAAGCGATTTTCAAATCGTGTAAATATAAAGGGAAGTAACTCTAACATGTGGGTTTTCACGCGTCCTTGACCCCTACTGTTGAATTCCACAATGATGTTTTAGCGTTGACTTACCAGACGCTTTTATTCTCAAACTGAATGGAATCGTCGCTGGCTCACTTTTTTTTTAAATGCCGAATATATTTTTATTGTGGCTTTTTAAAATTTGGTAAAGTGTGGGATGCATACTTATTTAACTAATAGTCAATATGAAACACAAATATAAGCCGTAGTACGAGTGTATTCTAACGCCTATTATCCCTTTAATGGCATTGAACTGATGGTCTCGCATGACATGGTTGGTGCGTAGTCTGGTTACCAGTTTGCGGATGGCTACAGATGGATGGTTAATTTTGGTTTGGTTTGATATCTTCGGATCAATCTGGTATCTATCGGTGTTGAGGTTCCTTAGCATGTCGTCCCATTTCTGGTTGATCTTAGAGCACACGAGACTGCAAAATTCTTCATACGAGAATTTTATAGGCTCGATATTCTGTTGGTCTGGAAGCAGTATGGAGTAAGAATAAAAGCCAAAACTTGTTGGTTCCTTCTACAGAACAGCACACGCCCCATTGGAGTACTGGAATTAGATCGAAGACAGTGTTTCAAAAGCCTAGGATCTTGACAAGCATATAATCATACTTGGAGATTTTAATGTTAACTTCCTAACCTCCCAAAACAGGGGATTACACAACATCATAAGTCACTTTAACCTCACACCACTTATCTCGGAACCTACCAGAATCACAGATTACTCCGCAACTTGTCTTGATCTTATCATTGTCTCTTGTCCAAATTTGATCCAATATGTCGATGTAAATGACCATGGAATCAGTGATCACTCTTCTACTCGTGTCAATGTCCAATTCAAGCAGAGTGCTGACAAGTCCCACAAAAGACGAGTATGGAAATACTCCAAGGTTAATGTTGTAGAGCTAACAGACTTCTTTCAACATACAAACTGGAACTCTATTTTCCGCTTCCACGGCCCTGAAACTATAGCTAACGAAATCTCAAAAGTTATCATCAAAGGGATCACCACGTATATACCCAATAAAGAAGTAACAATCCGTCCCAAAGATCCCCCGTGGTTCAATGGAAATCTCCGGAAACTTATACGCTAAAGAAACAGAAAATATATATAAAAAAAATACAAATTATCACGGGTATCATCATGTTACATCAGGCAGGCCAAACTCCAATACAATGAAAAGCTAGATTCTAACATCAACAACAACTGCTTTGGTGAAAAGGACTGGTGGAGACTATTAAAATCCCATGCCCTAAAAAGCAGAAATTTTCATTCAACGCTTCCTCCTTTACTGTCGGAAAATGAACTGTTCTTCGGTGATCAGCATCTGACAGAGCCCCTCTCGAGACTGTTTAATATTCTTCATTCTTCATCCATTTACCCAAACGAATGGAATATGCCAACGTTGTACCTATATATAAAAAAAAGGAGACATCTTCTCATGCTCAAACTGCAGACCCATTTCTTTGCTTAGCTCACTTGGTAAAGTCTTTGAGAAATGTATATTCAAGTACATTTATAATTTCCTACTTGAAAACAATATTTTTAACTTCTTTCCAATCAGGATTCAGACCCAACGATTCTACCATGTACCAACTGATCGACATAAGTGACTACATGTATATTCTTAAAAACCTTGATGATGGTACTGAGGTGAAAGCTATATTCTGCTTTCGATCGCGTTTGGCACAAATGTCTACTGTAAAAAATGTATCAATTAGGTATTAGAGGGCAGTTTCACTCTCTTCTAGGCAATTACCTCCACAACCGAAACCAGAGTGTGGTTATAAACGGTCAACATTCCGACCGAAAACACATTCAGAATGGGGTACCACAAGGCTCAGTTCTCAGGCCCCCTCCTGTTCAATATCTACATCAATGATAACGTGAATAACATCAACGCTAATATCCGACTGTATGCTGATGACACGTCCCTGTACGTCCCAAGAAATTTTCAACTCTGCAAAAATGCTGGTCGATGTCGATAAAGTCTTGATCGGTCGTGATGGAGTTGAACGAAAGAAAATCGAAGAAATCGTTCAGTTCCTTCGAAATACTGGCATTCATCGTGAAAATTTGAAGTAAAAATCATAAAGTACAAAATGTTTACGACGTCGTAATAATAAATAATAAATAATTAATAAATTGGGCAGGTGAGTATGAATGAATTGTGTATTGTTGTGAATATCATATTATTGTATTGTACTGATTATATGAATGAATGAATAATAAAAAAGAACAGGTGGGAGAGAACTGTTTTACACAGATGTTTTATTTTTTGTTTTTATACGCCCACATTATATTGTTGTCGTATATGTCACCCCTGTCCGTCCACAATTGTTGTGGACACGATAGAGAGCTGGTTTCGTGATGGATTTTGATGAAACTTGGCGTGAGTCTTTGTAATCACCTAAGGATGAAATTAGACCAATCGAAAAATTATTTTCTATGCGTTGAATATAACCAAATCAGACCAATCGAAAAATATTTGATATGAGTTATTGCCCTTGTTCTTAAATACGTGTGTGCCTCTGTTCTTGAATTCTTTGTGGACACGATAGAGAGTTGGTTTCTGGATTGATTTTGATGAAATATGGTGTGAGTGGTTGTAATCACTCGCGGATAAACCATATTTCTGTTCAATCACTGCTTCGATAATACTTTATCAACCCAACCCCAAATAATACTAATACAGTTATTTGGTATCTCAACCGCTATATTCTGTAATTCTAGCTTCATGCTACCTTTATTAACTATCGATGTAACAGCTTGATTGTCCGAAAACCACTTAACTCTCCGAAAATGAACTACAAGAAGAACTTTTCCCAGCCTTCTCAACTGACCAATAGCCATGCACTTCCTCAGTGTATGATGCCTCAACACAATAACCACAATAACCTTCGTCACTAGCATCTGGATATACAATACGATCACAACACGGATCAAACAGTAATGGTTTCTCATTGATACATGCGATATTATGTAACCAAAATTCTAATCGACTTAAACTAGAATCACCCAATTTGATCCTTGTGTTCCATCCATTAGCCAGTGCTACATCAATTGATAATGACCTCGACATAATTTGCGATACATTTCCAATAACTATTGACATAGATATTATTTGTCCCACGACAGTTGCAATCTTGCGAATCCTCAACCAATTTGTACTCATCATAAATCAACCTGACCTGCTTAACACATTTCTATAATCTATCTATCCTTGTTTTGGGGATTTTCAAAAATCCAACATCTGCATTTACTATAACGCCAAGCCAGACTAATTCTTGGGTCGGTTCCCAAGTAGACTTCTCATTTTTTGGAACAAAACCACTGATTATCAGATCACGCTTAACCTCTCTACTCACTACCTCAGCCATGCCCTTTTCGCCGCATGCACCAAATCCATCATCAATAAACAGTGGCGGAGCCAGGTTTACGTCCCGGGGGGGGGGGGGCGAGATTTCTGAGGTTGCCCGAATTTCGAACTTAGTTATGAGAGGAGTTTTCTTCGAGAGAAACACTATTGTTATTGGCAGAGTATTTTCACTCTTTCTAGAACACATGATACTACCCCCTTAGGAGATCCATAAGTATTCAGTTTAATTTACGGGATGTACTGTTTTCACCCGATTTTGAATGAGATTTTTGGCTAATGGATATGTTATGTTTGTATGGATTTTATCATTTCGATTTTTTTTTTAAATTTCAATTATCATAGATATCAACTTTAGTCATACATAGTTTTACGTGACTTTCTTTATAATCGGAATCAAGTTCCTTGCCGCATGCATCACATGCAACCCGTTGTCGATACAATCGTTTACGTGCAGAAGACATTGTTTTGATTTCTGTGTCAATTTGCTAAATTGCAACAGTGCAAGTTATAACCAGGCCAAACAATTCTTGACAAAAGACAAAAATATTTTTGAACAATATTTAGTGCGTGTTTATCGATGATCGATGGAAGATAGAACAGGTGTTATTCTAACGAAATTTCACTCTGAAATGATCACAGCTAGAGGACACGCAATGTTATGTGATTATAATGATAATTATGATCTTTTTTCCAAGGGAAGTAAGCCAGGGAACTCATGTGTTTTTAGTTGAAACCTTATCAAACTTATTTATTTTACATTTTTTTATTGGTGGAATTTTTATTGATTTATTTGATTAATAAATGATCTATTTTCCAAGGGAAGTAAGCCAAGGAACTTGTTAACTTTTTAGGTGAAACCTTACCGAATTGTCTTAATTTAAGGCAATTCGGGCACCGATTTCCATTTTTTTTTAACAAATATTGTATGTCATACAATATTTATTGAAAAAATCGAAATATGTGCCCGAATTGTCTTTTTTTGGTTGTGTAAATAAAAGTTCTAAACTCTACTTTCGGGCTGCGATTTCAATTTTTGAAATATGTAAAATATAATCATAGCAATGACATTCGGGCAGTGATTTCGATCCTTAAATAATATGAATTATGAAATATTATTATAGGAGAATAAAATTGGGCTATCAATTTAAAAAAAATACAGTTATAGTAATATAGGATATTCGGGCAAAGATATGATTTCATTTTTAAATTCCAAAAAAATGCCTTGCCCGAAAAACTAGCCTTTGGGGCTGCGAGGGAGGGGGGGGGGGGGCTGCCCCCCCTGTGGCTCCGCCACTGTCAATAAACATAACAATACATTTACCTTCACTACATATCTTAGTAAATAAATATGGGGCTGTACAAATACCAAACGGTAATACCAAATACTTAAAATAAACAGTTTCGTTTATTAGAATTAAATACCCATGAAAACCCCAAGTTGTATTTCAAAAAATTTCCTTTAAGTTTGTTCTTTAAAAACCTTTTTAGGCATAAAAACTAGAAGCCTATTAATCCCTTTTCTAAAATTTTTATTACTCTAAACTAAAATAAATTTTTAGTTACCCTAATGCCGCCGGGATTTAACGGGCTCTAAACCCTGTTCCCCTTTTAAAATCTTTAGCCTTAAAAAAATTAAAATTAAAGGAGCGTTATTTTTTATTTGGAAATTTGAAAAGGGTTTTCTTACCTTCCCTTAATTCAAAAAAAATTAGCTTCAATTTTCCCCAAAAATTTTTTATTTTGTCTCCTTAAAAATTTTACTTTGTAAAAGTTTTCCCCCAAAAAAGAAAATAATTTTCAAATTTTTAATTTCTATTCCATCTACCTTTCCCTAAATTTTTTAAGGGGAATTTTCTTCTTTTGATTTTTAAAAAATTTTGGGGTTTCCCGGCCCAAAACCTAAAAAACCCCCAAAAAAAAAAACGAAGAAAAAAAGGAAAAAAAAAACGGAGGGAAAAAAAACCCCCAAACTGGAAATTCCATTGAAAAATTCGGGTGGTTGTTAAACAGCCTTTAAAATGGCCCCTACCCCCCCCTTTAGGGGGAAAAAATTCCGAAAAAAAGAAGGTTGGAAAACCCCCAAAAAAAAAAAAAGGCCGAAAAAATGAAAAGCAAAAATTTCCCATTAAATTTTTATGAAATCATGCTCGAATTTAAAAAATCAACCCCCCCCCCCTGTGGTTTTAATACCCTTCCCCCCAAAAAAAATAGTCCCCCCCCCCCCGTTGATGGATTTTAAAAAAATTTCCCGAAATTTTATGAAGTTAACTTCAATAAATTTTCCCCCGAAAATAAAAAAATCGTGGATTTTAAAAGCCTTCCCCCCGTCAAAATCCTCGGGGGGGGGGGATTTTGTTTTTTTTTTGGGGGGAAAAGGGTTTTAAAAATCCGGGGGGGGGGGGGGGTGGTTTTGCTCTTACTGGGGAAATTCTTTGAATCTTAGCTTAAAAAATTTCAAGGTTTCCCTTCCTTGTGGTTTTTTAATTTTCCCTTTTTTTTCCCGGGGGGGGTTTTTTTTAATTTTTTTTTAGGTTTTTATTTTCATTGGGAAAAGGGGGGGGTATTTTTTTTGCTATTTTCGGGGAAATTCTTTTGAATCAAACCTTAAAAAATTTCAAGGTTTCCCTTCCTTGTGGTTTTTAACTTCTTTTTTACGGGGGGGGGTTTTTTTTTAATTTTTTTTTAGGTTTTTGTTTCCCCTTGGGAAAAGGGGTATTTTTTTTGCTATTTTCGGGGAAATTCTTTTGAATCAAACCTTGGGAAAAAATTTTGGAATTTCCAGCCTTGTTTTTTTTGGGTCTTCTTTTTTTCTTTGGGGTTTTTTTTTAATTTTTTTTTAGGTTTTTTTTTTTTCATTGGAAGGGGGTTTTTTTTTGCTATTTTCGGGGAAATTCTTTTGAATCAAACCTTAAAAAATTTCAAGGTTTCCCTTCCTTGTGGTTTTTTTTTACCTTCTTTTTTACGGGGGGGGGTTTTTTTTTAATTTTTTTTTAGTGTTTTATTTTCATTGGGAAAGGGGGTGTTTTTTTTGCTAGGGGGGAAATTCTTTGAATCAAACCTCCGAATTTTTCAAGGTTTCCCTTCCTTTTTGGTTTTTTTGGGTCTTCGTTTTTTACCTGGTGGGGGTCTTCCTTTTTTAGGTCTTCGTTTTTTACCTCGTGGGGTCTTCCTTTTTTAGGTCTTAGGTCTTCGTTTTGTACACACCCATATTTAAAGAGTTCAGAGGTATACACCAAAGTAACAAGACTCATTTCAGGGTTTGTTTTGGTAATTAGCTTAACTGCTCCACAGACTCCCAAAAAGGTTACGTAATTTGGTATATAGCTCAGTAGATCCTCTTTAATTCCCATTCTTTATAATATATGGTTTCATTGTCTATTTTTATCATACTATTAAACCAGATAGGTAACATTAGTTTCACCTCAAACGGTTTTTTATCAATTTGCCTTTAAATGTGATACATAATATTCTGTGATATTTTCTTCAATGATCTAAGTATTCTTCCATGCTAAGTCTGGCGAGAACCGGTAGTCTCCTCCTTAAAAGGACCCCACTGGAAATAAGTTTTTAACTTTTGTGGGTCATCCCAGGGTAATGGGCTGCAGTGATATCTCTTAGAATAATGAAGAAATTATTTTAGTTTTAAAATGTTAAACGTTTTTATTATATAATCCTTGAACGACATTTAGAAGTATCACAGCACATTAATAGACAACAATATTATTATGGATATAGACTTCTATTTATTAATTCAAACACAACGTTTCATTACACATACAGGTAACGTTATCAAGTGATTATTAATAAATAGAAGTCTATATCCATAATAATTGTTGTCTATTAAAGTTTTTATTATATTTTTTTTGTTAAACACCTATCATCTCCAGTGCTCTATCATTTTAGTGCTTTGTATTATTGGAATGTCCTGATACATGTATTTTAAGCCTGTTATCCTAAATAAATATTATTATTATTTCCTTGTGAGTTAAGGGACGGACATTCTCTCTTGAAATGACCAAATCTTCCACATGAATAGCAACTGCCTCTTGTTGGACGAGCACGAAAGAACTGATTCGTAAAAGTTGTCAGGATGCTTGTATTCTCATACGGTGTAGATGGACCTTGAAATAGAGTACTAGATGCAGAATTTCCGTCTTTTCGAAGTAAGAGACTTAGACTTTCCATCCTTGCGTTTCTTCAAGGCTCTATTTTCAGCTCTAGTAGTGCGTTTCTCATCATCTGAATCACTGAATCTCATCTTTCAAAGCTTAAACTTCTGGTCAGAATCAGCCATCTGGCTTCTAACTTCAGCCAAAATATCCGCCAAAGAATTGATTGCAGAATCCATTATTGAAATCAAGGAGAAAGCCAATGAATGATATCAATTTAAAGTAGAAAAACCAAGTAATCGACAAATAAGTGTATAATGATAATACAACTCAAGATTTAAACAAACGATAAGCAAGTAAAAATCATCAACCTAACACGACTGCCGAGTTCGACCTGAATGACTTGCTAGTATTCATAAACATGAACACTAATTACTTTAACAACTCTTTACGTATTACTACGCAACCGAAGAGAAGGATGAACTTTAATTAAAAATCAAGAAAAATCTTTCATTTACCGATAATTCTTGTCAACCTCCCGGACAAATCGGCTGCCATTATAAATGTGGGCGTATTACGATGGCCATCACTATTTTTATAGAAGGTACCATAAAATTTTCTAAACATTCAAAGAATATGAAGTCCGAGATGGCTGTCAAATAAAACTGGTTATGGGATATTTTCAATAATACACGCAATGTAATTACGAATTATGTATACAAGTATGTTTATTGAGACAAAGATTTAAAATATTATGGAATCATCGAATGTGTGTTGTACATGCCAAAATCTAAGATAGCCTTGCGAAGCAAGGTGACATACGCCCATTCATTTCTATTTTATAGAGAAATTTTAAGCAGACGAAATAAAAATCAAAAGAATCCATAAATTAAAGAAAACATAAATAGTTTACATGTAGGTTTACGGTAGAGACAATATCTTAGAATAAGGATTTTAGGAATAAAAAACCAACGTGTTAACTGACTACATCAAAACAACAGTAAATTCCTCGTCTAAATGTTTAAAATTGGACATTAGTGTGTCTGACTGTAAACTGGCCATAATTTATATATTGTACCCTAATGCGCACATGTGTAATTTGTTACACCACCTCCTCAATTTACATGCAGCCTTGAGAAGGACGGATAATATCAATGTAGAGGAAATTAACAATATTTATTGTAATATATAACTGTGTATAATAATGTCTGCTATTATAAAAATCGATGTACTGGAACTCCTTTACCTTATACTTCAATACTGATCTAGACCACTTGTCACACTGATCTTAGAAATGGTTCACTAGAATTTTAGAACTCTGCTGAATCAATGGATTCTTGGGTTTTTGGCTCACTTCGTGGTGCTCACTAAGCTTGAATAAACAAGGAGCAAATGGTTTAGTGCTAATATTGTTCAAAACCTTGGCCGAATTAATGGTAATGAGCTAAGATGGTTTATTGTAAATTCATCATCATAAGAAAGTGGTAAACATCTCAATATTCAGGAATAATTTTTTTTTTTCGTAGGTCGAGCAATATTGTTTGCTTCAATTTATGAATACCATGTATCAAAACTACAGAAATGTGTCCCTGGACTTATCTGAATCTTTTAACTTAAAAAAGCCTACCATTAATGGTTATACGCCAAAACTATTTTAAAAACTTACGTAAAATTTCATGGATCATGAAGCCCCTTGTTAATACCGTGACAATATTTATCATTCTAATCGACAATTTAAATGATATATATTTTTAAAGATAATTTGTAAACAAATTAAGGGAAGACATTCAAGATAAAAACCAAGTTGCCAGTCCTGTCTATTTCATTCTGGGAATTTGAAAAAGGAAGTCTAATAACAACATGGTGATAATAATTGGTCATTATTGACTGACCTAAATATCTTTAGATACCAAGACCCGGAGCTTGTTGACTTAGCTCCTATGCCTCGTTTGGGCTTCTTTATTGTTATTTTATGATCCTTATAGACTGTCCTAGATATCGTAGACTAAGATCCAGTCCACACATATTCCCTCAAGTTATCAATGATCAAAAGTTACTTTCAAGTTTCAAATAAACCTGTAATTAGATTTTTTGTATTTTTATCTAAAATATATTACCTGAAAATATACAAATAAATTGATTTATTGCCTTTGTTTATATGTGAGATTTATTTCTTATCAATAATCTCAATAAATGGTAAAGGGTCTAAATTTTAACTTTATAATGTAATCCTTTTCTTGCAAAATATAATACGTGTAAAGAAAATGGATTCCTATTCATTCCTTAACTTTTCTATCTTCTACCTGTGTTTGAATGAAATAAAAGTTAATAAGAAGAAAGACAGTATCTTTACGCTAGAAATTGTGACAGACTAGAATCAGTCCTCAGATGTTCCTTTTTACAACGATGAAGATAAATATTTTTTTCTTTTAATATATTTTTTCTTTGTCTTGTAAAACAAGTTCAATTTAAATTGAAGATGGAGTTTCTGTGTCTGAGACTAGATTTCTCTGAGAAACACACTTTAAGTACCAGATGATCAAGTGTAGTGACTTGTATAATTTCATGAAGCATTGCACAAAAGCTTTTAAATACAGTAACAGCATTTATTGTTCAAACCGCCAAACTTAATGATATATTTTTAAAAGATAAATTGTAACCAAATGAAGGGAAGACATTCAAGATATAAACCAAGCTGCCAGTCCTGTCTATTTCATTCTAGAAATTAAGAAAAGGACTTCTAATAACAACTTGGTGATTACAATTTTCTTTTCGAACACGAATACAGAGGGATTAGATGGGGGTCAACTAGGATTTGAAGTAGCTCAGCTTTCAGGACTGCGTTAAAGGCAGAACTTTTAGGGTGATGTACAGCTTTTAGGACCAAGTCCTTGGTAGTAGAACCAATTGCTTACTAGCAATAGATGATGTTGCTAACTTCAAAGATCAAGGCCAGGAGGTCTTATTGACCATCTCTAGATACCAAGATCCGGAGCTTGTTGACTTAGCTCCTATGCCTCATTGGGCTTCTTTATTTTTATTTTATGATCCTTATAGACTGTTCTAGATATCGTAGACTAAGACCTAGTCCACACACCTGCCTGGTTTAATCTCAACCAGAATCTACTTTCTTCCCTTCGTGATCAATGATCAAAGGCATATTTTTGGTTTCATTTATTTTTAAAACTTTGTTTATCAGCAATGATGCTAATTATTATTGTGATAAGGATTGTGCAATACTTTCTCCTAAAGCTGAACGTCAACTACATCTAAACCTATTCAGTTCTAAAGGTATGATTCTTAGATACAGTCAGCTCAAAAACATAAAATCTCTTTTTAAACCTGAAATAAATTGAAAATCTTCAAGCCAAAACAAAAACTTTTGTTATATGTTGGAAGTCAAAGGAACACCTCTGTTGAATCTCAATTTCTACTATTGTAAAATATAAACTATCCTATTTACTTTTATTCCATTCTATCACTGGGACGACAGAATTCAAAAAAGATGTCGCAAGTCCAAGCTATTGAACCAGATTTAAATGAGAAATTTGCCTTATTGTTTTATTAACTTTGGCAGTTACCTCAGCTTTGTATATTGGTTTAATTCCACTATACAACAATATTATTTATGAATTCCAGTATAATTATACCAGTTAAATTAAAAGGGGAAATATGTAAAAAAAATATAATATATTTCTTGAATTTCCTACTTAATTGTATATACTTGATCTAAATTAATTTGTTTTAAAAGGGTTAATGATAAATGGAAAGTACTAATTTTTAATTAAACGTTTATTTCGCTTACATCTGTTCAGTAGATTTCTTACGCCTAACAAAAGCAATATAGATCTAAGATGTTTACATAAACTTTTAAATAATTAAATTAACTATTGGATTTTTTTTTAATTACAACTCTTAAATATGTTCAGGGACACATTTGGCTAGATTTTGATGTGAAGTTTTCATAAATTTGAGCCAAAGAAATAATTCGGCTTTCAACATTAAAAAGACGCCCTTCAATGTTTTAAATAGAACGAGACATTTACGAAACCTGTATATTTTAAAAACAACACACCAAAACTTATTCATTTTAATTTATTCTTTAGAACCAAATTGTAAGAATTCACCAACCAAGTCCATTTTAAAAGCAACAAGCCCGGAGTTACTCATTTCTAGAAATCATTTTTTAAGAGATAAATCTTGAACTTTTATACGAAACTTTTACATGAGATAGCTTTGAATAAAGATTAAATTTCAACTGATTCAAAACGGGAAATTCTTGAAACTATCGTATCAACTAAGAAACTAAAGAGTCAACTGAGAAACTAAAGAGTCAACTGTGAAACTAAAGAGTCAACCTAGAAACGATGGTTTCAGCTGATAAACTATGATATTTACTTAGAAAACTAGGGCATTAAATTCCATGACTATGATATTAACTTACAAAACTATGGTATAAGTTACATGTACTTAGAAAACTATGGTATAAAGTTACATGTACTTAAAAAACTATGGTATATAGTTACTTAGAAAACTATGGTATATAGTTACTTAGAAAACTATGGTAAATAGTTACTTAGGAAACCGTGGTATTAACTGAGAATCTGGAAATGGAAGAAAACTACTCAGAAACTAGTTTTGTTAACTTTTATCTTAGATGTCTTACAGACGAGAGGGTATGGAGCTCAATTATGGTCAGAATAAAATTCAGTGAAGAAATCACTAACACCGTAATGCAAAAAACATTTTACCTTTAATGTAAATGTCTTTTGTACTAATACCTAAAATGCATCATGCATGTAACATAATGCAAACGACATTTTACCTTAAATGCAAATGTTGTGTGTACTAATACCTAAATTACATTGTGCATCAAACCTTTAATGCATTAGTAAAGTGTCAAAATACTAATACAATCAACAAAATACCACTAGTGATTTGACGCATTACAAATCACACTAAACATAACTACTTCAACACAGTACAAGTTACATTGCATCTTTGTATTATCTCGACTGCATTAACTTCCACTATATGCAAATGAGCTTATGGACGGAGCTTAAAATGTCAATTATTTATATTAACTAAATATTCCCTGTAAACGTCCATTTCGTCCTCAAACCAGCTCGTGTCCAAATATTTTCGACTGTGTCAAACAAATGTATTAGATTAAACTCTATGTTCATAAGCTGTTCATGACTGATTCATAATCAAATCGGAAGAAAATGAAATAGCCGTTTCGAAATCATAACGCTAAATATCGAGGTCTCCAGTGGTTTCGTACCTAGCCATTTCCTACCCTAACATTTTTCTCTTAATATGACGCAAAGGCAACCTTGACAATCCGGTAAGCACACCGAATCAATTGTGACTTCCTTATTACTTTACTGACCGACCACTTTTTGTGGCCAGTGGATACACTCATTTTTAGGAATGATTGTAATTGTTGTAATTAAATAAAACAAAAAACGACAAATTTGTTATTCATTTGTAAATAAATTGGCCAGTTAGTGATGAAGACTCTTCATGGCTAATTTTTGAAAAATGTTCAATTTTTGAACAGTCCACGCTGATGGTATGAAAATACCATTTCTTTGGAATATGCCCAGGTCTGAAGGCAAAATTGGCCATGAAGAATCTTCATCACTGACTGGCAAGTTACTAGGTTTGGTAGAAAATACTATTATATTGGAGTTTTTAGGACATTCTCACGAAGAGTCTTCATCACTGACTAGCCAGTGAGTAAGTTTAACATGAAAAGACCATTATATTGGAATTTTTGGGATATCCATAGGTCTGAAGGCACCATGTGGTTAGGAATCTGCCAATTCCATCAATTATCCCCTACCGACATCACCGTGGAATGTTCAAAACTTGGCCATTTTTTCAAAAAATGGCCTTGGAGAGCCTTCATCACTGACTGGCCAGTGAGTAAGTTTGGCATGAAAATACAATTTTATTGGAATTTTCAGGATATTCACTGGTCTGAAGGCACTATTGGTTAGGAAGTTGCCAATACTGTTAGGATTTCGAAACGGCTATTATGTTTTCTTCGATTTGATTACGAATCAGTCACGAACAGCTTATCATCTATATTAACTCAATACATTTGTTTGACACAGTCGAAGATATTTGGACACGAGCTGGTTTGAGGACGAAATGAACGTTTTAGGGAGCATTTAGTTAATATGAATACTTGACATTTTATGCTCCGCCCATAAGCTCATTTGCATATAGTGGAAGTTAATGCAGTCGAGATAATACAAAGATGCAATGTTACTTGTACTGTGTTGAAGTAGTTATGTTAAGTTTACAAAATCCGCGACTATGATCCGCGACTGTTGATTATGTATAACAGAATAAAATTGTGTAGGTTGCGTAAAAATAAATCATAATAATAATAATCATGGAAGCTACAAACGTTCTTCTTAAGAAGATAAGAAGCTCTTAGAAGGAAAGGTGGACATTTCAAAATATGCTTTATTTTCTGTCTAGAAGTTCTATATGAAAGATATTTGAAATTTACGAATTCTGGTTGAATAGAATCGAGCATGCTTCTAATAATTGTAAAGGCCATTTTAGCAGGTAGTGGTAGTAGAACCTCAAATACATTATTGATAAGGGATAGATAGGTATAATTTTCCCCGATCCTTTTCACTGTTGTGAATAAAATATTGTTCATATATATATAAAAATAAAAAAAAATACATTTCTGTCTGTCTGGATGTAGAAATTGTGCTTTAGGTATTTGAGGTTTGAAACTGACAATGAGACAACTCCCTGAAGTACTGACACAGGCATTAGCCATGTACAATATACCTTGTATATTGTATGATGATTTTTTAGTCCAAATTCTTCAGTACTGATGTGAGTGTATAATGTTTTATCAATGATTGATAATACTGAAAAATTCAGTTTCAAATCAATTTATTGGCATTGGAATATGTATATTGTGTTATTATTCAAAAACTAAAGAATATCACTTCTTACCTGACTCCAGTTCTCTACGTACTGGAATTCTGTTTACTTTCTAGAATCATGTTCACTTTCTGGATTTCTGAGTTCACAATCGGGCACCTGCTTAAAAAGATCTTAAAAACAGTTGGCTGGTTCTAAAGTAGATGACACATTGACGTCGTTTCCATCTGAAATGGGAAATTAAAATCACTGGATATAAAATATACTATTCAAATTCTGATGTATGTCAGCAATTGTAAAGCTTCAATTTCCCTTAAAAAAAATTATATTATATTTCTTTTAAAAAAGCAACAGAAAAGGACATTTTGATCACATTAGTAAATTCCTTACAGAATTAAAATAAAAGAGCACTTACAATTCCCAATTGATGCTTGTTTTTTATTATTCTGTGTATTCTAATTCTTTTCTCAATTTTTTGTCTTGAGTTATCCTTTGGATCTTCTTTGTAGTCTTCCTGTTTTGCCCCAATTGTGTTGACATGGAAAGAAATATAAGAATTGTTTACTTAAAAATGAAAACCAGTAACGTCATTTAAACATATAAAACTATATCTCGACGTTTTTAAAACTTAAAGGGGTCAGTAAACAAATGATGAAAAGTTACACCTGAAAATGTTTCTATAATATGCTTTATATATAATAAACTAATAAAATAGTTTTGGCGTTTAAAAATTGGTGGTTTGGTTTTCGGGGTTCATATTTTACATAAAGAATGATTTAGGAGTAAATATGAAACAAAACGACCCTTTACTAAATAATACTTACCAAAACATCTCCATATAACTTATTTCTTGTTGATATCCTTAATGGCGGTTTAAACTCCCTGTACTGCTTATGTAAAGATTTGAATATGTTGAAACAATAGTGTGGGTGAAAAGTGTTCAGATAAAGCTCACTGTAGTGGACAGGGATTGGATGGTAGTGATTTGTGCTCCGATAGTTCAGTTCAGAATTTGCTGGTTTGGAATTCTGAACTTTTAATTGGTTTGTTTGAATTTTGATCCAATCAGAATAAACACTGTATGTGCTGGGTTTGATTTTTGAAACAATGAAACAGGCTGTATTGAAGAAGACAGTTTAAAGAGAAATAGATGGTGAACTTTGTTCTAAGAATGTTAAAAATAGCGATGGCCATCGTAATACGCCAACATTTATAATGTCAGCCAATTTTTCTGAGAGGTTGACAAAAGTTATCGGTAAATGATGTAAGATTTTTTTTGAATTTTAAATAAATTTCGGGGAAAGGAGGGATTGATTCTCCCTGATGTACAGACCTATGGTGGACCAAATATTTTATTGAGATCTGGATCTGTTGGATGGTTTTCTTTTTTTCTGTTCTGATCTAAAAATTAAAAAAAAAGTAATAACTCGCCCAATGGACGAGAAGTATGGTACCTGTTAAGTACAGATTGTTTTTAGTTTGCTATGAACAAGGCTGTCATTTAAAGTTGGTTTCCCTCATTAATTAGAGCCAAATTAAGCTTACTGATTGATTAATTGGGGTTTCTAATGAATAATCCATGTATTCTCAAGTTTAAAAGACCTATGTGGACGTAGAAATGCTTGTGGAATCCATTTGACTCTGATCTGCTTTGAAACGCTAAATTTAGACTCCATATTAACGTGACCAAATGACGTCATATGAATGAAGGCGTATAAGAATTGATTTTGTATTTTATTATTAGTGAGTTAAATAAATAATAGAGATAATAAATGGAATACCAAAATGCCATTGTTGTTATGAATGCGTGCATACTTAACAACCACAGCGTCCGGTTATATAGCTTACAGAATTAACAGACTGGATGATCAAAAAAAGATCAATGAACGAAATTTGAGACTTGACGTACATACCTATGGTAGTACCCTACCGAGGGGAATCCCGTCATAAATAGCCTAATTATACGAGTTAATTGGGACCATCTGTTTTTTTCCCAGTCATTAGAACACCTCTACTTCCTATTGATATAAGTATTACCGGTTCAATTATGTTATATATATGTATATATATGAAAATAAGGGAAACCAACTTTAAGTTTTGATTTTTGGAATATGCCACTATCATTTTCTGTTTATGGACATTTGAGAATTTCTCTTGAAGACTCTTATAATGGGCATGAACTATCTTGCTTGCTTTATTACTAGGGACGACAAAGAGTGCTCTGCCCGCACTATGGTGAATATTAAGTCATATAGGTCTTGCTGTATTTTAATGGGCTTTCCTAGTTTGACGCAATATGGAAGTTTCATCTTCGGCAATTCGATTTCTATGCGCTCAATTGGGGGTAAGGGTGAGATCGTCAAGTAAATGGTCGTCAAGATGGAAATGGTTAGAAACAGGCTTGTCTTTTTAAAATTAAAGGGGCCCAGGCTTGATTTTTAGGGGTCGTTTTGGGCCTTTGTTACATTTAAACAGTCCTCAGAAATATTCAAGCTCTGAGAAAATCGCAAAATACCTTGAAATATGCCTCAAACAAAAAATTTCACTTTTCATTTTTTTCCCGTGCTGTACGCGGCTGGTCTCCAGTCAGTCTGAAAATTGTGTGTCCTGTTGACAGAGTCTACAATTGAAAAATGCGTTGTAGTCTGTTTATATAGATGACCGCTAATGCACGACGGGAAGGATAACTCTTTGATTATCAAGACGAGCCGTTTTCCAATATGGCGGGACGTTCGTAATTTCTTAAGTCATTATGATTTTTCAAACACGGATAATTATGGATACACATGGATTTGAAGGCTCAAATTTCAAAGGTAAGCTCTGTAGACTATTTCTGATTAGCTAACCAAAAGATTTCATGTGTTTGAGGCTGTCGGATGAATGTCCGAAACAAATAAAGCCTGGGCCGCTTTAATATCTGATCTGCGTATGGCGGGGGAAAGCGGCAAGAACCGTTTCAAAACGGTCAGACGTCGCAATAAATCCTACTAAATCCAACCTTCTCACGGATTCACGAACCCTTATTTCTTGAAGATTTTCTCCATCAGCAAGTAGGTGTGCCCTCACAGATCTATGGCCAACATCAGGATGGTTGATTAATGACTGCTCTGTTTTTACATCAGATATTGTACTAAACTTCTTGTCATATTGGATTCCATACTCAGAAAGCCTTGTCCTTAATTTTCTCACACTTATTCCAAAGATTTCCCCAATATCTTTCTGCTTGAAATTACAATCAATCAAAAATTCCAGCTGGCTCAATGGTATGTCAATCTTTGGTCTGCCCGTTTTCCCGTACACTAATGTCGGTTCTACTCCTAAAGATTCTTCTTCACCAAGCACTTGTTGTTGATGAACCATGTTATCCACAAGATCAGATGCAGAAGACAGAATTCCATGGTATGGTCTATTTGAGGATCTTCAAACATCATCGATACCTCTGACAAGATACCAGACACCTTGTCTAGTTCTCTAGCAACATACTCAATGGATTGCCTACTTTCAAGTTTGTAAGCTAAATTTGTTATCATTCGTTTCAATTCCATAATGATTTCGGCAGCCATGATGAAAACAATAACAGTTATCTCGCCTTAATTTGGGAGAATATTGTGTGTATTAGAAAAAAAATTGACCTTGACATTGACCTAAATAAAGATATTACAAAAGATGTGTAGCATCTAATGCTATGGTAGATGTTTCAGGTTGTAAAATCAGTTGTGCATTAGAGGTTATATGTATTATGTAATAGAGGTTTCTTGTACTTTGTTTTTTTTTTTTTGCATTAGACGTATGAGGTATTATGTATAAGAAGTTTCATGTATTTTGTCTTTTGCATTAGACGTTTTAGGTCTTATGTATTGCATTATGTTACATTTGTGTTTTGAATTAGACATTATAGCATTAGGTTCTTGCCGCTTTCCTCCGCCATATCTGTGAGCATTAAAACGAGTGCGTAATTTGTTCTTTGTTTATCCCACATATTGTTTTGAACATTTTTTGAATGGAATTAAGTATATTACATTCGAGTTTTCACATGATAGGTGCTCCTGGATCGGGTATCTTTTATTCATAGAGTTACTTAAGAAATAATGAGTTTTTGATTTAAAGGGACATATTTTCCATCTGCTTGACATACATGGAGCACTCCTTAAGCCTGGAGGTACATCGGCATGTCTTCTGATTTCAACCAAGCTTATACGATTGTTTTCTTAAAACTGAAAGAGAGTGGGTACTCTAAACGATTTTTATGAAAAATAAAAAATTGCACTTTAGCGCAAATAGCAGCTAAAACTAGATTTTATGCCGATGTACCTCCAGGCTTAAGGAGTGCCCCATGTATGTCAAGCATATGGAAAATATGTCCCTTTAAATCAAAAACTCATTATTTCTTAAGTAACTCTATGAATAAAAGATACCCGATCCAGGAGCACCTAACATGTGAAAACTCGAATGTAATATACTTAATTCCATGCAAAAAATATCCAAAACAATATGTGGGATAAACAAAGAACAAATTACACACTCGTTTAAAGCTAACAGATCAGATATTAAATTATAAAAAAACAAGCCTGTTTCTAACCATTTCCATCTTGACGACCATTCACTTGACGATCTCACCCTTACCCCCAATTGAGCGCATAGAAATCGAATTGCCCGAAGATGAAACTTCCAAATTCTGTCAAACTAGGAAAGCCCATTAGATTGAAACATTAAATACAGCAAGACCTATATGACTTCACCATAGTGCGGGCAGAGCACTCTTTGTCGTCCCTAGTAATAAAGCAAGCAAGATAGTTCATGCCCATTATAAGAGTCTTCAAGAGAAATTCTCAAATGTCCATAAACAGAAAATATTAGTGGCATATTCTAAAAATCAAAACTTAAATGACAACCTTTTTCATAGCAAACTAAACACAAACTGTACTTAACAGGTACCATACTTCTCGTCCATTGGGCGAGTTATTACTTTTTTTTTCTATTTTCAGATCAGAACAGAAAAAAAGAAAACCATCCAACAGATCCAGATCTCAATAAAATATTTGGTCCACCATAGGTCTGTACATCAGGGAGAATCAATCCCTCCTTTCCCCGAAATTTAATAAAAATTAAAGAAAAATCTTACATCATTTACCGATAATTTTTGTCAACCTCTCAGAAAAATTGGCTGCCATTATAAATGTTGGCGTAATACGATGGCCATCGCTATTTTTTAACATATTTAGAACACAGTTCACCATCTATTTCTCTTTAAACTGTCTTCTTCAATACACTCTGTTTCATTGTTTCAAAAGCACATACAGTGTTTATTCTGATTGGATCAAAATTCAAACAAACCAATTAAAAGTTCAGAATTTCAAACCAGCAAATTCTGAACTGAACTATCGGAGCACAGATATAACCCTCTTACATATTGTGCAAAATATTCCAACTCATTCAATTTCAAGCATGTATATAGATTTGACTTGGTTCTAGTTGATGTAAAAAGTCAATTTTATCTTTGTCTCCTAATATTATTGATTTGATGTGTTCATTTAATAAGTGTTGTTTAATTTCATATTCAGTAAATGAAGCCACCAGGAGTTATGAGTCCTTAAATATATATATGCTCTGATTTAAATTTGAAGAACCCTGAACACATTACAAGTGTCACAATGCGGAAGTACACTGCCACACTGTCACAGGTAATCTACAAAATTAAATCTCTGGTAATTTATGAAGTGCTCAAACAGATGATTCATATTAAGCGACTAATCAATAATATCTCAAATAACTAGTGGTCAAGGGGGGAAAAACTCATTGTCCCTGCTATATGCAATTTTTTGGTACAGTAACACATACTACTAAAACGAATATTAAGATGAAAAGGCTCAGAAGTTGGATTTGTACGTCGATTCTGTCTTGTGAGCCTTTAACAAATATGTCGCAGAAAATATGCATGTTCGGACAATACGTCACAGAAGGTAGCATTCGTGAGATTCAGACAAAAAATCGCAGAAAAATCGACCCATAAGGAAAGGTTGCGCAATGTATCCAACGTGCATTCGTCCGTCCTTAATTGTAATTTGATGTGATTCTTTATATTGACGAGATCTTGGATTAAGTTCAACTAATGTTTCAACCTGTCTGTGTTAAAACACAACTACAGGCGTATCCTGCTAGGCAACCACTTGTCTAAAATAGAGATTATTTTGTGGCTATTCTTGAACTATTTTCCATTTCAAAAGCTAAATTCAGATCCTGAACCTTCATGGGAGCAATTAGCTCCTTACTCAACGTCTTTTGTATGGATTTTCCCCTCACCAAAGCAGCCATGATCCCCGACAACCTGTTAGAGTAGACAATTAAATGTCGCTGTGATAAATCGATACACTATTGTTGCCTATGAGAATACGAGGTTAAGTGAGAATCTGGCATGCCTTCGAATCAACTGATGATTGAAAACCAATAGCCCGCGTAAAATTCAATTTTCGAAAAAATCTGCAATAGTAATTCTTTCTCACAATATGTAACATTTGAGTAAGTGGACAAACCTCGAATTTCTGACGTCATCAGTTTTTGTGTAAACGATTAAAGACGTTTTTGTGCAAATGGCTGCCCCCAGGAAAAACAACATTTTGATGACTTTTTATGGAAATTAATGAAAAGAAGAAATCAAAATCACAATGTCAGTTGAGAAGTGGGTTAGTGAGAAGCTATTTGATTTATTGGGCATATCAGATAAATATATCGCTCAATATTTTGTTGGTTTAGCTGGAAAATCATCGAGTGTAGATGACTTTGTTTTTCGATTAAAAGAAACTGGAACAGTGGAAGTGGATGATAATATTATCGGTTTTACACAAGAACTCTGGAATAAAGTGAGTAGATCTTTATCAATCACGGCCTTTGGTAGAGGAACTAACCTACCTTTTTCTAATTCTGCTAACTATAGTTGTCTTGGCTTGACCTGTAAGTAGTCAATTAACCCATAGTCGATGCCTTTTAAAAATTTAGTAAACATTCGTTCTAAGATTCATTTCACCTCTAAAATTACTTATTAGTTACCTCATACTTTAATTTAATTTAGTGAAAGAAAAAAATGGTGTCTTAACTACAATAGGAGAAAGAATTAGGTAAACTGAAATGAACAGGTCAGAAAATAATCTAATCAATATATCTTATTTATTAAAGTTTATTTTTAATTGAAGGTTCCTCATAAACAGAAGTCTGTGAAATCTTTAACTACAGAACAACAATCACAGTTGGATTTAGAAAGAAAAAACCAGACATTTCAGCTTCTATCTGATGGTGATGATGATGATGATTATGAAATACCAACAAAGGTTGTAAAACACTGCAAACCATTTTTATAAACGTTCAGTTGAAGTATATATATTGATGTCACCCATGGTAGGATGTCAGTTCATCCACAATCGCACAAAATCAAAATCAACTTTTATTAGGCTTTCTCTTGTAGCAAACTTCTTTTAAAAATGAAAGTGATTTTATCATGGCAAGAGGAACAGCTCTTGTGCACTAATTGCTTGTACTTTCACATGAAAAATGGAGGCTTTTTTTGTCATGATAGTGTAAAGTATTAACAAGTTGTTATTCTCTATGTGCAGCAAAAAACACCCTGAACCCTAAATTATTGTGGCAGTATAACAATATTTTTTTCTTTTAGAAAACAAAGAAAGAGAACAAGAGACAAAAACATTTACGAAAGAAACAAGAGTCTGAAAGTAGCAGTGAAAGTGAAAAGTAGGTTTCTGAGACTGTCTTTATTTCTACTGTGTCAACACCCTATATAAAATCTTATCAGGACTGGAAAGGGATGCATATGAATTTTAGTATGCATCAGTTTGATAAGAAAATATCCACTATTAGAGAGATTTACAAGATAAACAAATGATCTAAAAACTCAGAGCGATTACCAGTACTTCAGGGAGGTATTGAAAGGGGATCTCATCTACCATGTACAAGAATTTTACTTGTAAAAGTGTTTTATTCCTTTTGAAAACAGTCACATTTGGTATAGATATTAGGGAATTCATCCTAGAGTGTAGTGTATTTTGAGCTCGACACCTATTATCATTTTAACAGACCTCAGTTGCTATAATTACGTATTTCGACTTTGGCGAAAACGTATTGTAATCGTTCGGATTATTTTATTTTATTTTATTTTTTTGTAATTCTTGGATGAGTTTGCAGACAAACTGGTAAAAGGTGCAGAAATTCTAAATCTACAGTTGATCTTAGAATGATTTCTATTATCAAATAAAACAAAACCGGAAGTTCTATCTCTGACAGGAAGTCAGAACCGGAAGTTGAGGTTTTTTTGCTTTAGCAAGTTTATTTTCAGTTCGATTTTGACCGGATTTTCAGATTTGAAAACTTCAATGTATTTGTCAACTAACAATTATAGGTTTTATGCAATTAGGTTAAATATTTTACCCACGATTTGCAATTCAATATTCAAGGGTCATCGGCAAAAATTTCAGACCGTGATTTCTCCTTTAATATAAATGGTAAAATTTTGAAACTTTACCAGTTGATAGGCGATATGATTATAATTTTTGAAAAAATGTGAAAAAAAAAATTCTACTTCCGGTTTAGCCTCAAATGACGTAATTACGTAACTTCCGGTCTATAACTGCTAGGTGAAAAGTGAAAACTGTTTTATAAATAACTTGTCAATAGTAATTGATTTGACCTAAATAATTAGGTCAAGCTGCCATATCGGCCGCCATTTTGAATTTTTGTTACAATTCTTAAACCCGAAATTCAGACACTACTGATAGACCGATTTTGATGAAATTTAGCACATAGATACAATGGATCATTATCTACCTTTTCTTGGAGACCGATTTTCAAATTTCGTATTTTCTTTCGAATTATTTAAATTTCGATTTTTTCAAATTAGGTCACTTTAACGGCTACGGAAGGTGTGACTCACTTAATCTATGACCTTGAAAATTAGGTCAAATAATATTCAATATATTGTCTACGAGTAGATATTTTTTAATTTGGCTTACTTAAAAAATTCATAGAGATAAGTGTACTTAAATACAGCAAAAATTGATAATTTTCATATTTTCGCCATCATTAACCGTTACGGAAGGTGTGACCTAATTATTTTATGACTTTGAAAACTGGGTCAAATGATATTCAATATATTGTCTAGATGTAGGTAATTGCAAATTTAGCCTACATAATATTTTAAGGCTCTCGAAATACGTTCATAATTGTAAGCAATTCTAGTTGTAAATGTTACCAAAACTCATGATTATGGTATTTCCAGGAATATTGTTAGAATTTATCATTGCAACTAAAAAAGTCTCTTGACTTACACACAAGCAGGCAGTTAGTAAGAGAAAAATATAACCATATAGCTGACCATCAAACTTAATTCTATATACTAACTATAGTTTTATGTTTTAGAGATGAACCAGTTAAGAAGAGAGGAAGATCTCTTTCAGCCTCAGATAGTGATGATATGGAGAAAGAGAGGTTAAATGATCTTCAAGAAAGGGATGAATTTGCTAACAGATTAAAGGATAAAGATAAAGAAAAAACGAGAAATATTGCTTCTAAATCAGAACAAAGGGTAATGTATTTAATATTCAGATAATTGGTAAATTGTTGCATGTCATAATATAGGCTATCTGTGAGTAGTTCAATCTGGCATAGATTACCATAGTACTATTGGGGTTTTTCAATATATATTACAGTTTCTCGGGTGGAAAAGGACCAATATGACATATCATTATTTTCTTTGCATTAAAGGGAAATTTTGAGTGGGGTCATTGAGAGCATTGATGCGCACCATTCTATTTCAGTCTGATCTCTTGCAATTCTATATAAACAAAATATTTTATTATGTCACTGATGTAAAAGCTTTCAATAATTATCTTATGTTGTTTCATTTCGTTTGTTTGAAGTAAAATGTTTACTTTCCAATATTGAAATCAGTTTTATTTTGAATTAGGCGTATGAGGAAGCTAAGAAGAGACTGCAGATGGAAACAGAAGATAGAAAGAAAATAATTCCAGAAATTCGTAAGAAATCTCGTCGAGATTATTTGAAGAAAAGACGAGCTGACAAATTATATGATTTAGAGGGAGACTTAGTTGATGAAGAGTTTCTATTTAAAGATGTAAAGTAAGATATACTTATAAAATATTTTCTCTGTTATAAACATACTCTTTGTATCAATTATAGAGCAATGTAGATATAATAAGCTATTTACTCAGATCTTCAGCCAACTAATCTCTTTCAGCTTGTGTCACTAAGTGACGTTGTCTCAGTAACAACATGTTTCAGGTTCGCTTCTACAATTCTGGTGCCTCATTCCTAATAACTTAAATAAGATCCAGATTTTAAGAAATACAGTAACCTGAAAGAATAATAAAACTAAATTTAAAATCAATTTAAATGATGGACCAATCAGATGAATGCCATACTAATATCATTGTTAAGTGTTCAAGAATAGAACCCGAGATTTCTAACATGATTTTATATAGAAAATTTTGTTGAATTGCCTCGCTACTGATATTTTATTAACAACATATTACTGTATTATATAGTAGTTGGATTGGCAGGGAGGGTTGGTAAGTGATTGTCACATTGAATAATTGTTTCCTACCAATGTAAATAATAAGTATATATTTATCAACTCAATTCAGGGGGCTGTTGATTTAAAAAATTCCCAACGGAGATTTTAACATTTAAATAATGATCTTTTATTCATTTTCTAATAGTGAAAAATGCACAAAATACAGCAGATTTGAAAAGGAAAATGTCCTAAAGATCACAATTGTAGTCAGTGATTTTGGAACTCCAATCAGACATTACTGGCAAATATGTTAAATCAACAGCCCTGTTCAATTTCCTTGTGATGAAGTGCAAGCTTTCAGAGGCTCTGGGTAGCTTTTAAACCCATTGAACCATTTCTAATGTTCAATGTTTCTTTCAGATTGTCTAAGAGAGAGAAACAGAATATTGAATATAAGAAAAAGGTGTTAAAACTGGCATCGGAACATTTGAAAGCTGGAGAGATTGAGAAAGTCAACCGATATTACATGCCTAAAGATGATGTTAAACCAGAAGATAGATATGTGGAAGATGAGATGGAGAAAGGGAATTATGAACAGAAGCGCTGGGAAGAAGATCATCTTCATGCTGCCACTCTGAAATTCGGTGCTAAAGATGCCAAAAAGAAGAATAAAGTCAAAGAATATGATGTTATAATGGAAGAAGAAATAGAATTTGTACAAACGTTGAAAATGCCAGGTTCAAATAAAGATTCTGTAAGTATTATAAGTTATATCAGGTATGGTCAAGTTTATAGGAAATACAGTAGTCTTATTAGATTAAAAAAGTTTAATTGATATCATATTGACCTATCACAGGGCTGAAACACTGGAATCATCTGAGGTTAAGTTTTTTGGAAAAAATGCATCATTTTTGTGCAGAATTTCATAAAATGAAAGATATATTACTATGATGTATTTTGTTTAGGATATGCCTGAAATGGATGTAAAGAAATCTAAAAAAATGTCAATAGAAGAAACAAAGAAGAGTTTACCTATTTACCCGTTTAAACAAGATCTGATAGATGCTATAGCTGAACACCAGATATTGATTATAGAGGGGGAAACAGGCTCTGGTAAAACAACACAAATACCTCAATATTTACATGATGCTGTATGTATTACTATTTCTTGTTTTTTCGTTTAAAAAGCTGGAATAATTTTGAATTTGAGGGATATTTTCCAATATTCATTATTATGTATAGGTTATTATATGGTCTGAGCTTTGATACTCTATTAACAATCCTGAAAAGAAAGTGTATTGACTATGCTATATTGAGCATGATTTTAAGAGTGAAATTATTTTGTTATTAAGGGTTATACTGATAATGGAATGAAGATAGGCTGTACTCAACCTAGACGTGTAGCTGCCATGTCAGTAGCTGCCAGAGTTGGACAGGAGATGAACTGGAAACTTGGAAATGAGGTAGGTAAAGTTACTGAATAAGCATTGGTACAATGGGAATGGATACAACTTGAAAACTCATGATATTTATTTGAATGTTTATGAGATGAAAAATTAAAGTTAGGTTGAGCTAACGTTTATGAAAAATTATGATTTATATTAAACCCTTATACCATGCTACACGAATCTTATATGCAGTGAAGTAGTGCATCCATATTTGATGTGGGTTATAGCATATTTCTAGGTGGATTATAACATAATTCTAAGTGGTATATGTAATATATTCTAGGTGGGTTATATATTTAAGTTGGGATAAAGTATAAGATATTTCATATAGTGTAGGTGGGATAAATTATAAGATATTACACATTTTCTAGGTGGGTTATAGTATTTAATATATTCTAGGTTTGTTATAGTATTTAATATATTCTAGGTTGGTTATAGTATTTAAAGGGGCACAGGCTTGATTTGTTTCGGACAATCATCCGACAGCCTCAAACACATGAAATCTTTTGTTTAGCTAATCAGCCATAGTCTACAGAGCTTACCTTTGAAATTTGAGCCTTCAAATCCATGGGTATACATATTTATCCGTGTTTGAAAATCATAATGTCTTAAGATATTATGAACGTCCCGCCATATTGGAAAATCAAAGAGTTATAAATAGACTACTGTGCAGGCCCACACTGATAAAACAAAAAGAAAGTACATGTAATAACAATTGTAGATTTTGTCAACAGGACACACAATTTTCAGACTGACTGAAGACCAGCCGCGTACAGCACGGAAAAAAAATAAAAAGTGAAATTTTTGAGGTATATTTCAAGGTATTTTGCGATTTTCTTAGAGCTTGAGTATTTCTGAGGACTGTTTAAATGTAACAAAGGCCCAAAACGACCACTAAAAATCAAGATTGTGCCCCTTTAACATGTTCTAGGTGGGTTATAGTACAAGATATTTTATATATTCTAGATAGGTTATAGCATAATATGTTTAATATAAGATCTTATACATGTATATATTCTAGGTGGGTTATAGTATAAGATATTATATATATATTCTAGGTGGGTTATAATATAAGATATAATATATTCTAGGTGGGTTATAGTATTAGATATTTGATATATTCTAGGTGGGTTATAATATAAGATTTTATATATTCTAGGTGGGTTATAGTATAAGATACTATATGTATTCTAGGTGTGTTATAGTATAAGATATTATATACTCTAGGCAGATTATAATATAAGATATTATATATTCTAGGTGGGTTATAGTAAAAGATATTATATATTCTAGGTGGGTTATGGTATAAGATATTTAATATATTCTAGGTGGGTTATAGTATAAGATATTATATATATTCTAGGTGGGTTATAGTATAAGATATTATATATATTCTAGGTGGGTTATAGTATAAGATATTATATACATTCTAGATTGGATTTTAGTATAAGATATTATATATGTTCTAAGTGGGTTATAGTATAAGATATTTTATATATTCTAAATGAGTTATAGTATAAGATATTATATATATTCAATGTGGGTTATAGTATAAGATATTATATATTCTAGGTGGGTTATAGTATAAGATATTATATACATTCTAGATTGGCTTATAGTATAAGATATATATATTCTAGGTGGGTTATAGTATAAGATATTATATATATTCTAGGTGGGTTATAGCATAAGATATTATATATATGCTAGGTGCGTTATAGTATAAGATATTATATATATTCTAGGTGGGTTACAGTATAAGATATATATTCTAGGTGGGTTATAGTATAAGATATTATATATATTCTAGGTGGGTTACAGTATAAGATATATATTCTAGGTGGGTTATAGTATAAGATATTACATATATTCTAGCTGGGTTATAGTATATGATATTATATATATTCTAGGTGGGTTATAGTATAAGATATTATATATATTCTAAGTGGGTTATAGTATAAGATATTATATATTCTAGGTGGGTTATAGTATAAGATATTATATATATTCTAAGTGGGTTATAGTATAAGATATTATATATTCTAGGTGGGTTATAGTATAAAATATTATATATTCTAAGTGGGTTATAGTATAAGATATTATATATTCTAGGTGGGTTATAGTATAAGATATTATATATTCTAGGTGGGTTATAATATAAGATATTATATATTCTAAAAGGGTTATAGTATAAGATATTATATATATTCTAAAAGGGTTATAGTATAAGATAATATATATTCTAAAAGGGTTATAGTATAAGATATTATATATATTCTAGGTGGGTTATAGTATATGTTATTATATATATTCTAGGTGGGTTACAGTATAAGATATTATATATTCTAAAAGGGTTATAGTATATGATATTATATATATTCTAGATGGGTTATAATATAAGATATTATATATCCTAAAAGGGTTATAGTATAAGATATTATATATATTCTAGGTGGGTTATAGTATAAGATATTATATATATTCTAGGTAGGTTATAGTATAAGATTCGAGGATTGTACATCTGAAAGAACTATATTAAAGTACATGACTGATGGTATGTTATTACGTGAATTTCTCAGTGAACCAGATCTACATAGTTATAGGTAAGATTTTCTTTTAATTTTTTTACAGATCTAAATAATGTTTGTTTAATGACATTTATGTAAACTTTCTTTAACTTAAATTTCTTTTTTTTTTAATACCATTGAAAACAGTTGAATGGTTGAAGTTGGCTAACTGTTCAATGGAAGTTTATTTAATTAAACTGTTAAATACAGTCTATCTCATCCACATGTACTTGTGTATACATTGACAAAATAAACATACAAATATTGCTTAAACTATACTATTTGTGTTTCATTTTTGTCATTGTATTTTCCCCATGAGCAGAATGTTTTGTTGAATACTATGTAAACAGTAATTATCATGCATTCTGTTACAGTGTGTTGATTATAGATGAAGCTCATGAAAGAACTCTACATACAGATGTTTTATTTGGTTTAGTTAAAGATATAACAAGATTTCGACCAGATTTAAAATTACTAATATCAAGTGCTACCCTAGATGCTCAGAAATTTTCAGAGGTTAGATATGTTTGAAATAGACGGAAGTATTAGACTCTCAGTTTGTCAGAAGTTTGTTTTAAGGGACAGAATCACCATTCTGTTTGACCAATCGTATTTTAGTACTTTTTTAGCTACAGCTATCAGTAATCAGTAATAGTGTTTGAAATTTGAGCCTTTATAATCCATTCCAGAATTACCTGCTTCTGAAAGGGTAAAATGATGACTCATCATTTCTTGAGATACATGTATATTAGACAGGATTATGCGATTTCCTTTCAGTTTTAGTATTGATATATTCAAGATAATGGAGACTAGTGCTATAAGTATTTGAATAAATGTGGCTGTTTATCAATAGAAAACAGCCTTCAAATCAGTCTTAAAATGATATATAGTCTTAAATAATTATGTTAATGAATTTCTGTTATAGTTTTTCGATGATGCTCCAATATTTCGTATACCTGGTAGAAGATTTCCCGTTCATATTTATTATACCAAGGTAGGTCAAACTTTATATTTAAACATCAACAGCTAAACAGTGTCTGGTAACTCTAGGTATCTTCATCATTGTATTTTAAGATCCCATATAATTATTTGATTTGTATTATATTTTTATTGAGTTTGTACTATATTTGTATTATATTTTTATTGAGTTTGTACTATATTTGAATTATATATTTATTGAGTTAGTACTATATTTGTATTGGGTTTGTACTATATTTGTATTATATTTGTATGCAGGCTCCAGAAGCTGATTATATAGATGCTGCTGTAGTTTCAGTATTACAGATACATGTTACACAGCCACCGGGTGATATACTTGTCTTTTTAACTGGACAGGAAGAAATAGAAACATCACAAGAAATGTTACTGGTTTGTACATTTTTATTGATGGTTTTCTTCCTTATTTGACATATAGTCATTGCCCATAAAAACGTAACATACTTTTACGGATAACAATTACCGCTTTCTTCTTTTATTGAGATTGAACCCTAAAACATTGTTATAAATACTGTTTCCTTTTATGGAAGTTATTAAATACTATTTTATATAACTGAGCAATATTTCCACGATTGGTACTATTGTCTTAAAACTTCCTTTCCTAATTCCAGATTTTAAGACAAACAGTAATCTGATTGGATAATAAAAATTTGAATAAATAGATTAGAAAACTTAAAATTATTTTAAGTGGTGTTTTTGAGAATAAAGCCCCTGTTTTGAAATAAATATTAATGTGTGTTTAATTTGTTCTTTTATAGGAGAGAACTCGTAAGTTAGGATCTAAGATTAAAGAATTAGTCATTTTACCTATATATTCTACATTACCCTCTGATCAACAAGCTAAAATATTTGAACCTGCCCCTCCAAATGGAAGAAAGGTAAGTTCTCTTAAATTTTATTGAAGCTCCTTTGCCCTTAGCAAATAGAGTATCCCAAACAGAATCCCTCTTCATATATATCTTTATACTTTGAATGAATTCTCATTGTTAAAATAGTGCTTAGTACATCTATTATAGAGCAATATAGAAATAGTACTGTTAAAATAGTGCTTAGTACATCTATTATAGAGCAATATAGAAAGAGTACTGTTAAAATAGTGCTTAGTACATCTATTTAATAAGGCAATTTAGAAATAGTACTGTTAAAATAGTGCATAGTACATCTATTATAGAGCAATATAGAAATAGCACTGTTAAAATAGTGCTTAGTACATCTATTGTAGAGCAATATACATGTAGAAATAGTACTGTTGAAATAGTGCTTAGTACATCTATTGTAGAGCAATATAGAAATAGTACTGTTAAAATAGTGCTTAGTACATCTATTGTAGAGCAATATAGAAATAGTACTGTTAAAATAGTGCTTATTACATCTACTGTAGAGCTATATAGATTTATAGATTTCATTTAAAATTCTTATTTTTAGGTTATATTAGCTACCAATATTGCTGAGACCTCACTTACTATTGATGGTATTATATATGTCATTGATCCAGGCTTCTCTAAACAGAAAAGTTATAATGCTAAAACTGGTATGGAAGCTTTACAAGTCACTCCTATATCTAAGGTAATTTTGTTCAACAATTTATCAAGTAATCAAGTTTTAATTATCATAAAAGTCATGTACAACTTTCAGTGAACAGAATGCTAAATTTTCATTGTCAAAAACATGGTAAATTATACCTGAAAATATTTCTGTAATATGCTATTTACATCAATTTGATCAAACTGAATTTGTTTTAAAAAGGATTAAATTACAAATGGGGCTGACTAACTGTTAATTTATCAGTTTGATGTTTTTAGTATTTGACTTTATAATTAATACATGTACTCAATAGGATATAAGTTAAAACCTTAAAAATAAAAATATAGTAGATATAAAGTAAAAAAAAATAATGTAGGGTATATCTTTCTCAAATATTACACATTTATTTTGTTTAAATGACATTCAAGTTTAACTGACTGTCAACTGTTATAAAAATACCTGCCACTTAATAACCTAAATTAACCTTCTTGTTTAGAAAAGTGGACAGTAAATTCCGTTTAATTTGGTTTCAGGCCTCAGCCAATCAAAGAGCTGGTAGAGCAGGTCGTGTTGCGGCTGGGAAATGTTTTAGACTCTACACAGCCTGGGCATATAAAAATGAACTGGAAGAAAATACAGTTCCAGAAATACAGAGAACCAATCTAGGAAATGTTGTTTTATTGTTAAAAAGTTTAGGTTAGTATATTTCATTTTTTTTTATGATTTAATGGATAGTAGACAAGATTTGATTAATCTATTTATGTATAAAAATAGACATCAATTGCATTATTTAATTTTCCATTTGATGTCTGTGGTTTTCACAATTCTCTTAGTATAAGCGTTTAAGACAGTATACCTATAGTGATATTATGTATGTTTTCAGCAGTTGTATAATTACAGGAAATACAGACACATGACTGACAAAGGGAATGATAACTAAAAAACATATATTACTTCTTTAGATATCTAGGTTTTTTATGTTAAACTTGAAAAATATGCAATGTAGTCTGCATCACTTTATGTTTTGAAATTGTTTTCTGTTCCAGGTATTAATGATTTAATCCATTTTGATTTTATGGATCCACCACCTCACGAAACCTTAGTCTTAGCCTTAGAACAACTGTACGCACTAGGTGCCTTAAATCATAAAGGTGAATTAACCAAGTTAGGCAGGCGAATGGCTGAGTTTCCTGTGGATCCAATGATGTCAAAAATGATTATAGCTTCTGAACAGTAAGTATTCATGGAAAACAGCGTTAGAGATCATGCATTTTTCAGTTTATAAATTTTTTGGAAAAAGTATATGAATAGTCCAAGATACTGTAATAGTAATTGTTTTTTTATTTCAGATATAAATGTTCTAAAGAAATAATAACAATAGCAGCTATGTTATCTGTGAATAATGCTATATTTTATCGACCTAAAGACAAGATAGTCCATGCTGATACTGCTAGACAGAATTTCTTCCGTCCTGGTGGAGATCATTTAACTTTATTAAATGTTTATACACAGTGGGAAGAAACAGACTATTCTACACAATGGTGTTATGAGAATTTTATACAACATAGATCTATGAAACGAGCTCGTGATGTACGAGATCAGTTAGAATCATTATTAGAAAGAACTGAGATAGAAATAACATCTAATGTTGGTGATACTATAGCTATTAGAAAGGTTTGTTCATTGTTAATTAACCACCTCTTACTGTTAATCCCTTTATTAACTAAAATTAATTGACTGGAAGTGTACAGAGTCTCATTGACTAAACATGATTGTTGGTGGGTATCTAAAAACTTTTAATTACTTTGTTAACTTCACTGACCTATACTTGATGTCCTGTGGAACCTATTTGTGACCGGCCATTTTAGCATGACAACCGGCCATGACCGGCATATAGGGCCAAATCAACAGCCCTGCCTTCCACTCTTTAATGTTTGCAGATGGATTCTTTATTAAACAAATGCATTCAATACTAAAATGATTAAATATTGTTATTTAAATCCTGTTTTATTTCATAGTTACAACTAAATAACATCATTTTTATTCAAAGTATGTAATGATTCAGAATTTTACGAACAATGAAATAATAACAAACCTAGAGTCAAACAATATAAAATCCTTCACACTTTATTAGAATTTCACTGTGCAAGACAAACTAAATGGGCCAACCGTCTTTTTTGTCCAATCGGCATTTTCATAAAGTGGCCACTTAATAATAAGGTTTTGTCTCCTGTGTTACGTTAAATCAAATATATAGCAGGCTGTGTTGTTAACTGAATGAAGAATATTTTATTTTCTAGTCTATAACAGCAGGGTATTTTTATCATACAGTGAGACTAAGTAAAGGTGGTCAATATAAAACAGTCAAACATCAGCAAACTGTCATGGTTCATCCTAACAGTTCACTAATAGAAGAACGTCCACGATGGATTATTTATTTTGAACTGGTTTTTACAACCAAAGAATTTATGAGACAGGTATGTTTTTACTTTTATATGGTTCTAACAACCTGATCCAATCTTTCATGTATAAAGTGAACCAAAACACTTTACATAATATGACCTAACTATACCATACATAATATTTCACACAACAGTACTGTTACCAGGCTCCTATATTCTATATGCCATAACCCTCATTCAACTTCATCTTTCTTAATACTCTTAAATTGTGATGTATTATTTAGACGGCCATAAAATCTTCTTTTAATAATTAAAGCTGTACAAGAGTCAACTGTATTCGCTATATTGGTTCTAATGTATTTACAATCAAATCGTCTAACATTACATTTGTCAAGAGGTTTGCTAAAAACATTATGTTTATTGGAAACACTTAAAGCATAAATTTTGCACAAGTCAAAATTTCTATCAGACGTGTCTGGTTCCTGCAGCTTCTCTAACACTGACACAGGCACCAGATTCTGATAAAAAAAAAAATCGTATATGTATTAAGAATAGAAAGGTACCTAAGGCGCCATCTTGTTCTAAAAAGTACTGGTCACGGAAGTAGGCAAAGATTACGTCATAGTACGGATTGAATAAATTCCTGTCCATTGATTGGTCAGACTTATTTGCGAGGTTTCTTCAAAACAAACCATTTGTTGTGATTTTATCTGAGCGATGTTCTTGACATCTGAGCAGTGTCGTGCGCTGGAATACGCCGAAAAGGGACACAATTTGGTTATAATAGGTCAGGCTGGAACTGGAAAGAGCTTTTTTATTATAGAATGTGTTAAAAAATTGTCAGAAAATTGTGGAAAACGTATCGCAATTACCGCCAGCAGGCACCAGATTCCGATATTTTTAAATCTAAAACTGCCTAATAATTATTAGATATAAAATAAGGACATTTACCATGCTAAAGTAGCCTCTTTGGACATTATTATTATTTTTTTTAATTCTGTGCTTGAATTTCCCGCATTATTTAATACAATATGTATGACCAATCAAACAAAAGCAATTTAAACAACTGCAGAGAATGACGTCATCTTTGTTTATCTTCCGTACCCCATACTTTTATTTGGAGTAAGAATTAATGTATTTCGATAAAATACGACATTTTATACTGTTGTTATCATGTAAAAGGGTTTTTTTTAGTTTAAGAAATATTTAACAATACTGTTTGAATGTCAAAGCATGTGAAAAACGGTATGAATTATGAAGATATAACGAGAAACATCGTCGATGATCAGCAAGTAATGTAAGAACAAGATGGCGCCTTAGGTACCTTTCTATTCTTAATACATATACGAATTTTTTTTTGCAGTGCGTTCTTCGAACGCACTGCTTTGTTTTCGAAATGACTATTTTTTTTTTTTTGTCTCTTTCTGGTCACGCTCCCCAGCCATAACTGCAAATGTCTTACACAAGCTAGCGTGATATTGTAACGTAACCTTGTGCTCGTTGTTGTTTAAATGTAAAATGACGCATTTTTGTTCTACCGGAAATGACGTAGAACGTCACAAATTTTATTTTTGTTTACTAACTCACGGCTCGTTATTTTATCCAATCTGGTTCGGACTTTTTTTATTTACTACTTATAACTTAGATTTACATAATAGCAGTTTAAAAATTTTGAAATTTTTACTTTTGTTGCTGACTTTTTCATTTTAAAATTTAACACTTTTTCTAACTTTTGCAATTTTGATTAGATCGAAATCAAAATTTGCAGTTAGATAAACATTTTTCTTGTCAAGAAAAATCTGTTTTCAAAATGTCGACATCACTTCCGGTTTCGGCGTCATACGTCGCTAAACTTCGAATTTTCACTTCCGGAATTCTAAAGATATTTGAATTTTTTTTTTTGCAATTAGTTACTATTAACCCATAATGATTTTATAATTAACAAAAATTGAACCGGAAGTAACAGATCAGTCGCCATCATTAAACCACTTACTTTTGTAAAGTGAAAAATTGGGCCTTAGGGGTTAATCGGACAATTGTAATTTTGATGTCTATGCAATCTTCAATCGATTGCTAACAATTCTTAGGAAGCCGAATTTTGAATTTCGATTTAGCTTACCTTTCATTTCCGGTTCTTTTTTTTCACTCAGTGCCTAATTTTCCAACGTTCATATATCGTGACCTTGACCTTCGGTGAACATGTGACCTGCACAAAAGTTGTTGCCCTTGTCGAGATCTATCCATTGATGTCTTCATTTTTGTTGTGAAATGTCAACTTCCGGTTTTACAGCCATTTGAAAATTGCACTTTTTAACTTCGAAGAGCTCTGTCACGTGACCTCATTTACATACGTCTAAATTTCTTTTATGTCCTTATTACGCGTAATTTATTCTTTCCAATGGTGTATAACACTTTATATTTTGATCAAAATTGCGCTTTTAAATATTAGAAAATTTTGTTCTTAGTTCTATATTAATTGTGCGTGATTTATGAAAAAGCACGTGTTTTTTTTTTAAATTTACGTCTTATTTTTTCACAAAAATTGGTAGATGAGTAGACAAAAAATTATCATTAAAGATTCCGATAAAACATTTTCTGAAATTAGCCGGAAACGTCCGAAAATGACCAAAAAATGAAGAAAATCACAGAAATCGGAATTTTCGGATTAAATTTTTGCACAAACTTGCAATTTTTTTATTCCACAGAATTAGTACCATCAATATCTTCATTTTGTATGTATGCCATTTATGCAAATTCCTAACCGTTTGATCGCCATCTTGAAATATGCAAATTATTGGAAAAATACTTCTCGTCCGCCATTTTTAATCCTATTTTTTCAGACTTGTTTTAAAATATAATTTGGATAATTATCTAGGTCCTCTAGTGGCATATTTTTCGATTTCAAATTTGTCTTTGGACCAGGTCCTGCCAAAGTTTTTCAAAACTGACTTCCGTCTGAAAGTTCGTAACTTTTGAACTCTACCATTATGCATCCTTTTGATCTCAAAACAACATCATCAGAGAGGCACTGGACTGGAATCCCCAAGGGCATAGAAGACAAGGACGACCTTTACATAGCTTGAAAAGAATAAGACTGAAAGAGCTAGGAAGGATTGGCAAGACCTGGAATGAAGCAAAAAGAACAGCTCATAATAGAGTGAGATGGAGAACGTCTGTAGCAGCCCTATTCTCCGCAAGGAACGAAGAGGACTAACTTACTAATATGCATCCTTTATTTTTCTGCACAATCATCTTCATTGGCTAAAGGTTCATATGATACCTTGATTTCTAATTTTAGTACAGAACATATGGATTAATAGGGATCCAAAAATTGGTAATTTGCATATTTCTCGTATCTTCAGATGGTTATATCTCATGAACAAGACTCTTGGCAACATTCTAATTGACATTATTGGGTGTGATTTTTATCAGCTTTCTAACAATATCTTTATTTTAGCTATAGACCGAAAACTGATGAAAATACGCCTAGTAGAAAATAAGCGATTTTAACATTCATATTTTTTTTTATATTTAGTTCTATTTAACTTAAAAACAAAATTCGAACAGTTTTATAATGTGCAAATTCCCAGCTTTCAA
Organism: Nipponacmea schrenckii; assembly: GCA_030562195.1. Taxonomy (NCBI): domain Eukaryota; kingdom Metazoa; phylum Mollusca; class Gastropoda; family Lottiidae; genus Nipponacmea; species Nipponacmea schrenckii. Next base: position 4,677,477 of record JAUJPP010000012.1, read on the forward strand.
GCAATATATAAATCATTATGTATAAATAAAAATTGCGAAAAGTTTAAGAATAAAATTACACTCTAATTAAACAGATATAAATGCAACAGGTCATAAAATCTGATTGTGTTAATTTCTTATCTTTTGGTCAAGACACAAATTTTGACATTTCCAGTTAAAGTATCCCCAAACCAATCAAAGCAAGTCATTAGACTTTGTGGGCGTGGTTAAACCCAGATTTCTTTCAATCGAAATAGGGTCTCGGAGGATCAGTCAATATGTGTTATTTTGATGGACATGTATATAGAATCTATAACCGATTGCCGAAATTTATATGGAAACTGATTTTTGAATTTTTAATTTGATTTTGATTTAATTACGATTAAAAATTATAAAAACTTCGAAGGTGTATATTGTGACGTTGACCTTTGGCGATGTTTATACCTGTACATATGTGATACGTTCTATCCAATGACATATTAAGCTTTATAGCAAAATGTAAACTTTCGGTTTATCGGCATTTAAAAATTGCGAATTTTTCCTATAAAACGGTCAATTCACAAATTTTGACATTTCCAGTTGAAGTTTCCAAAACAAGTCAATGGACTTTGTGGGCGTGGTTAAGCCCAGATATTTTTACATCACAAACCTTAATGATTGCCAGTCTATTAACAAGCTCAAATGTCACGTGTTAAATCATGAATAAATCATCTCTCCCAATAATCGCAAAATCAATCTACATCCTTAAATGACAGCCAGGAGACCAACAAATTCTAAATAGCCCGAAAGCTGCAGAACTGTTACAAACAGGTCTAGTTATTCTTTCCAATGGTGTATAACACTTGATTTTTGATCAAAATTGCACGTTTTAAATTTGCAAATTTTGTAATTCCTTCTATACTAACTCTTTAAATCGAAATAGGGTATCGGAAGATAATTCAATTTGTGTTATTTTGATGTACATGTATATAGAATCTATTGCCGAAATATATATGGAAACCGATTTTTGAATTGTTATTTTGATTTTGATTTTTTTACGAATAAAAATTAATCCAGTTAAAATGATTCAAAGATATTATATATCTTAAATAAAAGGAATGATTGTTCATTTCTCGTTGTGGGCGATGTATGATATGGAATATTTGGAAGGAAATGACAACCTTTAGAATTTTAAATGATATTCTCTTAAGCAAAAATAATGTACAATTGAGAGGACTAGTGGTATAAGGGACGCAACTCTATAAAATACTCTCTTAAAGATGTAAAGCCGCGCTGTTAATTTGGTGGCTCTATGTTATACCATGGCAACTTGCCACAAATTGCAGGATCTAATGTTCCTACTACACCTAAATTAAGATTGATAAATAAATAAATAAACAAATTAAAAGTATCAACGATCTGGAAAGTTAATTTAATCCGAGATCAATTTGTATTCTCAAATAAGGTGTTATGTCCCTTTATGACCACAAATTTGTTTTTTCGACGTTTTGTTTTACACACTAATTAAACAGATATAAATGTACAAGAAGAGTTAAGAAGATAATGCAACAGGGCAAAAAGTCAAATTGCGTTAATTTCTTATCGTTAGGGCAAGACAAATTTTGACATTTCCAGTTTAAGTATCGCAACCAATCAAAACAAGTCATTATACTGAGTAGGCGTGATTACGTTCTATTTTAAATGACAGCCAGGAGATATAACACATTCTAAATATCTCGGAAGCTGCACAATTGTTACAAACAGGTCTAGTTATTATTATGGAATTGGATATTATAAATGCAACGTTTCACCCATGCAATAGAAGGGACGCGCACTGCCTTGGTACCGTCTAACGGTTCTAGTTTTTTTTTTTATCAGAATCTGGTGCCTGTGAACACTGACCGTTTTTTAACCATTTCATTCTTAATTAAAGGTAATAGAAATTGAAAATTCCTGGTTATTGGAAGTGGCTCCACACTATTACAGACAAAGAGAGTTAGATGATGGTGCCATAAAGAAGATGCCAAAAGTGATGGGAAAGTCAAGGAATGAATTGACAAGAAAATACTGAAAAAGTTTAAACTCAACTTTAAAGCTTTTTTACTCTAAATGGTACCAAATTAATTATTTAAAAAACAAGACTGTCCTTCATTGAATTGTAGCATATAATCATTTGCTACAGTTCTTTAAGAAATGTGGCCGCAACACAATCAGACTTTTAACAGATTTAGAAAAAAAATGATTGTTTATTTTCATAAAAGCGTGACAGCTTTAATAACGGAACATTCGTATTTTAAATATATATATATGTGTGTAAAGGTGTTCAAAATTCATGTAAATCAAACAGCAGATTTTCATTCACTCAACCTTCAATTGTATATTTCCTGTTTTATTTTTTCTCTAAATGAACATACAAATGAAGATGGACTGTATCATGCAGTGTTCTGTAGGTAAGGACAGGATTGTCCTACTGTTTTACCTGTGAAGGATCTAAAATGTACATACATAGCCTTCATTTTATCCCATCCAAATCAGTGGATGCTTCTTCCGTGTTAATCCTTCTTTTTGCATCACTGACAAGAAGACAAAAGTTTTACCATATAGACCTGGTATGGACAGTAAGGTTTCCAAGCTTCCAAGTTTCTGACCCATGTAAAATAAAGAGTTTATTATTATTATTAAGCAAGCTCATTCAACCACTTTAGAACTGGTTCTCTGTTACCAAGACTTCAAGGAATACTATTATTATTTTATTAATTATGAAAAACAAATAAATTACAAGTAAATCAATCTATAATACATTATTGAAGATATTTAGCACAATCTGATGTTGTTTTGGGCTTGTTTCTGGCTTCAGTAACTGAATCTGTCATTTCATTCTGTTCCATAGAGGGGATGTTACTCTTGGCAAGAAGTGAAAACAAAGCCCAGGTAAACAATATTACAAAGAATTGATGCTGGGCAAGTTTTCAAATAACCAACCTGGTTATATCAATATAATATTATAGCTCATATCATCAATGTTTAAAATGAACTACTTATTGCCAAAATACAAGGATTTATATTCATAAAACTGTATATCATTCCTATATTTTGGCAGGGACATTATATAATATTTATATTATTTGATAAACATTATAAACATTCTATTATAATATAAACATTAAATAATATTTGACAAACATTATATTATATCAAACATATCTTAAACTTGTTTCTGGCCAAACCTCTTGGCATTAATATTTTACAGATTATAGTACCAATTTACAGTTGGTTTGCCTGGAATGATGAAGAGAGATGACTTTGAGGTCACCGTGCTTCTACACACCAACTGAGATTATAACCCCGACCATTATTTGTTCGACATAACCCTGCAAATTTAAAGTTCTAACAGTCTAACCAAAAATGCTACAAAACCCCCTCAATCTCTATCAAAATTTTTATAATCAATGACAACATAATTTTTAAAAAATACCACTGAATTGACAAAACGTGATATTAAATTGAAATATAACAGGTGCTCAATCGGAGAGTTCTGAACTGTTCAAATTCTGGACACAATCAAACAGTTCTGAAGTGTGTTCATCACCTTCAAAAGTTTTACATCAATATCTTTCTCTGCAATTTTGAATTCTACACTGATATTTTCAGTACTCTCTTCATCCAGTTCTATTGAAACATGCAGAGCTCATAAATTGAGCGAGCCCCAAGAAAAAAAGACCAAATATTAGTCATAAATATAGCACAAGCGAATACACTAAGCAAATCTCTGAATGACTATAACATCATTCCTTTTAACGAGACAATGACCAAATATTGGTCATAAATACCGCACAAGCAAAGACACTAAGTAAAGCTTTGTATAATACATACAATCATTCCAAGTGGATATTTTGTATAGCATAAGACCAAATATTAGTCATAAAAAAGCAACTCAAACGCACAATATAATGCCAAACTACAGCATAACACAAACTCACACTTTAATAAAATTATTGTCAAAAAGACAAATATAAGTTTTAGAACAAACCAATCCATTCATAGAATGAGTCAGAAGTATTTTTACCAATATGGTTAATAGACTGAAAACAGGTATCTTTATATATTTTTATGAAATTTTGAATTGCAAACAGAATTTTAAAAATGAAAATGTTTATTTTAGATATGTATGTATATAAATAAAGATATTAAGTTTTAACATTACAGTTCCTAGTTAATGAAGGTTTTTTTTTTTCACTCTAGACATCCTTTGATTGGTCATTCGCACAATAAATATTATAGATTGCAATGCCATACAAAAAAGAGAATAGTCAAGAATAATCAATATATATCATTTTATCTTAAAGGTGAAAGAAAATTATAATAAAACTAATGCCATTTTTTATATCAACCATTATTTAGATAATATCAATCTATAGAGGTATAACTATGTACTAGGCTGAAGTGTTGCTTCCAGCTGATATTAAGTTGTTTCACCAAAAATAAAATACAAATCACAATAATACAGGCTCTTGGCTTGATATATTTCAGCAATGAAACTAGAACTACCTTTTAGAATGAACATAAAATTTAGATACTCAAGCATTGATTAACTTGTCCAACTTAATAACTAGTTTTATAGATTTATTGGATAATTTAGAGCTTCTGTATAATCATAACACAAGGATAGGTACAAAGATGAATCTATACTTTTATTGACCAGGTTTGTGACTGGATGGACATTAAGCGTTAAATAGAGATTCTATACTTTAGTCATGGCACCTGGTCAGTAACTGATGAATTTATTATCTTATTAACCATGTTTGAGTGTAAATTGTATGTACATTATAAGAGGTAGTATTTCCTTATGGAAAACTTAATAATACTAGAAAAATTTGCAAAACCTTCTTGTTATAATCATTAATGATGACATCCATAATAAATGGACATCATTCATGTCTATCTTTTTAACAGATAAATTCCTTCTACATATAGACTGATATTGCTAATCCATTCATTATGAATTCTAGCCTTAGAGAAACACATTAATTTAATCCATTTCACAAATTTATTCAAAAAATTGAATCAAATATGTTGAAACTATTTCAACCATCTTGTTAGAAAATCAACAAACCCATCTGAGCAAAGTTAAAACTTTTCCAATATATTTATGAAAAATATATTTTAGTCAATACAGAGAAATTTATGCTATCGTGCCATTTTGAGGCTGATATGCCAATTGTCTTAAAAAGTATTGAAATTTTCAAAAACACATTTGCTTTGCTCAGACCACAACTAGTCTCAATTTGTTTAACAAATCGTAAATTTTGATTGAATACAATCCAAATAAACTAGACTCACTCTCATAAAAACAAACTAATTAAAAGCAAATTAACAAATATTAAGGCTAATTTGTTAAATATTGATACTTATTGTAGTAACAGTGTAAGTTCATTATTTCTAAAATAACTGGATAATAAAAGTGGTCACAAAGTTGATAATAGCATAACTTTTTAGAATGGCTTAAAACAGCCATCTTAAGTATTTTTACTTTGTAAATTTTATGCTGATATGACCCACAGAAATAAACGTGACCATAAATATTAGACACATATTTTTTTTCATTTTGAAAAATAATTCTTTAAAACTTCACAAATAGAAAGTTAATAAATGAATTAATGCTCTTGTTTAACGAAGTAGTAAATTATGAGTGGAGAATAATTGGCAAGGTTTTATTTTTATTTTAATATAAATGTTGATATTATGTTAAATTACAACTACCAAGTTACCACTCTATTCTTGTCTCTTGCTATATAAATTATGTCTACACCCATTTATTCTGAGGACGTAGAATGCATACAGGACTCTGTTCCAGCTAGTTGTTTTGAACTTTAGGTTGATTCCATGAAGACAACAAGCAGATCTCAACAATCTATTATCACCATCTTGTTCTAGCAGCAGTTACCCCATATCAGCTGTTTTTATTTCCGCGAATATTTCTTGGATTTTAATTCCTCCATGATAAGTTTCTCTGCTAACTGTCTGTCAACTTCCTCTTGTTGTTGCCGTAAACTCAATTCATCTTTCCTCTCAATCTGAGCCTCAACAGCTGCCATACGTAATGCTGTTCTCTATAGAAACAACAAACATATTGTTATATTAAAGATTAATTTATTCAGGCAATGATAATCCTATTTAACCAGATATGATATGATACATAACATAAACACATCCAGGACTTATTAAAAACATGTAAACTTTAGTTAAACCATGCATGTAAGAGAAAGGGAATCCTTTGCTCTAGAATTGATGTATACTTTTTCATTATATTGAGCACAAAATTTTTCCAACTAAATCATCAAGACTTGCACTATAAGAAATTGTATTAACAAACCTGTTGTTGAAAGGGTGGTGATAATGCACTATTAGCTGGTGGTTCAATGTTACCTAAATCAGGTTGTTCAATCGGTTCAGGACGTTTGCCAGTACGCTAAATAAATACAATATAAAATATCTTACCAAATTTAAACTAACTACAAATTGAATAATGCTCATAATAATTAATAACATTATTGACATTACAGTGTTCAGACACACCCACAATATGATCCACAGGTCAACATTATGGTATATAGTCTCACCCTCAATAATGATGTACTAGAAGTGAAGTGTGGATGTTGTTGAGTATCTAGGATGACTTCACTAGAAATAGTGACAGTTTTATTGAATGATTAATATAAATTGTGGTATACTAAATAAATATATAATGTACATACCATGGATATTTTTAATTCTATTGCTTGTAACTCATAAGCTAAGCGTTCATCTTGTGTTGGTGCCTCACTAGCGTTATGTTCTAGTCTGTTTAATTCTCGGTGTAACTGTTGGCCACCTATTCCTCTGTGGGCAAATGACAAGTTGGAGCTGTCAAAATAACATAGAAAATGTAATCTTTCTATAGATAAATTAAGCAATTAATCAAATGGACATGGCATCTGTGAGATCTGGGACCTGTTTTACAAAATTTTAACAAAGATACAGTAACCTGATCGGTTAATAAAAACTCAATTTTAGTAATTGACCAATCTGAGCATTGGAACACTAAAATCATCTGAAGTTAAGTTTCGTGAAACAGTTTCCAGCTTTTTATTTGAAATCCGCTAAAAGCTCAATAAAACAAGCTGTAACAGAATTCAAAATGAGTTTCACATACTCAGAAAATAAAATGTAGGCGTAGACATGGGTATATTGTGATTGTGACATAAACAATACCCTAGCATTCAACTGATGCATAAACTGGCAATGAACAATCACAACAAAAGCATCAAAATAAATCTACTGATGCAATATTTGAGATATATGTAAAATAATAACTAACTGTTGATGCCAGAGGGTATGAGGTTGACCATGAGTTGGCTGTGTATTAGTGGCGGATAATGGTGGTATAGATTGTCCTGGTATTCTATATCGACTAGGGGCAGGGGAGGTAACTGGATACGGTCTCTGTGTTGGAGTAATAGCAGTAACTGGTGTCATTTTCATTATAGCCTGAAAATATCGAAATAAAAATAGCTATAAAAAGTAGGAAATAAGATAACAGATTATATAAAAGTGATTGAAGTATATTCAAATCAATGGTGCCTATTAATCATTAAATATGTGTGTTTAAAACATTGTAGGCAGTGACATTTATATCTACTATCATTTTCAAACATTTTCAGCGCAAGTTGGGGTGTACGGATATACGCATCTTACCATACAAACAATAAGTCAGGCTGTCTGAACCCTACTTGTACCCAGTTCCAGGGGCTGACACAGCCACTACTCTCGAAACAACAAATTCCTACCTCATCTGCAGTTACTATTACAGGATCACTATTCTTTGATTTCGATCTAGCTGCTCTTGATATTGGACCAAATCGGGAAACTATTGGTGGATCAAACGGAATAAATTCACTTGATGACATTCTATAAAATAGTCATGAAATAAAATTTATGGAGTCATTTGATCAATTGATCATATGAAGACTGGAAATGCCATGCAGTGTGCAATGAGGATAGCTATAAGCCTACTCTTGTTTTATTACGTCTAGAGATCTTGATTGTGCTGTGCTTGTATCAGAGGTAGTATCCCTTTCAATAATAAGTTAAGAAGGAATATTAATACAGGAAACAAAGTTTATTGATCCTACCTTTGAACAGTATTATACTGCATTGTTTGTTTCTCAAACCAATCAAATAAATCAACACTAACTGTACTTGACTGTAAAACAATTCATTATTTGATATAATGAGATATTTCTAACTAATTTTTAATGATGTACTTATTCCTTTCAATAAGTAATAAATCTTATCTCTATTTTATATCATTGGTTGATCAAGACAAGTACCATGGTTGATATTCTTAATAATTGGTAACCTGGTATTAGTGTCTAGTTACATATTCTCCACTAAGGAACTGCCAGTAAATACCTCTCAATGACCACTGAGGGCTCCAGATTGATAATACATACATTTAGTGAATATACTAAACTTACACAAGATGTTCGATTATTAGATGAACTAGGTGTTGACCAATCCAGACCACCTGACCATTGACTATAGTTTGTATCTCCATCAGTCTCCAGATCTTCATCTACAATAATCAACATGGCAATTCAATCTTTATTTCGCTCAATTATCATTTCCAGTTTTCTTTCCACCCTTTCGCCAATAACTAACAAGCTCCATAAAAATGAGTACTGTGTTGTTGTGAATGTGGTTTATCATTTAGGCAGAGAGGTCCAGAGAATTCATATTGTTTCTATTGGTACATTAATTAATAAAGAAACATTACTAACCTAATGAGACACAAAAGGAATTAAAATCATCATCATCTACAGAAGAACAGGAACTTTTCTGTGATTCAGTAACCAGAATAGAATCGCTGTGTAAAGAGGGATGACTTTGTGTCAACTGATCTTCAAATTCAGCTATAGCAGTCACAGATATAGGTGGTGTTGGCCATGATAAATCTCTTGGATCAGGTGCTTGTTGTGGATTATTAAACAATTCTTTCTTCAGTATGGTATAAGCTTTCTCTGTTTGAGACAGGCCATTACATACATTATGTTGATCTGTTCCACTAACTGTACTACAATAAGCTCCACTGGTACAAATAGGAATAGGAGTTTTCTCCCTTCTGTTAGCCTGGCTGGTACTGGAAGCTCCTCGTGCTGTGTATTGTGGTTGATCTGATTCCGACAGAGATGGTGTCAGCTGGATATTGTGGTGGATGTGAGACAGAATTTCTTGGCGCCGTGTCTTTAAATCTTGAAGTGAATTAACCTATTAAACGAGAAAAAACCCAATATTTGTTAAAAGAGTATTTTCTAGAAGACTGAAAAGCTGAAAAAACATAATGTTGGAGTTAAATTATGAAACAGAGTAAAATGAAAGATGACAATTTTGAAATCATGGCCAAACAATTATTATAAATAGATTAAGACATATTTTAATAAAATATCAACTCAAATAAAATCAATTTCAGTTTAATACGGACTAAATAGCCATTTTCAAATCAGATTAGAATAATTCAATGTATCGTTATTTTTTCCATTTTTATCAGCCTTTAAAAAAGTTATGGACAAAAATGTTTCTTTTTTTGTTTGGTCTGGTTCTTAAATCCAAAATTTTAATAAATCAAAATTTTTCAAAATCAATAGTTTTAACCAGATTTATAAATTGGCTTAAAGATTGAGACTGGGGAGTAAAACTGAAATTGATTTGCATGCATCACTAATAAAAAGGGGTTACTAACTTCACAAAATTTGGACCTGGAGATTGGGGAGACTATTTTTAATCCAAGATATTTGAAGAGTTTCAAGAGAAGAATAGTTAAGATGACTGATTATTGTGGAGTGTACACCATCAGGGTTATTTTTCTTATCATTTTCTAGCTTTAGCTGTGTCTATACAATCGAACTTTGATTTCTTATTTATTATATATAAAAGTTGAAGTATTTGAATTGCAGTAATCCAATTCTCGTACAAATTTTACAATATTAAAGTGATGCCAAATCTTAAACTATATATTGAATCGAAACTGATCACAGACTGGTTCTTTATAAGTAAAGAATTCTACTTCTTCTACGTCTTCACAATATACTTCCTTGCGCTATAAAATGCAGTGATTTCATAGAATCGTATATTTGTCTATAGAATAAATGGTGGCTTTTGTATTCAAGATATAAGACAAAGTTTGTAATAGCTTGACATTTTAAAGACGTTTCTCCTGTTGATGAATAGAATTAGACTCTGCATTACTTTTATCTGTAAAGCGAAACTTCGAATGTGTAGACACAGCTAATGTCTGTTGCTTGACTGAAGTTGACTAGTACACAACAATACCTTTCCATAGTATACGCCGCTGGGCTTCGACGTTTTGTTCCGTCCCTCGCTGCCCTGGCAGCATTACCCCATATCACTGAAAGATTCTAGATACCACCTTTTATAAGAAAATTATCTGTGCTATCATGAAGGTCTGTTTAAAATTGATGTGTATCGTACAGATCAATTAACGTAAAACTTCTCATCGAACACTTCATTTGTCTTCTTTTTTGCTTCTCCATTTTTGATATTCCAATGCATAATTCTAATCTTTCATATATGTAATTTATAATTCTAATTCTTCATTTTCATCCACAATTATAATTGAATATATATTTCTGAATGCCAATTATCACGTGATATATATACGTAACAGTGTTCACATTTCAGGATAACACAGATAAAATACAATGCTTGAAGACAAGTCCAAAAGTATACCCAGATTCCTTTAATTTATGCTAATTTATTAGTTCATTTCTACTTGCATCATTTTGCAAAGACATCTTTCCCCCTAAAAGACTTGTTGAACAATAAGGCTATTTTTCCCACAAACACATATTGTTCAATAAAGATGAAATAGTAAGTGAAGACATGAGTGTATAATTAATTCATTCTCAAAATAAAATAACTTTATCACTGAACCCATCAAGATGTAACAGTCAGTCAAGACATTGCATTTGTCTGATTTATTGCAATTAAACATTCAATAAGACATTGCATTTGTCTGAATTATCAAGACAAAATATTTATCTGAACTATTGCAATTAAGACATTACATTTATCTGAGTTTTTGAAATCATGACAATGCATTTATCTGAGTTATAACAATCAAGACATTATATCTATCTGAGTTATAACAATCAAGACAATACATTTATCTGAGTCATAACAATCAAGAAATTATATCTATCTGAGTTATAACAATCAAGACAATACATTTATCTGAGTCATAACAATCAAGACATTGCATTTATCTGAGTTATAACAATCAAGACAATGCATTTATCTGAGTTATAACAATCAAGACAATGCATTTATCTGAGTTATAACAATCAAGACAATGCATTTATCTGAGTTATAACAATCAAGACAATGCATTTATCTGAGTTATAACAATCAAGACAATGCATTTATCTGAGTTATAACAATCAAGACAATGCATTTATCTGAGTTATAACAATCAAGACAATGCATTTATCTGAGTCATAACAATCAAGACATTGCATTTATCTGAGTTATAACAATCAAGACAATACATTTATCTGAGTCATAACAATCAAGACATTGCATTTATCTGAGTCATAACAATCAAGACAATGCATTTATCTGAGTTATAAAAATCAAGACAATGCATTTATCTGAGTTATAACAATCAAGACAATACATTTATCTGAGTCATAACAATCAATACATTGCATTTATCTGAGTTATAACAATCAAGACAATGCATTTATCTGAGTTATAAAAATCAAGACAATGCATTTATCTGAGTTATAACAATCAAGACAATACATTTATCTGAGTCATAACAATCAAGACAATACATTTATCTGAGTTATAACAATCAAGACAATACATTTATCTGAGTCATAACAATCAAGACATTGCATTTATCTGAGTTATAAAAATCAAGACAATGCAATTATCTGAGTTATAACAATCAAGACAATGCATTTATCTGAGTTATAGCAATCAAGTAATTGCATTTATCTGAGTTTTAACAATCAAGACAATGCATCTTTTGAGTTATAACATTCAAGTAATTGCATTTATCTGAGTTATAACAATCAAGTAATTGCATTTATCTGAGTTATTGCAATCAAGACATTATATCTATCAGAATTTTAACAATCAAGACAATGCATCTTTTGAGTTTTAACAATCAAGACAATGCATCTTTTGAGTTTTAAAAATCAAGACAATGCATCTTTTGAGTTATAACACTCAAGACATTGCATTTATCTGAGTTATGTGAGATATTGCAGTCAGCCAAGGCATTGAATTTATTCAAGATAAAGCAGTTATTCCAGATTTAATATATTGTAGTTAATTCCAGTTATTATAAATTATTATAAATATTGCAGTCACTCAAGATATTGAGGTCTGTTGTAATTTGTAGTATTGATATGGTACGGTAACCAAATTATTGCTATAGGGCACAAATATCAAATAAAAGAGTTAGTGTATTGACTGTTTGTCGACATATGCTGTGTTTGTAAATGTTGATAACATTTTTTGAGTAAGGACAAATTGATTCACATAACCCTCACATCATAACCCTGGAGTGGAATCATACTCAGAATGTAAAAAAAAAAAATACTTTATTACTTCAAAATAAACCAAAATTACTTTAGCCTTAGTATTTAAAAAAACCCACTAAAGCTTTGATTCACAAATTCAATGGAATTCCTCCTTTCTCATTTTGAAAGCCCCTAATACTTACTATAAAAAAATGTTTACATATAGAATGCAATGGTGAGATTAATTAAAAAAAGACCTTGGTCTATTTTCCTAAATATTTCAGCCTTGTATATATTATAAGAATATGTTTTAAACAATAAAAATCTTATATAATGAGGAAATCAAAAACAAATTTTAAAGGGATTGTAAAATGTTTTCTGTATGTTTTATGTGTATCTGGGATGCTGATATTATCAATTTGTAAAATTTCAATTTTTAATTAGATGTCTGTGGCTCTTGTTTTGCTAATTCCACTAAAACTAGGTGTTTTATAACGACACAATCGCAAACTCTGCATTGATATGAGATAATGAAATCATAAAATTACTCTGACTGAAAATTGAAATAGTAAAATACAGTGATATCATTGTCAGAAACACATAATTTTTTAAGTTGAAGAAAACTACTTTACAATCCTTAAAGTTCCTTGCAAATTATAGACTGGAGTAAACAGATAGGCCTACAGATATATATTACATTTTATGTGATTGAAATTTGATCCTCACAGAGTGTACCATACCTTCCCCACCAAAACTGAGAAAAAGCTTTTGTTATGAAATGTTCATTACTATCATTCAATAATATGAAATCTTGAATTTTAACTTAGTTTGTAACTGATATAAAAAAAAATAACAGATTTGAAATATATATACAATATAAGCTATATGAAATTATAATCTATATAGAAATTCTTCTTTTTTATGATATACAAAAAGCATACTATTTACAAATGTATTAAATAAAGCTTAAGCATCTGAATAATTACTAACTTTTAGAGTGTTAATTTTCATCTACAGTGTTATTATTACTCTCTTTACAACTGGCATTAATTTTATAATCAGTTTCTACGACATTTTCATTTGTTTCTATGACATTTCTATTATTATTAGATTCATTTTCATCATAATATACAGTTTCTGAGATAGACATAGAGTCAAACTGTAGTCCTGGGTCAGGATTTGGGTTTATATTAGTATATACAATATTTTCTATATATTGAATTGGATTTGTATTGTCAATAGGCATAGTTTGTATTGTTGAGATGGGATAGTATGTAGGTAGGGGAGGATACACTATGCAGTTTCCAAAATTCTGAAATAAATATATGCATAGTTTTACAAAATGTTAACAACATCTTTTCAGGATTTTCTCTTTAATATGAAAATTTAGAATATTTATACTAATACTATCATGAAAAGGTATTGTTGTATCTACTGCAGTATTGTATAAACAGTACAACATGAGAATGTTACACAACTTTCGAAATCTAATGATCAAAATTCAATTTTCATGTGATTTGGAGAAAAGCTGAAAAGTGTTTAACAATAAACTATAGTTAAAAATAACAGTAAGTGTAAATAACGTAGAAGAGACACATTATTAGATTTAAAATTTTCATATATCACCCATCCCAGAACAGTACAATGATAACAACCATAAAATAAATGTTAGATCAAATCAAATTTCAGAATTCGGATCTGCAATTTATCTATTTATATGTAAAATCTGATTTTAAAACCAACAAAAAGTGATGTAGTCTCTTACAGACATGGACTTCTCGCATGATGTCATCAAGTACTAGAACTTTGTAAGTAGAATCTGCAACTAGTCTTTTTATACGTAGAATAATTTAGGTAGATTTCAGAATGAACCATAAAGTGATGTAGTTGTTTTCTGAAGGATGCTAATAAAAACCACAATATATATAGAACTAGATGTTTTTAATGTCTTCTGGGCCCCATTATACTCACCTAACATAACACTTATAAATACAAAGTATACCGTACCTGGTTTGGAGTGGTCTGTACAGTTCCTGGAGGTAAATGCTGTACAGTTGTCTGTACAACATTTTGTATAGGTACTGAAGGCTGAATTCCTGGTGCTGGTGGCATTGGTGGATATCTAACATATTTGTCTTGGTAAACGGGTGGAGTCATTCCTTGCATATAGAAAGGTGGTGCTCCAGGGGTTTGTGGCCACTGACCAGGATAGTTCCCTGGCGGTACCTGACCATCGAAAGGATAGTTATGGTAACCATGGACACAAGGAGATTGGTCTGGTTGATAGGGTAAATTAACAGGATATGGTTGAGGATATCTAGCCGCTGCTCCAGTTAATGGTTGTCTTACACCTGGAGGGGGATGAGGTTGGTAAACTGGGTTTGGTGTTGGTAAACGATTGTTTATCTGGGGTGGGTAGTAAACTGCTGAAATTAATTTCCAAATATATCATTATACAACTTGACACAAACAGAATTGCACATTACGATATTATGAAATAATTGCTCAAATGCTAATATTACGACAAGAAATATAGACTTTCCAGAGCTACCATCAGTTGACCATGGTCTTCACCAATTCATAACTATGAATATGGTTCTCCCTAAGTAATTGGTACAGTATACATCATTAACTTGCCTATCCTTCAATAAATGACATCCTTGTTCATTGTAGATTACGGAAATTGATCCTAAATAAATCTCTTTTTCATGTTTTGATACCAATTCTCATGGTATCCTTTAAGTTTTATTATTATTGTTCATTATCCAATTATCACTTTGTAAATAGTCTCTAGTATCATCTCTAATCCAAATATTACAAAAATGATTTTTCCTCCTATTCAAATTTCAGATTATCTACAGTAAAAAGTTTGCTGATTTCAGAACTATGAACACTTATCTGCTAACACCCTTTTCCTTATTTTGTTAAAATGAACACTAGACTTTTACACCTTGTGCCTGCTTTCATAAATTAAAAATAGTACAGAGTTACAAAATTTACTCGCTACAATGTTTCGCTAAATCATTAAGACAGTGGTTGAGGGAGGGGAACGAGTAGGGACCCCTCAAAATTTTAGTACCAGTGCTTCTAACATTCAGCCCAGTAGTCTTTCCCCCCAATACCTATGAACAAGATGAACAATCATGGCCCTCCGTAAAATAGCTAGTACAGTATACATTATTAAGTTGTGAATACCCTTACCTTCTGGTTGAAGAGATACTGGCTGTATCCTAGGTGTTGGGTGACGTGCTATCACACTAGATATATTACTGTTATTTACTGTAGGAGCCATACTGTGAGTAGTGGAAACTGAAGGAATAGCTGTAGTAGCCATTGATGGCGTTGTATCTGTTGTTAAGCTTACAGTTTTAGTTGCTAGAGATGACATCATTGGTTTGACAACATTTGTAGCTATTGGTAAACTAAAAATTACAAATTTATCTTTCAAAGATGATGTACATTAATTCTTGCATCAATACCCTATAACTTAGATAAATGTTTACATTTTTATTCAATTCTGAAATACAAATGAATCATAATGGAATATTTTCACCAAAAGTGTCTTCATCTTGCGCCATGAACAATTCCAAGAGGATTGAATTGTTGCGCAATATAAACATCACTATAATATTATTATTATCTTATTGAATCATTGAGGAACGGTAAGGTTATGCAATGCACAATTTAGGACATTTTTTTCGATTTCAAAGGATTTTAAAACACTGATTCATTTTATGCCCATCCAAACTACTGATAGATTTATCCATGAAAACTATCTATACATCACTAATCTTGTATTTATTTAACGGTAACAAAAAAGTGTATGGTTTCATTATCAAAAAACACAATTGTTTTAATACAGCAATATCTTACCTTTTAAGAGAACATGCCTCAATTTTGTTACGAGCATCTTCAGGGTTGATAGAAGCCATATTACGAATATCTAACATAGAAGATTTGTTATTCACTTTAGCTAAATCCTGTCTCTCTTTAGGTGTTAAAGCTGCAGATGTTAACATAGTAGAAGTGAACGGCTTGACACTGTATTTCTTCTTAGCACGGAACCTAGAATCATCACAAACCATTGAAATTGTATTCAGGTATACAAAGGAAATCAAATTTCTAGGCCTTTGGTGAAATATTATACATAATTGAAAGCAAGCAAAAATCTTGAAAATATACTATTTAAATCGAAGAATATCCTTTCAGATTACCTTTCTTTGTTTCAGTTTACTTCAGCAATGAACAGGTTGTCCTGATATACAACCATACATGCCATAGGGTAACAGTATAATGTTTATAATAATGTTTCCAAAACTTGATCATGAACTTTTTTTATTTGTTTTGATTATGTTGTGATGGATTAACCATATAACATAAGTTTGTATATCATATATGGTAATGCACAGAAAAAAAACACTTTTATAAATATTATCAGGTGATAAAGCAATTATTTATATCTAGATTATAATTACTAAAAACAAGGACATAAATAACTATATACCTTTCCAGTTCATCTTCTGAATGAGCAAAGGAACAGTTGATACCACGGGGACAAGATCTGGTAGTGGTAAAATCACGGCACATACTAGTTTTATACCGAGCATTCTGAGCTGGTAATATGTCAGATTTCTTATGACTATAATTATTTAAATATGAAATCAATCCATCAATTACTATCTTTAATGTTTTCAGTATTGCTTCTAAATTCTTCCATGAGGGTACTTGTTTATCTGCAAATATAAAACATTTGTTACGATTTATCAACTGAATCATTGTAACGGCTCAAGATTAAAACAATTCTTCAAAAGCTATAAAAAAGGTTTTCTACACTTTGTATGCTTCAGAGAAACACTAATAGCGTTAGACAAGTCCTTTTGACCTACTTATTATTTAAACACTAATACTTTCTCTTTTCAACCATGATTTAGATACAGCTTACAGATAAATAGACTATTTAAAATACCTTGACTAGGGTCAATCATGGCTAAGAATTGTAAATGTGGTTTTAAGGATTGTAATTGAGCAGGATCCCCAGTTTTCTGTAACACCACCATTAATTCATTCACACTCTGAGTAAACGACTCTGGTGTCTGCAACTGAAACATTCAAAATAAGAAATATGAACATAAAGACTTATCCAAAACAATTTTTTTACATCATTTCTATCATATCAATGCAATATTTCAGGGAAACAACAAAATTTTGCAATATAAATCAAAATATCAATATATCATGAATACAAATTACCATATAATTCCGGATATAGTGTGCAAGCATGTATAATGCACACCCCTTACTTGCCTCCACGAAATTGGGGAAAATTCATTTTCCCACACCTTTTTGAGTCAAAATTTCGACTTTAAGTTGGCCTTTCACAGACACCAATATCAGGAAAAAGTTGATATACCGTCTGAATACAGATATTTTTTACGAAAACTCCAAAACTATAGGTGAAAAGTGTTTTGAATATCCAGTAATCAAATAGAAGGTTTAAAGTACTAAATACAAAAACAACAGGAATGGGAAGCCAAACAAATGGAAAATTTTCAGATAAGACATTAAGTTATTGGTATCTAATATTACAATGGAAATAGTTTACTCGACAAACCATAGGTCACTTTATGAAGAGAAGAACAAAATAAGTACCTTATCTATGATAGACTGCATATGAGATTTATGGTTCGAGTCCCCATACAGTAGTGAAGACCATTGTTCTGGAGAGATACGTAGACCACCTTCCATAGCAATCTGTACTATTTGAGAATCATGTTCTCTTCGTAATGATTCATAACTTCTAAATTCTTCTTTTAACTGCATTAATGATGATTCTTCTTCTTTTTTTGTCACCTATTAAAACAATGTGTTAATAATATTAGAAAAAAAAATCATTTTTATACAAGAATAACAACTTAGGATTCTTTCTTCCAGTTACTTCTTGACCAAACCTCTTAGCGTTGATCTTTTCTGGATAAACAGTACAATTCGCACTGCCATATTGACATACATATTTTTTGTCACAAATGGTAGTAAGACTCAAATAACAGTCACAGTTATACATGTATTAATAATATCAGTTTGTAGATAACAGTTACCTTAAAACAGGAGGCCCTATAAAGAAGTTGGACAACATGCCCAATAGCTGTTTTAGATGCTTGAGGATAAGTAGCTTCTAGCTTCTGTACCACAAATAATACTAAAACTTTTCTACATAAAGCAGAACCATCAATTAATGCTAGTAAAATCAACTTAAGAACTTCTTCTTGCATGGCTGAAATATAGATTAATTACTAATGTTCATGTAATACCACACCTATTTACCATCAGATGTATGTCGTTCCTAATAACAGAAATGCTTTGTTATAGCATAACCTCTTTTAATATTTAAAGAATGGTGCAAATCAATGATAACAAACACATTAAAAGTTTACAATCCCAGTAATATATAAAACAATCGTAGAATGTACCTGGTCCTAAAAACTGACATCCTCTGGCACGTACAGCAGCCCATAAATTGGCTGACAACTGTTGAGGATTTTGATGTTGTAGAATCAATTCAGCAACAGCTCTCTCTCCTAATGATCTGGCAGCCCTCATAGCTCGAGCTCTGCCTTCTTCCTCTACAAGCTGACTATTGATTAATGTAACCAATTTACGTTGCATTGGACGACTCAAAATAGAATTGGTGGACCCATGTTCATATTTTGAGTTCTCATCTTCGTCATCTGACTCGGTACCAGTTTCTACAAAGATATCACACAATATAACTTTTACCAATTTATCATTAAAATATCTGGTTATATAAAAACTTCATTACCTCCTACCAGGGTATTACTAATATGTTGCTTTTGATTTCCAGTTTTGGATAGTTGGTATTTGGGTGTTTAAAAAACAATTCTTCAGTGATATTAAGAGTTAATAACAGAAGATGAAATTAATACAAGTCAAGAAGGTACCGTAATAAATAATAAATCAAATTTATTTATTATGTGATTAGGGTTAACAAGTAACTGTTCAATGTGAACCTGTATCATAAATAATATATAATTTATAATCATTTACATCAATACTAAGTATTGATATCTGTCTTAAATCTGCTTGATAGTTTTGTAGCGGTTGTAGTACACAAAAATGGTATATTGAGATAAGTCTCAATGAAAGCACTGGTCTAGGTCACAGAGCAATAGATAAGCTTATTAATTATGTGAAAATTAGATATTTGTGGCATTCTAGTTCTTCTTGGCCCCTGAATATCCTCGTACATATTTTCCTCATTTTTGTCAAAAGAAAACTCACAAGATACATTTATAATCTAGTGTATACCTGATATAGACTTCATATGAACAGCCATGTCTTCTATATATCTCTTACAGGATTCATATAATGATGAATTTTCAGTCATCTGAGTTGTATCAGGCCTTTCTTTATCAGGAATAGCAATACCAACCAGTTGTAATAAAGCATAATTCACAGGTAACTGTTCTACTGATTTTGTAATGATACTCTGCTCTGACTGACAATTGGGACATTTTTTGTTCAATAAGTTGATCAAGCATTTCTGACACACTGTATGTCCACAGCCTAAACTTATTGGCTTCTGATCTTGAGCATTAAACACCTTCAGACATCGTGGACACGACAGGCATTCTGTTAATTGTGGTGGCATTTTCTTTTTTTCTTTTTATCTGTTTCAATTTTTTTCTGTTTTCTATTATCTTTGCCCAAATTTGAGCAGCTGAAAATGTTTAAATAAAATGAGAAATAAAATACTTTTACTGATCAGTAGCCTTCAACTCACTGCATTGACGAATAAAAGCAGAAAAATTATCCAATGATAAGAGAATGAATGAAAAAACAAACAATTGTCAATGTGTTAACTCATCAACTAACTTTGTTGATTAACTAGTTTACAAAAATCAACCAGTCTACAGCAATTTCCAAGTTAACTCGTCTACAAAAAAAAGATGTGATGGCGTATTCATTTAAAGAACTAGGTCTAACTTCCTGACTGAGTAGTTCGGAATAGATAGAGATAATCACATTTAATTATGTTTTTATTTTTCATGTGCCTAAAATATCACATTAATCAGTGACCACCGGTAGGCTATTTCAAAAATATTTTCTGATATTAATTATAATAAATATTATATAGTAGTTACTAATTCCATAAAACAATGGATGGCAAAAGTTTTTTAGTCTTTTATTATCAGGTAGGTAATATAAAGTCCCCGATATTTCAATGCATGGAAACAAGTTTCATCAGTGAAGCACAGCATCAAATAATCTGAGTCACCCAAATTATCTAAATATTGTAGATGGGTTATCCCAATATTGTAGATATCTCAATGTTGTAGACGGGTTAACTTGACATGTAGGCTACTATGTAGATGAGTCGACCTAAACACCATCTATCATACATACACGGTCACACACATCTTGTCATGAGATGTGGACTTAACTAGACATATTACTACTCTGAAGGCTAGCTTACTCTCATTCACATACACATTACAGCCCCCACCCACACAGCAACACTCATAGCATGCTAGACTACACTACAATAATATTCAATTAATATAAAATGCTAGCGTAACCTACTTTTATCCGAACTGAATTCAACAAATTTATTTTGACAGCCATCACCTTTCCTATTTGAAATCCCTATGTTACAGTGACATTTGAAACTTGAAAATTAAATAGGACACAGCTAAGTGGAAAATTCCAGTTTAAACAGGTAGTGTGACTTGGCAAATAGCCTAGTCTAGTCTACTAGTATAATAAAATCATACATTAATACATTACCTTACTTATTTCAACATCAAAAAAGATGGAAAATTCTTCCTTCAAACTACTCCAAAATATTTGAAGTAGCAAACAGAAAGTTTCATAGATAGTTTTCACCAATTAAAACTGATTATCAAACATAATAAGTCTCCTAAAAGAGACAATAACATGAGCAAAATAACTCGCCCAGCTCCATTTTGTTTTTCTTTTTCTTGTCTACTCGAGTATCCAGACACAACGTCAATAGATGAAGTGAGACTGGTTAATCAAGTTATGTGTATTCATACTAAAGCAGGGACTTTTTAGCATACGGTAGAGTAGATAAAGGACATGATTTGAATTGGTTAAAATAATATATTGAGTACACATGAAAACGCACCACTTGAAAAAGTCAATATTTAAGTTCAAATGAACTTCAATATAATTTTTATACAACAACACTACAGTGACGTCATCCGACATGCCAGGTGCAAGAAATGCGTTAATGTTAACCGTAACGCTAGGCAATTTTTCGCAGAAACGCAACATTTTGCACGCACACCACGGGAAAAAATGAATTTCACTCTGGATTGTGCACACATTACATTTAAAAGCATGTGAACCCGAATAAAATTTCACTTCTTCACGACACTTGTGAAACGCCGACATGATGCCGCGACTTACAGCCCCCGAACAGGAACGTGCCATTGGCATGCTTCAAAATGGCGCCAGCACCAGGGAAATTGCCAGACGACTACACTGTGCACACACAACGATCACAAGACTCCATCAAAGGTTTCTGCAAACAAGGAGCACTCGGGACCGTCCTCGACCGGTTCAACAACGTGTGACAACGTCACGCCAGGACCGTCAGATCGTGCTGGATCATGTCCGAGACCGAACACTACCAGCGACTAGGACGGCTACTTAAGTCCAAGTACAACGTGGATTCATTCACCCCAAGCTGCGAGCTTCAGGCCTGCGTCTACGACGTCCTTATTTCGACCCTATATTGACGGATCGTCACCGAAGCCAGCGTGTACAGTGGGCAAACAGACACCAGAATTGGCTACTACGACAATGGTATGGTGTCATCTTTTCTGACGAGTCACGATTTCATTTAAGGAACGCAGATGGCCATATACTTGTTGCGCGGAGACGTGGAGAACGTTATAACGCCGACTGTGTTGTTCAGACGAACCGTTGGGGTGGAATAAGCTACCGTCACAGAACGCCTCTTCATCTCTGCAGAGGAAGGGTGAACGCCGTCTACTACTGGGACCAGGTGCCGTTCTTCAACCAACACCACGATGTTCATATGTTTCAACAGGACAACGCTAGGGTACACGCTGCAAGGGTGTCCATGCAGTACCTTGCACAGCAGAACATCCCCGTGCTTCAGTGGCCAGCTCTGTCACCCGACCTCTCCCTTATCGAGCACTTGTGGGATATAATTGGACGACGTCTTTCACGTCGACGCCAGATGGACAACATCCGGGAACTTGAGGTTGCCTTTTTTCAGGAGTGGAATGCTATCCCTCAGAACACTATCCAGAGATTGATCAACTCCACGCGACGAAAACTTTGAAAAAGATGGCGGATTGAGAGTTGGTGTGTGCAAGTGCTCTACAAAAAGTTAGATTTTTACCATCAAACGTCTTACTCAAGTTATGGGATTATGAATAATCGATCTCTGTGATCTATAGAATGGAATTTTAGGTGTATGATAACTCTATAATATTATGCTTTAAATGACATATTTAATGGAAAAACGTCGGATCGGGAGTAATAGTTAACGAATTGTGAGTATGCAAACAAATCCGTCAGTACAACTCATACAAATTAAACACACAGTGAAATACTTTGAGTGGTTATTCCATATACGAGGCTATAATATTTAATCGAAAGTTAAAATGCCCAACCCAAGAGCTACAAAAACCACCCAACAAACTTTAAAAAAATGTTCAGGAGTCCTTGGGTGGAGACGATTCTGTATCCATGAACATTAGTGCTATTCTATTGGATATTGTATGTAGATTCTAAAAATGAAAACCCGAGCAAAATCGGTTGACAATTAGTGCCGAAAAACTACTTTTTGCATGTGTTGCACTGTGGCATTTTCGATTTTGCAAAAATGTTCCATTTTATATTTAGGCATAACGTCCCTAATACACGAGGTCTGGGAAAGTTGAATGGTTGTTGCAACTACTGTAGTCTAAGCACAGCGAGGTGTGTAAATTTCGACAAACCGAAAACAAACTGAAAGTTTTGTAATGATATACACTAAAAGCAATACCATGTCAAAATGGCGCTCAAAATTCTATCATGTAAGAGATTTGCGAAACATTAAAAAAAACCATGAAAATGTATTTCATTGGCTTAAGAATTTAAAATATGACATTTTTTTTTAAGAAACGCACACGATTGACACTGATTTAGATATATGGTTTTAAAAATGGATTAGTGTTGAATTATCACGTGAAAATAATTGAATGTATTAATGATACTGAGGGTTACTTTAATATTTTAATAATTGAGTTAAATGAAAAAAATATCTCGGAGGCAACATTGGACAAGGATAAACAAAACTCACTATGAAAATATACATAAAACTCTGAAAGTAATCTATGATCGATATGAGGATATATGTATAATTTTAGGTGGAGATTTTAATAACGTACTTAATAAAACTATGGACAGAAAGGGAGGTAACTATAAAATTAAAACGAATGTAGGTAACTTGGTCACAGGAAAATTGGTCACCGGAAATATGGTCACAGTAATACGGGCATGTGGTATTTGTGGTATTTTGATCACAGTAATACGGGCACATGGTACTTTGGTCACAGTAATACGGGCACAAAGTAATATGGTCACAGTAATACAGCCACAAGGTAATTTGATTACAGTTATACGGGCACAAGGTAATTTGGTTCACGTTCGTGGTCGCTGTCGCGTTCGCCCTCAATATAAACAGGCCTTTATACGGCGTGACTCGCTGGCGATGTAAGTGTGTAAAAACGTTTAACGGCGTTCAATGCCGTAAGAAGTATCCCACCTTAACGCTCAAGTTGGAGTCTTGACTTTTTTTTATGGAAAAAAGCGCATGCGTTTAAAAAATTGAATGCGGCTCATTGAATACGATTATTTGGGACACAAGAATATCATTTTTATCCAAACTTATATCAGAGTATATCAGGAAAACGCATTTCAAATTTTAAATATTTATTTTTCATGTCACTTATAGGACAAATCATAATATTCTATAAATATCTCCGAGGCTTAATTTAGCTCGTTTTTGTATTCTTTCCATGACAATATTAATTTTGCAAAATCATAAAATGCATTTATATTCGTGAAAGTTCATTTTGTACAAATTGTAAAAGTTCGAACGTATTTTGGTAATATTAAGATTGATGTGTAAGTGCTCATTACAAGTTTGGACCAAGTGTAAGTTATCGAAACAGCTCCATAAATGATAGCATCCAACAAGTCGGGAGAATC
Organism: Nipponacmea schrenckii; assembly: GCA_030562195.1. Classification (NCBI taxonomy): domain Eukaryota; kingdom Metazoa; phylum Mollusca; class Gastropoda; family Lottiidae; genus Nipponacmea; species Nipponacmea schrenckii. The sequence goes on from JAUJPP010000012.1 coordinate 4,702,289, forward strand.
CTATAATCCGATCCAATAAGAGGCTATGCCAGAGGCAAGCGGTGGTTGTAGGGGGATGGGGGAGTAATGATCGAGATGTGCTGCAATTCATAATCATGCAATTGATATGAGAGTACTTATCGATTACAGGATGTAAATTACTTGTTGTTTCTCTTAGTATTGTGACCAAACTGTCATGTGCCCGTATTACTGTGACCAAAAATCCTCGTGCCCGTATTACTGTGACCAAAATACCTTGTGCCCGTATTACTGTGACCAAATAACCTTTTGCCCATATTACTGTGACCAAATTACCTTGTGCCCGTATTATTGTGACCAAATTACCTTGTGCCCGTATTACTGTGACCATATTACCTTGTGCCCATATTACTGTGACCAAAATACCTTGTGCTCGTATTACTGGGACCATATTACCTTGTGTCCGTATTACTGTGACCATATTACCTTGTGCCCGTATTACTGTGACCATATTTCCGGTGATCAAATTTCTCATTAAAACACAGGGATTTTCAGCTATACTGGCTTAATGAAGGGATTAAATCTATCTGATATATATAGATACAAATATCTCGAAAAACAAGAATTCACCTGGCGACAAAAACACCCCAGAATACAGAGAATTGATTTTTGGCTCTTATCAGATACCTATATAGATTTTGTTAGGCAAAGTAAACTCGGCTATTTATTTGGAAATTCTAATGGATAAGATTAAAAGAGGTCCAGTGGATTTTCAATGCGTCGTTAACTAACGATCAGACTTATATAATCTAATAAAAAAAATACGGTTCTATAATTTCATTTTTTACATTTTATTCAACCTTGATAATTATACAGATTTTATACTACATGTATTAAAAAGATAGCTTAACAGGCAAGGTAATATACGCCCACTGGCAGCATTGATTTTTTAATAAAAAATAAAATATACATATACATGTACTTCTTTTCTAGGGTAATATGTACAATATTACTAAGTTTCCTTTAAATCAGTTAAGAATTATACCTAATAATAAGGCAATAACTCATTATAGATTTTCACTATTTTTGATTGATAAAAGGATTCACTCTTGGGTGATAACAAACAATTTTAACAAAATTCATCAAAATCCGTAAGGAATTGTGCCTTGGAAAACAAGCCAAAAACCGAATGCGTTTTTAAAGAACACAGGCAATAATTAATATTAAATATTTTGTGATATTTCTTTTCAATAGGGTTCTTCCTTGAATGATAAATAAAAATTTCAGCCGGTTCTGTCAAAATCTGTAGAGCATTGTGCCTTCTAAAGTGTTTACGAGCTAAACATTTTGACGCGTTTTCAAAAACAAGGGTAATAACTAATACTAAATATTTTTCAATTGGGTTCATCATTAGGTGATTACAAATACACATGCCAAGTTACGTCAAAATCGCTCAAGAATTGTGACTTGTAGAGTGTTTACAAGGAAAAAATCGAACACATTTTATAAAGCAAGGTCAAAATCGATATATTTGTAGAGTGTTTACGAGCAATTGTGGGCTGATGGACAGACATGGGTGACGACAATATACACCCCCCATTTCATGTTGGAGTAAAAAAATGAAATAAATAGATGGACATCCTAATGTTCTGCACCTGATAAATATGGTTGATGCCATGCAGTGTGCAATAATGGACATTTTGTCAGGATAGAGGCCTTAGCCTACTCTCTTTAGTATAATATTGATAGCGAAGAAAAAAGAAAACATATATATTGGATATCTTTATTATATAAAAACAATTAAGAAAATTAAAATAACTTGACAAAAAAAACAATGCAGGAAAAACCTACTCTTGTCCCGAAAAGACCTATATTCATATACCATCCATAAACAAAGGGTATATTTTGATTGTGGGTAAAATAAGTAGTTATTAGAACTATATAAATAAACCATATTTGTTTTCTGATCATAACTATATTTCCACCTTGAAGGTATTGTAAAGAGGTTTGTCTAGATTCCATGTGTATCATGAACACTAATAGTCATCCGAATTCTTAAATCAGATGTCTATGTTTCCTGCAATTGAACAAAGTGTTTCATGATATCACTAATTGCGAAGGCCTTAGGTAATGATGCAACTGTCATCAAATACTTAGTTTTTGTAGAATTGCAGGAACCACCAATGTTTGATTGAGAATTGGAATGGTAATGGTAAAAACTTCTCAAAGATAACATACACTCTCAAGTTTTTGACCAGGATGTCCACAAATATAATTACTAAACTATACAGTGTTATTTTATCTGGATTATTATAAAAGACAGAGCAAAATCAGGCCCATTAATCAGACATATGATTGAATCTACAGGGATGATTGATTTGTTTGTTTTTGACAATTATATATCCTGATAGACCTAATGAATTTGTTGTTTAGAATATAAAACATGGATATACAGGTATTGTGATTTGTGACAATATTACAATCACTCTAGACTTGGACAAGGATAAACTATAAGCAAACAGATCTAAGACCTGTCTGATTGATATCATGGCAGTGGTAATATAAGAAACAATCATAATTCAGAAGTCAATTTTGAGATAAAAGTTACCAAGTGTCTGTCAATATATCTTGTCAACTTTAAACATATTTTCTGTTTTTGGACAAGTAATTTGTTCCAGTTGTCCATCACTTCCCATCCTCATCAATGAGTAAATATCCAACATGGATTCTTGTAGATACAAAGAACTATACTTAATGACAGTTTTCTGAAGACAGAATGTTATCACCTGTTCTTATTATTGGATTTGAACACAACCACACTGAAAAATTGGTAAATATCCAAAATGGATGCTCATAGCAACAGAGAACTATACTTGAAACAATGACAGTATTTTGTAGTCAGAATGTTATCACCTGTTCCCTTCATCAGTTTTAAACTCAATAAAAATTTATCAACTTTTAGATGAGCTATATTTGTGAGATTTGGTGTAAGGTTGAGAGTTTTGAGATGTTTTACTCTTTGTCACATTTATTGAACTTAGTGGACTAGATCCAGGTATAGCCTCTAAATTAGGTGAGGTAGAAAATTCTTCTTTAGTTTTCTCCATTAAAAGCAGCTTGGCTTCTATTTCTTTGATCTTAGAGTTAATACTGAAAAAATTAAAGATTCAATATCAGACATGCTTTCTTGAGTGGCAATAAATATATAACTGGCGGGCAGGCAAAATACCCTAAGAAAAAAAGCCAAATTTGCACCATGACAAAAGCCCCATGAACAATAATATGCAATGTTGGGAAAATAAAAATGTATTATGGAGGTGCCTAAGACAACTAATACAATGATAACCTAGCAGTGCCTTAGACAACTAATAAAATAAAAACCAAGCAGTGCCTTAGACAACTTATACATTGATAACCTACATGTGGCAGTGCCTTAGACAACTAATACAATAATAATCTAGCAGTGCCTTAGACAACTAAAACAATGATAACCTAGCAGTGCCTTAGACAACTAATACAATAATAATCTAGCAGTGCCTTAGACAACTAATACAATAACCTAGCAGTGCCTTAGACAACTAATACAATTATAACCTTGCAGTGCCTTAGACAACTAATACAATTATAACTAGAACTGCGTTGCAGTACTGAAGGGTTCCTCTTAAAGGTTTTAGTTAAAAAGTTAACATATGTCTAAATGTTAACAACATCAAGTGATATTAGAACTCTTTAACAATTCAGGTGTTGCCATTCAAATTAAGTTCAACTGGCCTCACTTCCAGTAATATTGCGTGACAGTGTTCCACTCAAGTTTCGTAAAGATCGCACCGGTAGATTTTGAGAATTTCAAGGTCATCTGATATAACCCCAACAGCAATAGTAAATCTTATAACGTTACTCAACTTTAAACTCAATTTTCTCAAAAACGAAAAAAAATTTCAAAATTCCCTTCGAGCAAAAGTTAGTAAAATAAATGTATTATTTAATACAATAATGCTTTTTTGGTTTTGAATTTAATCCAAAGACTAGTAGCAATTTAAGTATCAAAAAATTGTAAAAAATGATGTTTTTCTTACTTTCGGGTCACTTCCGGTCAACATATGGCAAGAAATTTGGTACCAATAGATAGGTATTTAAATTTGGCATCTATTGACACCACTTTTATACAAATTGAATGATATTTGCCAAAGTTATGACCAGTTATGCAATTATCTATTAGGGTAGATAACTTATCACAATTATGTTTGTATGAGTATTTATAAGAAGTCAATATACATCTGCAAACGTTGTTTTAAGAAAAAAATGTTGAGAATGTAAAAAATTGAAATTTTGAAAATATGCAAATTCAAAAAATGACATTGAAAAATTGCATAAAAGTGAAAAGTCAAAGAAGCTTATTTTTGCGTTAACATTGCCCGATGTATAATCTGAAATCATTTTTCAAATCCATTGATTAGTTGCTGAGAAAAAACGACATTTGTAAAAATGGAAACGCATTCAAAATCGCATACTTCGCGCATGCGCAGAAGTCTGGAATTACATTTAAAATCTAAGTTGTAACAACATTATCAGGAAATATGCAAGTTTCGTAAAGATCGCACCGGTAGATTTTGAGAATTTCAAATGTGTAAAAAAAAAAAAAAAAATAATAATAATAATAATCTTTACAGAAATAATAGTGTTCCTCGTGAAACGCTGCGCTGCGAGGAACCCTAATTAGGCAGTGCCTTAGACAACTAAAACAGTTATAACCTAGCAGTGCCTTGGACAACTAGTACAATTATAACCTAGCAGTGCCTTAGACAACTAATACAATTATAACCTAGCAGTGCCTTAGACAACTAATACAATTATAATCTAGCAGTGCCTTAGACAACTATAACAGTTATAACCTAGCAGTGCCTTGGACAACTAGTACAATTATAATCTAGCAGTGCCTTAGACAACTTATACAATTATAACCTATAAAATAAATATTGCAGTTGCTTCCATATACCAACTTAACAGTTACTCTTTTTTGTAAAGGAATAGTAATTCTTTTTCTTCAATTATTTAAACACTCTAACTCTTATATTAATTAATGAATCCAATGAATGTGATATTAGTACTTGGTGATACAATCACCAAGTTTGTGACACAAACTTCAACTTATAGTGTTATTGTAAAACTTGACTGAAAGAGATCAAAGTTTGATAAAACTAACCTTGTATCAGATGTTTCAACAACATCTTTAGATTTATAATTCTGAGATTTCTTTACTTCGCTCACCTATAAATAATATACAAAATTAACAAGAGTATATTTCTACATAATTTCTACATATTCTCATATCACACCAAATGCTGGTTACAAAATTGTGGACCTTCAATATATTCACAGAGAAACCTGTTGTCAAAAATTCAATAAGTGTTGTCTGTATATAGTTTGACAAGTCCCTTTTGTGTGAAATACTGGGCGGAATCAGGGCCATAGCTGCTGAGGGGTATCTACAGGGGGCAAGGAGACAAAGCCCATTAGAAAAATAATGACAACTGACCAATATCATTACTTAAACAATGACCATAACATATTGCTCTGTTAACCTAAGCCTAATCACAGACCTGAGCAATATACTTACAAATATATAGTATACAAAACTTACAGGATCAGCATTTGCCCATTTTACAATCAGTTTTTTGGACAGTGCAAATTTACCATGGATCTTTTTCATAGCCATAACTGCTTCCTAGAATGAAAGAAAAGAAATAAATGTTGTATATGGATAACAACTTATGTTCATAATGATTCCTCTACCAGCTGGTCCTTGACCAAACTTGGCATTGATCCGATTTAATAGGATTATCTGTATCCATTTACAGCTAGGTCAACTAGAATACTGAGATAAGATGACTTATTCAAATCACCAGACTTTCTCATGATGACCAAGATGACATCCTGACAAAACAATCCAAATAAATGTGCCTGATTTAATAAACAGTATTTACCTCTCTAGTACTATAGGTACAAAAACCATAGCCTCTAGATTTACCTTTATCAGGTCCTGACTTGTGGTAAATAAAATCAAACCTTTTTAATTTCCCATATTTCTGAAGTAGTTTTAATATAGTGTACCTGAAATTATATCAGACTAGATCAATAACAACACCTCACATTCATTCAATCAGATAGGTTGCTTTGTTATATAGGCTTGCTGTAAACATTGATACAAGTTTAATTGATAGAGATCCATTTCAATTGTATTTTCTTCAGTTGATAACCATCAGTGGAATCTTGTCAAAATGTTGTGTTATAGAAATAAAGTGATTTTATTCTGTATGGACTTGTATTATATTTGTAGCACTTTCAGTATAAATATCTACAATTGGTTCGCCAGACATTCAGGAAATATATACTCTAAAAGTTTGGACTGGTGTCACCTTCACCATGTATACTACCAATATTAAGAGCTTATAAATTAAGTTTTTTTTATAAAATACAGGATGTGATATCAGTGAGAACAAACATGTTAACCCTGTGAACACTGAGTGTAAATGATTTGTACCAGCTTCTCTCCCTTTCAATGGTCTTGCTAAACAAGACTATAAATTCTTATATATTGATTAAAGCAAAAGATTAATTTCATTTCCTTTATGATGAACATAAATATAACCAAATGAATATATTTAGGATAATATTTTTGTTTAAAAGTCTATCCTACATATTATATAGATATTATTTTGATAATAAGTATAGATATTATCACTAAGTATATAACCTCAACTATTTCAACAACATACCCAACCATTTTTTAAAACAAAACAGGTTGAATCAAGTTTAATACTTCTGTTAAACACTTAACCATGTTATAAAATTACAAAATATCATTTGACAACAAAATAATATGTAAAATGTAAAATATAGAAGGCTGCCAAATTTAATTTAAAGAGATTCTCTAAACCTTGCATGTGCATGTGTGAGAGACTGGTTGCATTACACCTTTCCAATTTTATGTAGCCTAAGTTGTCTGTTAGTCTTGGAACTCCACTGATGTCCTTTCATAGTTATAGTAAATGACAGATGAAAACTAGAATGTCTCAAAAATGCTTTTTATGGCTAAGATACTCGTGACGAATTTAGAAAATCTATTAACAGAAGATGAGCTTTAGTGCTGTGAAGACCAAGGGGCATGCCATAGTCTGCCAATCTATAAAACTGAACACTGGACAAGTTAAAAGGTTTATTGTATGAAACTTTCAAGTCCTAAGGTTCTTCTTTGTACACTTGTATGGTACTTACTCTGTTATCTTCAGATCTATATTACCTATCCATAATCTACAATCATCAGGCTCAGGGTAGGGATCATCTGGTACTGGTATAATCTCATCTACTTCCATTTTATTTGAGACCACAACTATTTCACTTTTCACTAAAATATATAATAAGCTAAATATATAGATGTCATAGGAAACTTAATTTGATAAAAAAAATATCAATTCCTTATTGCATGTATACAAATATTAATTCATAAACAGAACTATTGTATATAGATTAATACATTTACAATAATCATTCAAGATTGTCAGTGGCGGAGCCAGGTTTACGTCCCAGGGGGGCGAGATTTCTGAGGTTGCCCGAATTTCGAACTTAGTTATGAGAGTTTTCTTCGAGAGAAACACTATTGTTATTGGCAGAGTATTTTCACTCTTTCTAGAACACATGATACTACCCCCTTAGGAGATCCATAAGTATTCAGTTTAATTTACGGGATGTACTGTTTTCGACCGATTTTGAATGAGATTTTCGGCTAATGGATATGTTATGTTTGTATGGATTTTATCATTTCGATTTTTTTTTAAAATTTCAATTATCATAGATATCAACTTTAGTCATACATAGCTTTACGTGACTTTCTTTATAATCGGAATCAAGTTCCTTGCCGCATGCATCACATGCAACCCGTTGTTGATACAATCGTTTACGTGCAGAAGACATTGTTTTGATTTCTGTGTCAATTTGCTAAATTGCAACAGTGCAAGTTATAACCAGGCCAAACAATTCTTGACAAAAGACAAAAATATTTTTGAACAATTTTTAGTGCGTGTTTATCGATGATCGATGGAAGATAGAACAGGTGTTATTCTAACGAAATTTCACTCTGAAATGATCACAGCTAGAGGACACGCAATGTTATGTGATTATAATGATAATAATGATCTTTTTTCCAAGGGAAGTAAGCTAGGGAACTCATGTGTTTTTAGTTGAAACCTTATCAAACTTATTTATTTTACATTTTTTTTATTGGTGGAATAATAGTTTAGAACTTTTTTTTACACAAAAAACCCAAAGTGATTAAAATGATCTATTTTCCAAGGGAAGTAAGCCAGGGAACTCGTGTGTTGTTAGTTGAAACCTTATTAAACTTATTTATTTTACATTTTCTTATTGGTGGAATTTTTATTGATTTATTTGATTAATAAATGATCTATTTTCCAAGGGAAGTAAGCCAAGGCACTTGTTAACTTTTTAGGTGAAACCTTACCGAATTGTCTTAATTTAAGGCAATTCGGGCACCGATTTCCATTTTTTTTAACAAATATTGTATGTCATACAATATTTATTGAAAAAATTGAAATATGTGCCCGAATTGTCTTTTTTTGGTTGTGTAAAAAAAGTTCTAAACTCTCTCTACTTTCGGGCTGCGATTTCAATTTTTGAAATATGTAAAATATAATCATAGCAATGACATTCGGGCAGTGATTTCGATCCTTAAATAATATGAATTATGAAATATTATTATAGGAGAATAAAATTGGGCTATCAATTTAAAAAAAATACAGTTATAGTAATATAGGATATTCGGGCAAAGATATGATTTCATTTTTAAATTCCAAAAAAAAAAAAATTGGGCCGTTAAAATTTTTTTTTTTAAATGCCTCGCCCGAAAAACTAGCCTTTGGGGCTGCGAGGGGGGGCAGCTGCCCCCCCCCTGCCCCCCCTGTGGCACCGCCACTGAAGATTGTGTTGAAAGAACATAATAGTTTTCATCTTAAATTCACACTCAACTAGCCAGACACACTTAACACAGATCCTAAATACTGGTTTTGACATGGTCTTATTCACCTGTATTCCTGTTTTAAACTAAGCTCACTACACTCAGTTTTGTAGGCCTGAAAATGAGATTGATGTTATTTATATCTGAACACACAGAAACCTGTTTGAGTAGAATAGAAATTAAGATGGACTGAAGGTCATTTAAACAAAACGCAGTACAGTTTAGCTTTCTGTCAACTTCTTTACCGAAAATCAATTCTGTATCATCCATATTAATCAATATATTTAATGACTTGTTGCATCATGGTTTGGACACATGGTTCATCAGCTTGTAATACCCATCAGTCCACCTAAAGGGCTTGAATTTGATATGAAGAAATGATGTCCATATGCCATGTTTTGGATGTCATTTTAAGTCCACACCAGGCAAGAAATCCTGACATTATGTACTTGATTCTGGCATAATGATACTCTATTTTTAAAAGAGACTGAAAAAGGGTAAAATGATTGTTAAGGAGCTAGGGCTCATAAAGAGATTTGGATGACTTGTGTAACTAAAAAGGGTGGGAGAGAGGGGGCAAAGCCATGCAAGCCACATTTTTCTCATATTGACATCAATCCCTAATGATCATTATTTTGTAATAGCTGTGGCAAATTCCAGAACAGAAAATTCTGCTCAAACCAGACAATGAAATAAACAAAAGACATCAGATAAAACAATGTTCTTTATTATATAAAATTTCCCAAATATCATAAAGAAATTAAAAAAATTTCCTGTAACACAAAAAGAATTTAAAAAGGGTTGCTATACATTTTGTTTCTGTACACTGGATTTCACAGATCCAATCAATAATGTATTATTTTAAAATATTACAACATTTTTTATCAAATTACACAAATAATACTTAAAAATACATTTTTTTATATACCCTATATCAATCAAATCTTTTTAAGAGAAACTGGAGCAAAATTCAAGCATCTGCGTTTGGGCACATTGTGTATAATGTATAAGTTTATTTTATCATGCTATAATATCATGTTGAATTACAACTAGAAAAAGCTTATTTATTGAGAGTAATTCTGCACATTAAATTCATCTAAACGCTGTCAATGTCAATTATGTGTGACATTACATAATGCAATAGCAACATCTATTGAAAAATAATCTATTTGTAAAATGTACAGTTATAGAGCACTTGAAATACAAACACCAGAGGTCTGCACTGCAAAATTAACTTGATGACAAATGTGGAGATAAATGTTCTAAAACAACTCAGAAAGCATTATCTTTATATTTCAAACTAATATCACATGTACCAAAAGAGAGAGTTACTGACACAAATGTTATGAAAATTAAGATACACATCCATGAAATACGTTAAAGTTGGCCATTATATCCAGTCACAGAAACAGTATGTATGTTATTCTAGAAACAGTAATTAAACGGTTCATTATTTAGAGAGCCAATCAAAATAACATATAAGTAAATATAGGAAATCAGCACAGTTTTACAAAGTTATCCTTTTAAATGATACAACACTTCAATTATGCATGATTGGAATGAGTCTATCTCTAGGTTCCTCAGAAATAGGTAGAGGAGCTTCAATAGACAACAATCCATCTCGACTCAGTTTTGACACCAAACGGTCAGTTTTCAGCTCAGCGGGTAGTAAATATTGTCGATGGTATTCACTGTAGACTGACTTATTATCTCCCTTTTCTTCATGTTTAGCATGTATCTCTAACTTCTGACCTTCTGTTTTTATCGTAATTTCTTCAGGTTTAAACTGACGTACATCAAACTGCAGTCGGAACTTTCGGCCTTCATGATCCTGTGTGATTGGATTATCCAGGTGGAAGTTCTCTCTCAGTCTCCAGTTTGCTGGATGATGATCAACAGATATTGGTGCTGGTGACAAATTCTGAACATGATCATACATTCGACTCACATTATTCTTCATATGTCTCATTTCATTATCTAACGATCGTAGTTGCCTCTGTGGATCAAATACATCCATATCCCACCGATTCCAAACAGGACTTTCCCAAGATAGTGGTATCTGACGCATTAAAGCCATTTGAACAATATATATATAAACTGTTTTTTCAAATATAACTAACGCAAATGATGATTTATTTAGCAACCAGACTTTTATAGTTAAGACTTGGTGACTAAAAAAATATTTACTATTTCAATTTTATACCATATACAGTATTTATTTTTGAGAATAACTCAGCCTACAATCTAGTTTGACTAGTTGAATATAGTAACAATCTCTCTTTAATCTAGAAACTGGTTTTGAATGTTTACAAATGAAGATTTGTTAGTGCTATAACTTGTTAGTCAGGTTACTGTACTAAATCATAAGGCTTTAGGGTGGTATCATATAAATTGTTTTTCTATATTAGGTATCACTGTAAAGTAAAGATGTACAGATCTAAGGAGTGTTGTTGAAGATGTTTACACACCTACATCAGTGAATATTCTAGAAGATGACTTATCTCCCTTTAAAAACACAGACAAACAGTATCAAAACAAGTCTGGTCTTTCAGGAATTAGACTTAAATTACCAGTAGGACAAATAAAAGACATAGATTGACAAATTAACTGTTAAGAACATCCATAACTTTTCCTCTGACATACCAACTGTTAACCACTATGTGTAAAAGGTTTGAATTATGTTCAGAATTGAATACTGTAAAATATGGTACACATTGTATTGATGGGTGTACCAAGACCAATTGGGTGTCTAAGACCTATAGGACTATAAACAAAGACCCAACTAGAAGGTCATGGTATTGAAAGAAGCGCATTGTCTGCAGATGATTACCATAATTTATGTGTAGCATCTTTTTCGAGTTAGCCTATTGGCATACTAAGCCAAACAAATGCTTACATCCCTTCCTTGGTCGTGATATGCTGATAGGATATTGTCACGTTTGAAGCCAAAATTATAAAATTGATGTTCATGGGAGTTGTATAGTTTGGTTTTATTTTAAAGTCCTAGTTTTCTAGTCGGGGTAATGATATTATTATGTATTTAAAGTTTAGGCATTCCGACTATATTCTGAAAACGGTAGTTATAATAACCTACCAATAATGCCCTCTTCTATATTAACTATATCATGACCTGTACTTGTGAACCTTATCACTAACTGAGTTTCCAATGTCAGCCTACATGCCTTGCCTTTCTTTCTATCTTAAAAAAAATAACATTTATTTCTAGTTGGTTCTTTGATTAGTAGTCCTATTTCATTTTATAGACACCTAGAACAAAAACACATAAAATGTTAAAAATAATGAAATCATCAGATAAACTTTTACAACATTTTCATTTGTAGACATTTTCATTTGTAGGCATTTTCATCGACAGGACAATTATCTAAGACACTGACTGCTATCAGTATTATGCTTATATTTCATTTATACAAAACTAATAGTCGAAATACAACCCTAACATTAAAAAGGATGGACTTTACCACAAAGTCTTAGTCTGGTGTGAAAAAAAACCCCCAAAAACTAGAGACGCATGTGGCACAGAGTAGGACTGAAAAAAATCAATCTTCTTAACAAAATTGAAGCTTATAAATAAAACAATCTGAAATCTCAACCTGCCTACACATTAAAAAATTCCGACGTTACAGGGTCACGTGATAGAAACAACAAACCATCTTCTTGTGCTTTCATTTTATGACCCAGTCACGCCAGAATTTTGGATTCGCGTGCTATTTGAAATGGCGACTGAGTGATTTAAATTCTTCAATAAAAACTTTGATACAACCATAGACATGACATGAGTGGTGTAGGAGGATAATGATGGTTTGATTGAACTACGAAAACTTTCATCTTTCCAAATAAATAGAGGTTTGGTGGATTCAAGGTATGCACATACATTTAAAACCCCAGCACCCGCTGTGGTGCAGAAAATCCCTAGTTTTTCTGATTCTCCCCCAGCCATACCTGTTCCAAATAGCTATCAGAGGCTGGGAATAGAGTCGGCAAGTTTTGGACTAGACTAAGGCATGACATGAGTTGTGTAGGGGGATAATGATGGTATGATTGAACTACAAAAAAATTCATCTTTCCAAATAAATCGAGGTTTGGAGGATTCGAGGTATGTAAATACGTTTAAAACTCCCGCAGGTGCGGAAAAGATTTTGGTGCCCATTTTTTCTGACTCTCCCCTAGGCATATCTGTCCAAATAGGCATCAGAGACTGGGAATAGGGTAAGTAAGTTTCGGACTATCTAAAGTTGTGAGTTTTGCTTTAATTCTCACCTCACAGTTCACAGGAAAATACAAACTCTACGGATTCATTTTTTGGTATTCAGTGGATTTGTTTTCATACTTCATACTCGACGGTTGTTTCCCAACCCGATTCGAAAAATGAAAAATGAGGGTACTAAAAATTTTGAATGGTTTTTGATTGAAGAAAACAAAATTTTATCTTTTTCAAATAAATAGATGTTTGAATGGAAATCAACGTTTTATGCCATACTTTTAAAAAAGAGCTTTTCTGAAAACCCCTAGTTTAATCTGATTACCCCAGGACATATCTGTTAAAAGCTTTATCAGAGGGGAGGGAAAATAGGTCGGAAGTCTCTGGCCCCGGGAAACTAAGGATAAACAAAAGTTGTGTAGGGATAAAGATGGTATATTGAATACAAAAAAATTCAAATTTTCCCAAAAAAAGTCCAAAAAGGTTTTTGGAAGGTTTTCAAAAGGGTATGTAAATAGTGGTTTAAAAACCCTTAGGTGCATTTTAAAAAAGTTTTTGCCCGGGTTTTTCTGACTCTAACCCTACTAGGAAAATATTTTTGTCCAAAATTAATGTATCAAGGGGAGGGGAATAGGGAAAATTTCAAAAACTATTTAAATTTGAGTTTTGTTTTTTAAAATCCCTTCACCCCCAAACAGTTTCACAGGGAAAATTTAAAAACCAAAAACGGATTCGTTTTTTCGATATTTTAGTGGATTTTGTTTTTTTAAAAACTTAGATACTCCAAAACGGGTATGATTGACAGGGAAAACCCATTGTAAAAAACAAATAAAAATAGATTCCGTTGTTAAAAAATTTTTGCAAGATTTAGTTTTGGTCCCTTGGAAAAAAATAACAAGTTGAACTTTTCTTTTTATAAAATTTGTAAGGTACTGTCAAGTTTTGAAAATAAAGCGTTGCTAGTGGGCGTATAATACCTTGCCTGGCAAGCTATCCTTTTTTTCCATTGTTTTTTTTCAGTGACTGTGTTTCATGCTGCCTTTTATATAGCCACTTTATATTAGCCCTCGCAGGGGGTTGAAATTTGGACTTTGTTCATCAGTGGAATACTGGACTTACCTGACGCCAAACTATCTGAAAGAATCCCTCTATAATTCAATCTATCTATAAAACTATGTAATAATAATTTCATAACACGTTAGTTAGTTAGCAGATTATTTCGATAATTAATTAGTTATATGGCATAGAGCCTTAGAGATTTTATTGTTTAGTCATGACACCTGGCAATCCAAATGATGAATGTATACTTTTATTGACCAATTTAGAAAGTTTATGTCCAGTCTAAGAGGTAATATTCCTCAGCGACTTTTTGACATCTACTTTTCTGATTAGTCTTAAATGATATGAACTATTTACGTCCTACTCTCCTGCTCCTTATGGGCTAATGAACACTGAAAACACCATGCAGTGTTCAAGGAGGGAAATATTGCTAGGACACCGGCATTAAGGTACTCTTCTTGCGATTTCCAACTGTCAAGGAATCGTTAACGTTCACAGCCTGTAGCACACGGATCCTCGGTTTATTATCCAATTCGAACGACTAGATACTGTTTCCATGTCAGTGCTGATAAGCCTTAAAAAAAAATCCTAAAAACTTCATACCTCATATCTGATGAGATTTTTATTGACATGATTTGAATTTAATTTTGTATGGTAACAACTGCGAAACAGTAACCGTGAGCATGTTAATTGTTTGAACAATGCTGGAGATAACGACACTGCTCGTTAAGACAAACTGACGAGAAGAAATAATTTTCAATTAGAGGATATAAGAGCCAATAAATCTGAACAGGAATAAGAGAACAAAAGAAACCATTAGAACTGATCTTTAGAAAATGGAAAAGTAAACGACGAGCAAAAAAATCCATTATTTAAATAGAGTAAAGGTAGAAGAGACCTGATATTGACAGTAGGAGTGGATAGAGAGAGAAAGAGAGGCCGTTCTCTATATGAATGACTGGACCTATCAATATAAGGGAATAATTATTAATCAATACGGCGAGATTCCAGTGTATAACTAACTTATTACACATTTCTCACTTAGCCATTAGATCATAAAATGGCCGATACTGTGGAATTGGTTCCTGGCAAACACGTGCAAGACTATGGTTACCGCCATGTCCTGCCAGGTGAACATGTTTATGACGGCGTTCTGTTTTTTGGATACAGTCCCCCCGATGTTCTTGACGCTGTTAAAGAATTTAAAGTGAGGGAAGATGATGTGTTTGTTGTAAGCTATCCGAAAGCAGGTAAGTGGAAATGAATTTAAATTGATTGCGTGAGAAGGGTAAATTGGGTTAAGGTATGACCGTATATTCCATACACGGTTACTAGGTTAGTAACGTACAACCTTGTTCTTAACGTAAAACGAATGTATTATGTAACTTTGGTTGTTATCTTTTCCAAGGCCATGAGGATCTGCTTGGTTTAAAATACCTTAGTGGAAAAAAAAGTTAAGTAGTTGTTTTCAATATTTAAGCATTTGTCTCCATTCCATTATTGTTTCTGAAAGACTCATTGACACTTACGCCCCATGTATAAAGACTTACGAGAGTATGTTTGTTAAAATGTGGTATGGAATTATGATCATATAGCCATTGACAACATTGGAAAGATAGATTTTGAATATACTTCCGAAGTGTTTTTTTAGTAAAATAAAAGGATAAGACCCTCCTTCATCAACCACCTTTGCATATTTTTATCTTATACATCTCTATGGAAGTTAGTTATTTTAGAACAAATATTGAAATACATACAGTAGTCCCTATTTTTGGCCTAGGCCAGTGCTTTATATACAGGATAATATCTTATAACACCTAATAACACTACCCATTTGGAAATAAATACAATGATCTGGAATGCCAATGGAATTTTCTATTACTGAGCACAACGTATCCGTTAAAGTAGGCAAGGGAAATATCTTATAATTCCAATTACCACTTGTCAGTGACCTTTAAGAAACACCTCATCCTTGAAATCGAGCTACAATGAGAACTCGTACAGAAAAGATATTGATATTAATGTTATCAGTAATAATATTCTTATTGCCCCACTCTCTAGTATTTGTTCGTTCTAATTCAACGATCATAATACGTTTTTCATTTCAACTTGGAACTTGTATAAACAGAACTATTGACTAAACAAGCTCACTTACAAAATGGATACCAAATCGTTTAGAATCTTGAAAGTATTGACTTCAATGAGAAAATGTTGAAAGAAAGAACCCTTAAAAGTTATTTGATGTTGTTTACTAAAACACAATTGCAAAGTTTCCAAGAAAAAGATTTGTAATATCAGATCCTTAGTTACTGGATTTTGAGAGTTTTACTAAAGCATAATGTGTGTATTATATTGACAGGTTCGCCACCTGATTAACCAATCGTACAAAATGGAGACTCAAATCCATGTGTGTCCTAAGTTATCCGCGTTTGAAAGTTAGATTAACAACTCATCTTTTCCTGACACTCCGCCATATTATAAATATATAGAAATATAATTTTCTAGTTTTATGCAATTTTCTCGCAGTTCTATAGTATTTCTGAAGACCATTCACATATGTTAGACCCCCCAGAAAATACCCCCCCCCCCCAAAAAAAAAAATAAAAACAAACAAACGAAAGTGTTGAACATTTAAAAGCCTTCACAATGCTTCTGAAAACAGATGTAAAATACTGATGCTATGCCATCTTTAAACAATACACAAATATCGATATCATCTGTTGGCATGGAAAAAAAAAATTAAGAGATGAAATGAATATTGTTTTCTATAGAAATGATTGCAGTGTGGAGATGAATTTACATTTCAGCAATAATTAAAAACAATACGGACTCGAGTTAGTTCATTGAAGTCAAATACATGATTGAATGGTGGCGTTTTATGAATCACTGACTTTGGGTCTGTGAAGAATTGTCAAAGGGGCCGATATTGTTTTTTTGTCTGCAGTAACATGTCTCTATTAGAGCATAATGAGTTGCTTATCACAAGAGTTGCATTGGGAATGCATTTTTTCTAGAATACACCTACCCTGCTTTTAATACTATATTATGGTGATTTTAACACAAAAATATTCTTGTAAAATTTAGCTATAATATTCTCTTGAATTAGATGAAAATGAAATGAAAGTGTTTTACGTCTTACTCGTTCGTACCTTTTGGGCTAATGTTTGATTGTCCTTAAGGCAGTTATATTTGGATTCTTCAAAGATCGCATGATAGTAGTCCAACTTGCTGACTCCCAGCCTCTGATAGCTATTTAGACAGATATGACCATATTCGTCCAAATAGCTATCAGAGGCTGGGAATAGTAAGTCAGCAAGTTTCGGACTAGTATGATAGATGGTAACAAAACAATTCTATCCAACAAACAAAATAGATTCATCTATTCTAATTAACTATGTACCCGTTGGACACGCTGGGTGACATGTGTTTTCTCGATACTATTTCATTAAATCTGGTTAATTATACATATAAATATTCAACAGATTTATAACATGAAAAGACAAATAAATTATATACAGTTGTATGCTAATTTTTAAGAAAGACAGACATTTAATTACTAATAAAACAGAAGAGAATGTGAGAAAGACTGTGTTTAAAGGGATAGAAAAGAGGTTTTCTAAAATAGTTATGTGATCCGGGACAGTGATAGCATCGATTAGCTATTTGCCAGACGTCCGTATTTATTGATATGACACTAAAACTAAACGTTTAATTACGTCATTATCTCAAAAAAGTAATCCAATAATGTAGAACTTTTGTGATAGTGACATCATAAAACGCTTATGCAGTCGTTTGGATGAAAAATGGAATGTTGCAAAACGATGCTTTCAATGTCCAAGATATAGATAAAAAGTTTAGAAAATCTCTTTACTTTCCCTTTAAATACAATGGTTGGAAGGTTAGAGAAGCTAGTAATCTGTAATTGGCAGGTCTCATCAATTTCTACTTTAATACATTATCGATCTGTGGAATTCCGGAAACGTGTTAACGTTCTTGTCTAGTTCGACACAAAAACCATTTTTAAGGATAGAACGTAGCATTCTTAGACTCGGAAAACCATTTTCAAAGATAGAACTTATAAATATGAGACATGACATTAGTTTCAATGGGTTTACTTTAACCACTGTCGTTAAAATGCAGGTCTAAATATTCTGTGTGAGTACTTGGATTGTATCAACCACCACAAT
This sequence comes from Nipponacmea schrenckii, assembly GCA_030562195.1. Taxonomy (NCBI): domain Eukaryota; kingdom Metazoa; phylum Mollusca; class Gastropoda; family Lottiidae; genus Nipponacmea; species Nipponacmea schrenckii. The sequence continues at coordinate 4,720,743 of JAUJPP010000012.1, forward strand.
ACAGTTAGAGCATGATTATAGTACATGTAGAAATAGATTGCTGTCAGAATATAAAGAAAGAACATATTTGAAAGCATTTAGTGCGATTCACTGCCGTTCGAATGCCTAAATCGGACGAGAAAATTCAATATAGGTGCGATTTGGCCTCTAGGAAAAATCTATACTACAGAACAGCTATAAACGTTTTTGTTTGTGCCATACACTTTCTGTCGGAACATCTGATTGGCTGTATTCGCTGGCGTAAAATCCAATCAAATCCCTTCATTTACAAACCATGATATAAGAAAGGTGATTTTTGCAGTAAAAGTATCTAGCTGCGATATCAGTATCCGCTGGAATCGAACCAATCAGTAAAAGTAATAAGAAGTAGGAATATAGCTTGGAATTGTGAAGAAGACCTGTATCGGTTACAGAGCTTTTGCTGATCTGCATTAGTTCTTCATATAAATATAACAATGGTCCTCCCGGTTATCACATAATGGCTCTATGGCAACTCCTGTAATTGTCCTCTCGGTTATCACATAATGGCTTTATGGCAACTCCTGTAATGGTCCTCTCGGTTATCACATAATGGCTCTATGGCAACTCCTGTAATTGTCCTCTCGGTTATCACATAATGGCTTTATGGCAACTCCTGTAATGGTCCTCTCGGTTATCACATAATGGCTTTATGGCAACACCTGAACTTGGGTACAGGAGGTACGGTTCTTCACATAATCTATTCTGATACAGATATAAACACTTGGAGACTAAAAACATGATCATTATCATTCATTGGGAATCATTTCCTTGGCTACGTCGATCAAATTTCATCAGAAGAGCACACGTCTACCTTGACAGAAACGTTAATCGAGAAGAAAAAATCATGAATCTCATTTAGGATTCAATTATTCGTCTATAGGAAATATAATCACAGTATGGAAATTTATAGTCGGGAAATCATTTCCAAATTAATGACTATAACAGATTGTATTGACTTTAATTTACATTTATTTCTATGGTAATTAATCTTCAATTTCCCGCTTATTCCGAGTGAACTAATTCCAGTGATCAAAATCTCCGGAAGTTTTCCGAATTACCCTACCGTTATAATCCGGTAAGACGGGTCCCTTATAGAAAGTACATTAACATTATTTGACTTCGAAACTGATTTCAATCGATAGATAAAAAATTTCGGCTATTGGATTTCGAGGAGGGGGGAGGGGGGGGGGTAATATACAAAGTCTCTGGTATTTAGAAGATCTCAGATGTTTACTTTTGAACAAAGTGATGATGCACAATGTCGAGCTATTCCGAACTCTAAGTCAAATTCATTGACATTATTGGAAGATTCACTGAAGTTTCTATGATTGCAGTTGATTATACACTGGCGAATACAGCCAATCAACAGACAAAACTTAAAGGGATACTGCATCTTAGCGTGAACATAAAATTTTAGTGCATAAGAATTGTCAATATGAGTATATATTCATCAGTAAAATTACCTGGTGTCATAAAAGTAACAGTAATTATTGAAAAAACGCTTAATCACTTTATTAAACATTTTTCAATAATCAAATGCATCTTTATAGATAATTACTAAGATTTTGGAATATTTATTGAGTTTTTTATGTTATTTATGACAGCAGTATATTTACTGATTTATGCAGGCTCTTATTGGTATTTAAAATTTATGTTCATTGTAAGATGCAGTAATAATATAGCTGTATGCACATGTACTTATCCTCGTCTGTCAAGATTGTGTTGTACAACATTCAAACAAGGGGATGGCTTGTGATGTCAAGGTATTCAAGGAATTCGTTAAAGCTTTACAATAACCATCCGTACACGACTATTCTAAAACTTGTGTTCTCATGTCATTTTTCAGGAACTACATGGTTACAGGAAATTCTCTGGTTAGTCATGAATGATGGCGATTTTGAGGGTGCCAATAAAACACCTGTGTACTTCCGGTCTCCTTTTTTGGAATTTAAAGATTTAGTTTTGAATGAAGTTGGAATTGACCTCGCTATTGCCATGAGGTCACCAAGGGTTATCAAATCACATCTTCCGTTTCGCATGATGCCAAAACAATCTTCAAAGGCAAAGGTAAGTTTGTGCTTTTTTAAAACACAGAACAACGTGTGTGAATGACACAATTCATCAACTAATGGAAAATAACGTGGTGTCAAAAGATTTTATTAAATTGATAACGAACTGGGAATTCAAGTGAAAAGTGTTTCTATGAATGTTAAAATGGGGATTCTTTTTAAATCCAACATGTTTCTATTGTGTACAGGAACTTATAACAGAATAAATTTGAGATGTGAATAGAGAATCTATATCAATTATCTCTTGGTAACATGTTCATTGTAATTTTATTAATCCTCTCAATATAATTGTAGATTACAAAATCGTGTTAATAATCACAAAAGCGTATTTACAAACGTATTATATGCAACTTCAAAAATAGACTTTATAGCCCATTTCATCTTTCTTACAGTTCGTGGTTGTGTTTCGAAATCCCAAAGATGTTTGTGTTTCTTATTACAATTTTTATAAAGCTAGTTCTTCCTTTGGTGAATTCACTGGAACTTGGCGAGATTTTTTAATCATGTTCCTAACGGGTCGGGGTAAGTACGCACATGGTTAATGCTCTATAAGGTCTCTTTATACTTAATAGGAAATTTTACTGAACAATCAAGGTGCACTAGTGTATTCTTTATTTATAAGAAAGGCGCTGATTTCGACAAACACGAAACAAAACTACGCGCGGTTATCTTATTTAGATGAGGTAGAGTCGGTTGTCAAGTACGTTCGTGTGTGTTATCTATATGAAGAAACAAAGACAGTTCCGTATGTAATAGTAATAGACTATACGATCAATGTATGATAATGCTTTTGTGGTAATGTGTTGGTTCAAAGACGTATTAGGCTAAGGAACTCCCTCCATCCCCTAGAAGCTTAAATTAAAAGTGTGCCCCCTCCCTCATTTTTCGCCTCTTTGCAAATCTTAACGGGTATATCATGTATCAATATAAAGGTATAACATTTAGAGAAACAAATTATATTTCAGTGGATCATGGTTCGTGGTTTGATTTCACACTAAGTTGGTGGGAAAGAAAAAATGAACCCAATGTATATATTGTATTTTATGAAGATCTTAAAAAGGTAAGTGACAACTGCTTTTCAACTTCTCCTTTTTAAATACTACCGCTCACACTAGTCTGCTATATCAAAAACTGCGGACGTTAACTTGTCACATACCTTACCTAATTTCTGTGTGAAAAAAAGTCTGTAGTTCTTGCTCCTTCAAACAAGCAAGTCTGACTAAGGCCCTGATTTAAAACAATAAAGGATTTTATATTTTCAGGATCTAAAGGGGGAAATTAGAAAGATTGCAGACTTCGTAGGAAAAAATGATTTATCTAATGATATTTTAGAGAAAATTGCCACTCATTGCTCATTTTCCAGTATGAAAAGAAATCCAATGACCAACCATGAAGATGTTTACTCCATCAATAAACAGGTTTCTCCCTTTTTAAGAAAAGGTACAAATTCATTCATAGTGTGGAAAGAATGTTAAAGGGATAAAGAGATATCATATGCACAATTCGAACTTAACAGACACGGATAACAGACAATACTTTGCTTTAAAGGGATACTGCGTTTCAAAATGAACATAAAATTTGAAAATTTTAAACTTGACCAATAAGAGCAACAGTAAATATACCTGCTGCCATAAATAACATAAAAAATTAATAAGTATCCAAAAAACTAAGTAAGTATCCATAAAGATGCAGTTAATTATTGAAAAAAACGCTTAATAAATTGATTAATCGTTTATCAAAATTTATCAGATTTTAAGGGATTCTGTTACTTTGTGACACCAGGTTAGTTCACTGTTATATATACTCATATTGGCCATTCTTGAGAATGAAATTGTATGTTTATGCTAAGACGCGGTATCCCTTTAAGAACTCAATATTAAGAAGTTTGATGTTGGAAGAAAGGGAGGGGGAGGGGTACCGTATGTACGGCACATTTACGTGAATTGAAACAGGTTGCCAGTTTTCAAAGTTCGTACACAATACAATATTAATGTTTTTAAGGTATTGCTGGTGATTGGAAGAACCAGTTTTCGGTATCACAGAATGAGGATTTTGATGCAGTTTATAAACAGAAAATGGGCGATGTAGAGATACCGTTTCAATTTGAAGTAAAACGACACCGTCGACATCAATCACCTCTTCACCATACACACTAACTGTAAAATAAACATCGCGACTTGTACATTGTTTCATGAAGAGTCCATTGTCTGTACCTGGTTGTGTTAACTTACCTAACGTCGTTTATTACTAATTTATAGACCAAAGACTTGTTATTAATTATGTGTTTTTAGGAATGATTCGGTTGAGGGCCAACACAACTTTCGTGTGGCTTACAAAACAAACTAAGATATACGCAAAAAACACAGAATAATGGAAAACGCCCTTGTTCTCAGTATAGTACATTAGCTATACTCTTACTTCATTCCACTGTATTTGCTGCTATGCAGTATGCCAGCGGAACTTTGAAACATGGGAGATAACTCCTTTCTACAATAAATCGAGATCTGTGAGACAGTTCTGTATTGTGAATTATATAGCAATATATGAAGGTTTTCTTAGTATGTAGATTATACAGTACATACCAAAACTAGTTTATCCTGATTATGTGAACAAATTTATCTTCACTCAAGTTAACCAGATTCAGCTGATTGGTTTGTTGTCTTTTTATAATGTTAGTCTCCAAATGCAGAGGAAACGTTAAAGAATAGGTGGATTTGGGAGAAAAGATGCTAACAATATGAATCTAGATAAAAGACAAGCTAATTCGACTTAATAATTTATTTTGCGTAGTATTGTAAGACTAAAAATTTAGTTTAGTATTGATAATAACTTATCAAACTTTATAAATATATTACATGTATTTTTACATAACCAACCTTCAACGACAATAGATCACTATTTAAATTTCAGCAGTTGTATTTTTGTCAACAAAAAAGGGGGATAAAAAGCCAATTAAAATATTGCAAGGAGAAATTTAACTGAGTGGTCTAAATTCAGTCACAACATATTAAACAATGATCTACGGATCTAGGTGAAAATATATAAACAGCTTTAAAATCATTATTTAAGGTTGGTTTATATAAGTAAGGAAGTCCTTTTCAATGATGCCAATAGAAGATAATCAACAGATGGTGATGATCTAAGAATGATTTCGGTAAACCCTGGTCTTTAAAAAGGAATTGATGAGCCTTTAGTAGTTTGAGTTTTAAATTGATGGAACCCTTTGTTATTTAAATTTTTAACCATACCATGTTTCTTTACTGAAAAGAGAAAATTGATAAATTTCAGACACAGGATATTGTTCAACAGCCATAAGTTGAAATAATTATTTCTATATACTACTACTATAGTGCATGTTCTGAGCATGCACATAATTTTATCATACACACATCTTTTGTTTCATACTACAAAGAACATTTCTTATTGTCTCTACTCTTGCAAATTAACACATAGATCAATTACAAAAATAGAATTTTATATTGCACTTTGGGAAAGGTTACATATTTCTATAATCAGAAAATGAACGGCAATAAGTGCTAAACATCTTAATTTGATTTAGGTTTCATCACCAACAATGCCACTATTAACAACTAATTTAGTAAGCTTCTTCTGACCAGAAGGGCTCCAAAAATTCTGGTAAAGCATCGTTTTTGGTGCAAGAAATACTTACACATTTAATCTTCTTCACTCCAAATTTAAAGAAAATCATTTTAGCTTCTCGATCTCCAGTATACCAGGCAAAGGCTGTTAGGTCACCAAAATTTTTACCTGTAAAGGGTCAAACAGCTATGAAATCTAGTGAGTGCTGTTGAATCACAATTTAAAGGTGTTCTCTAGCTCTTGCATATGAAAAGAAATTCAGTCTTTAAGGGCTACAGATCCTGTTACTGAATCCTTAAGGGGGTTGACAACCTTATCGTTCGAAGTGTATTTCAATCAAGAAACGTATTAAGTTAATATCCATTCTATTTGGCATTAAAAGAAACACATCTAGTAAAAATTTTAGCTCAATCGCTTCAGTAGTTCGTCTGATATCCGTCCGTGAAGATAATCTATTTATAGAACAAAACGGGGTATTCCTCTATGTAGACGTACAAATTACGTTGTCAGTTGACATTTGTGATTACAATGTCATCGGCTAAATAAACATTCTCTACGTTTGCCGGTCAGTTATTGTTAATATCGGCACGCGAAGTAAGAGTTTGTGTATCGGGGGAATCCAGAAGTTACGTGATGTCCCATAAATCATTACGTCACATGTAAACAAAGAAAATTTTATGATTGGTGGGTAGGGGTGTTTTGACATGTGCTAATCCACTGTTTTAGCACTCCAATTGTGTGGATATCGGTGCATATCGATGCCTAAAAGGTGCTTAAAGATTTCTACAGCATGAAAGACAATCTTTTAACAACATGGTCGTTAATTACGTAAGATTACATGTGTTTGCAAAATGTTGAAAAAAAATGCCATTTTCCCAAAAGCATATCTCGCTTACAATTTATCCGATTTTTACAAATTTTGGCTTCAACTAAAGCTTACGATGTCCTCTATAACTTTACGTTGGCTTTTTTATATAAAATGAATAGTTTTTTAAAAATTCAATTTTTCGTAAATGCACTCGCAAAATTTTGATTTCTATCAATATCTTCAAAACAAAACAAAATTTTCCAAAAAGCCAACGTAATTTTGTAGAGATACATGTAGACTTGCGTTGTGCAAAATTTCAACCTTCTATACGAAATAGCCTAGTAGATATGCTAATTTTAAGGGAATAATTGACGTTTTTTTCGTTCATCTTTCATACCCTATTTCTTAAAGTTGAAATGTCATAAAGAAATAAATTTTATATTTTTGGATAGCTGAAAGTCCCCTCTTTCCATTGATATTTAAATATTTCATATAGGTGGAAAAAAAGTGGTTGAAATCGTCTATATTTTGTACATAGGTTTAGGGTTGTCAACCCCCTTAAGTTCATGATCCTGAGACTGAATCCTAAAGTTCAAAAGTTAAACATTCAACCAACTAAATCTTTATCAAAATACCCCTCTTCCTGTGACCACATGCTTTACCTCTATATTTGGCTCAAAATAATTGATAATGGTAATAAAGGAATACAACACATTCCTTTTAGAGAATAAATATGAACAAAAAATATTAATTTCAAATTTGACCAATACTAGTTCATATTTCTACATTGTTTCATGGATAAACCAGGGATACTAGTCTAATCTATGACATCAGGCCATTAAGTCCACTGATGAATGATTTTGAGAATTAATATTTCATATGCATTACAAGAGGTGTCTCTTCAAGCTGGGATATCTACAGTTTGTTCAAACATATTGCTAAGAGTGATAATCACTGTTCACCGTTTAGGAGGGAATTTAGATATGGATATATTATCTAGATCAAACTTGTTATTGTCTCTTATACTTACTGACAAAGAATTGCATTTCTTTATATTTACTAAACCATTCTTTGCTTACAATTTCACATCGTTTTTTAATTTCTGGCAGATTTTCGTCGTCTTTTTTAGCCTCTAATGCCCTGAAAAGTTACAATAAAATTTAACAGTTTTCAACTTAAACTTGTCAGTTTTATTATGACATGAAAGAGAAAGATAGTTGGCCAGGCAGATAACAAACGCCCACTTTAGCAAACAGAATATTCCATGTTTTTTCATTTAATCAAGGGCAATAACTCATAAACCGACATTTGGAATTGCACCATTTTTCAACTTGTCCAAGATGTTATTCACATGAATACACATACCAAGTTTCATTCAAATCGGATAGACTACAGCTTCTGTTGCGTACAAAAGTAAATTTTAACATTTCTCATTTAATCAAGGGCCATAACTCATAAACAGACATCTGGCGAGATATTATCAAGATGAATAGACATACTAAGTTTCATTCAAATCGGATGAAAACTACAGCTTCTATTGTAAACAAAAGTAAATCTTAACATTTTCTCATTTAATCAAGTCCCATAACTCGTAAACCGACATCTGGAATTGTGCCATTTTCAAACTTGTCCGAGATATTATCAAGATGAATACACATACCAAGTTTCATTCAAATCGGATAAAAACTCTGGCCTGTATTGCGTACACAAATAATTGTTGACTGACGGACTGACGGACAGGGGTGATGGCAATATACGTCCACATTTTCATGTGGGCGTATAAAAATGGGTGTTAAATCAATTTCAAAGTTAGTTTCTAAGACATCTGTTCCTTTAAAGCAAGAAATCAAAGTCCTTGTGAACTATGATTAAAACCTAACAAAATAGGAATTAATGTTGCACTTTGGGAAAGGTTACGTATTTCTAAAAGAAAACGAACGGCAAAAAGTGCTAGTAGTGATAATAGAATTAAAGATGATCCAATACATACTTGGCAAAGTAACTTTTAATAAGTTTACCAAACTGGGATTTAGTGTAATTGGTATCCACGAGGTTATTTTCAAGAACTACATCAAGCCCACTAACTGCTGCATCATCAGCTTCTTCTTGCTGTTCTTCTGCACTAGGGTTAGCCCCAATTAATCTGTCATCAAATTTATTACTTTCTGTTTTTAACTGAAATTGAAATATATTCCTGTTTAAATATACAAAACCCATCAAAGGTCTTATTAACGTCAGTACACCACATTAATTATAGTCACTTTGTGTTATTCTGAAAACCCTCAAATATAACATCAATGTCGCCAAAAAGCAGTGGGGAGAGAGACCGAATTGGTACAATACACAAACAAAGACGTGACAATAAGCAATCAATCAATCCTTACATTGGCTTCAACTTCATAATATAAACCATCTTCATCTTCTTTATACTTGGCAGCATCAGTGAAAAGATCATCACCTGGAAAAATTAAACAGCTCCATATGATTGGCTGTGATATATCCTCAGAGCACTCACAGGTTTGAATATCGAAGTGGCTGATAATTCATTGATTAATCTTCAAATACCTTAATACAAATATTGAAATTACCTCTGTAGGCTTAGTGGTGGTGTTCCTATTTCATGAGTAAACTTAAATCTTATTGGATCAAGCTTAAAACCTCACGAAATAGTAATTTGTTTTGCACTTTGGGAAAGGTTACATATTTCTATAAGCAGAAAATGAACGGCAAAAAGTGCTATAAATGAAATCAAAATACTTGTATACAACAAAACCAAAAGAATAACTATTTTACATGAAAAATGATGAGATAGAGAATATTTTAAATTAGAAATATGATTCAAGAACAGTAGCCTTCGAAAAGTCTGGGTCATCATTACTAAGGGTCTTGGAAACAAATCATCACAGGTTGTTCATTCTTGGTATTCTTAGTAGTCCCAACAGTTGGTAGTTGGATATCTTTGAATCCAACTAAAAGTAAGCCTATAAACCAGTGGGACATGTCGCTCTTACATAGTCTAATTCAATAATCAGTTTAATTCAATGATCATAAGATCCAAAAAAACCAAAACAAAGTGACACGTCATCAGAATGAATCACGGAATGTATATCCCCATGCCACCCTTTTAAAACACAATAACGGGTTAGAAAAATTACGACATTAAAAATTTATTGAGAATATCGTCACAGGAGGAAGCCAAATCATCATCATACAAAATAAAAAATGAAACAAAAATATTTCAATTAAATAGTTACCTGTGGAAATCTCTTGGAAAATATACATATTGATGGATGAATGTGGATTCTTCTATCACCAATATTTGAGACCCACTTCTTCGGTATGAGACTTCTTGGTAAAGGAAGTAAGCAATGTGTACACATGCGCAGTAATATATACAGAGAGACTGGACATTCAAGACAAGAAAGGACCCCAATGTAATCAAACTTTCAAATTTATGTAATGATTTAAATTAACCTTAATTTTATGTTTTATCAGCATATTCACCAACAAGTTTATTGTTTTCTGAAAAGGTTTAAGCAGTAAGAACTGTGAAAATATGTTTCAAACTATAAATTATTACATCTTTTCCAAACATCAACGTCTGGATAAACTAAGCTAACTTCATTCGACTGATCGCAGCCCATAGAGATATCGCAACCTTTGTCGATCAGTCCCAGACGATTGAACCCTTTTAGTCGTTTAAGATCAAGCTATTTTGGGAATGGCAAAACAATAAAAAAAACAAGACCTAAACGTATACGTTGTAATGTGTAAACTCTACTAATTATCTCGATACAAATAACAATCAATTAAATTTATAGTCTTGGCTTGGGATGTTTCGTCCAAACGCTTTTAATCGGTAACAAAACAGGTGTGCGAACAAACAAAACATTGCCCCGCGTTATGAAATTCACTTTTTCATGACATCGGCATATTATTTTTGATTTCGGTCATTTAAAATGGAGAAGAAGATAGAAAAGAAGCGCAAAGTTGAAAAAGGGATTCTTGGAGTTCCAAAGAGACAAATGTTGTTTTCATTCAATGTCCGAGAAGGGGATGAATGGGGTTCAGATTCAGAAGATTCTGATTATATTCCATCATCAGATGAAGAACAGAAGAAAAATAAGAACCCTAATAAACGACCGTCCTCAAGAAAACTTAAGAAAACAACAACTGACAGTGGAATGCATTTTAAGATTAAGAAAAGAAAGAAGAAATCAGAAGTACTTGGTGGTGAACCATCTGGCTCTGTTCACAATGTTAATTCTGATGGTTGTGGTCAAGTTTTGCCAGAGGAAATTCTGTTAAAAATATTCCAAGAAGTTGTCAAACAACAAGGTGCTTTACCATTCCTTGTCCGAGCTTCAAAAGTCTGCAGTGTTTGGAGAGAAGTGGCATCCGATCCAACCTTATGGAGGATAGTTGATTTGTCATTTGGTTGGATCAAATCAACAGACAAAACATTAAAGAAATTATGTGAACAAAGACTAAAATATTGTAAAGATGTGAGTTTGTCAAATTGGAACAATCTTAACACAGCAAGTGTCAAGATATTGACCGATTCTTGTCACCATCTTTCAGCATTGAACATTTCATATTGTAAAAAAATTACTACAGAGGCTATCATAACCCTTGCTGAAAACTGTCACCAATTAAACAACTTGGATTTATCATTTACACCTATTGATGCTGTATCATTACAAAGTCTGAAAGTACTGTTACCTAAGCATGGAATTTATCTAAGACAGTTGAATATAGGGGGCAATAAGTATAAAGCTTTTACTGCTATGTTCAATCTGATATTATCCAACTGTCCAAATTTAGAGTTATTTGATATTTCAAATTGTGTGTTTTCCACAGATATTGTGCATATTAATGTGAAAAAATTTCAAGAAGCCTGTCCTAAAATGCAGGTTTTGGGATTTGCCAATACAAGGATAGATGGCTATCCGTTAACTTCAGGGAATATACAAGCCAATTTAGGCAGCTTTCCGAAATTGGAACAACTTAGTGTGGCTTATAATAAACCAGATAAACAACCAAAAGCATGCCTTAGCTTAGGCTTTGTGTCTAGACTTATCAATAAATGTGAAACTTTAAAATTATTGGATATACGAGGTAATGATAATGTTGATTGCTATGATTTATGTGATTTGATGCTACATAACCTACAATCATTACATGCTTCTAATACAGGGGTTAAAAGAGATGGGTCTCAGCTTTATCGGCTGACAGGATTATTTCATATGATACGTCATAGTTTACTGGAGCTGGATCTCTCATGGAGTCCTTTACAAGAGGATGATATTTTCTATGCATTAAAAGCATTAACAGACAATATCAAACATTCTCCATTAAAAACAGTGAATCTTGCTGGAACCAATGTCACACAACAAGGAGTTAGAGACTTGTTGGATAAATGTTCTGATATCACTTATATCAATTTAACGTCATGTAGAGGAATGACTAGAGGATTTAAACGTGAATTTAAAAACCTTAAAGATGTACAGTCACTTTGCTCAAGTCTAAATTCTGCTGAAAGTTCAAGTGACAATGAATCTGATTAGATTGTTTGCATGGAAGTTTAGAGTCCGTGTTGTCATTTGAAATTGAGTTTAATCAGCTGTATAATCAAATTTATATGCCTTTAAGCTTCTGTTTGAATTTAAAATTTTCTGTTGTTGTTAGAGGGAAGTACCAGTACTATCATTGCACTGATTTGAATCTCCTTTAATTGGTATCTGTGTACTGGTCGTCACATCATTTCAGAACTCTATGAATTTGTGTTATGGACCAGAGACCTTATTCAGTTTGGAAAACTTAAGAAGATTTTCAATCGGTCACTTAAATTAATTTTAAGTTTTGTTTTATGGTTTTTTCTTAAAATCTGAATTTTACCAACTAATTTAAGAATGTGCAGTTTACCCGAAAATCATAGTTAGATGTATGGCTGATATCTTATTTATTCAAATAAATTTTAAATATTTCTAGGCTGTTGAATTGTTCTTTATCAATAAAATTATATCAATAATACCTGTGTAATAGAATGGTTATAATAATGATTGATGATTATTTTTGTTGAATTGGGGGGGAGGGGGGGTAAATAGACATCAAGTATTAATTAGTATTATTCAGCCCCAGCAAACCATTTTCAATTCAACAGAGATTAATTTGCAGTTTGAGTTCCTTGGGCTTATAATTTTCAAATTTCAATGGGACTAGGGCTCAGATTTTGCTTGGGCTGCCTCCTCCAGCTCATAATACTTGTTTCATTTGCAACGCCTCTGAGCCACAGCTCTAAATAATTCCTGGTAATGGGGCTTCATCTACCATCAATGATCAATTGTTAATGTACCATCATTATTTAATACATTAGATATATGGAGAAAAATTCCAAAGTTTGGCAAGTCATTTCAGGGATAAAAATGTGCCCACTGTAAACACAATTATATAGCATGTCACTATGTCCAGTTATATTAAATAATCAGCGAAATTTCCCTTCAGAGTAATACACAATTACTATATATTATAACATATTACATGTATCTTAATTGAGATAAGATAGACTATGAACTAATTGAGTTTGCAGTTGTGTTGAAATGCACTGTAATCATGTCTATAATATAGACTCTATATACCATTTACCTTAGACTGATCCCATCATTTCAGATTTACTTTTTAATGATTGACATGTGGGATTTCAAAATCTAAGTGAAACTTTCCTGTATCATAAAACTTACAATGCTTTTTATTACAATTATTTTTGTCAAAAATCACTATCAGTACCAATGAACTTACTTATTTTCTTTATCTAGATATCATAAATGCCAAAAACAGACCCATGTCAGAAACAAGCTTGTGCCATACAGACATGTTTACAAGGTAATTTCTATATGTTGATATCATTTATTATACAGATATTCCATAATTTTGATGTGGACATGAAAAGTATCAAGTTCCACCATTCCAATTTTCAATTAGACGTCTGTGGTTTCAGCAATTCCACTAGAACTGTGGGCAATACCTTGGACAGCAGTGTAAGCCTACTCTTTTTGCAATTTCTAATTGACCAGAGATTTATAATGTGCACAGCCTGTAACTTTCCATTTTAACGACTAGCAACTTTCGTCATGGCAGTCCTCCAACCTGTATTACTGAGAGGGTGAAACTGGGTTGAGAAGTCAGAAAGTGTAGAAAGTTGGAATAGTGTCAACTAATGATATCCATGTCCCTGATAAATTAAATCCTTTTCATGGAAATGTTTCAGTCTGCTAGTTGAAGTCAGCCTTCTACAAGCTTTGAGCACTCTTTTTTTCACCATATCAAAATACAAGGAAAAGTGAATTGTGATGTATTGAAAATAATATGAAAAATTGATAAAAAAAAATACCTGATACTTAAAGGGACAGATTCCATCTGTTGGACCAATCGTATTTTAGTTCTATAGCTAATGTGTAATAGTGTCCACTGTCACCGTTGAAATTTAAGCCATATGGAGATGTAGTACGGTATGATTTATAGTATATCTGAAGACAAATATTCAAGGCACAAATAAAAAATAGCGATGGCCCATCGTAATACGCCCACCTTTGGCAGCCTTAGTTATTCGGGCGGTGGACAAGGGTATCAGTAAATGCAATATTTTAAAAAGTCAATAATTCAAAGTTAATATTTTTCGGTAAGCTAAATTTGCACTCGGTTTCTTCTTTGGGTAATTCAAAAGGCTTTGTCAAAATCTATCAAGAAACCAGATCTCTATCAAGTCTACAAAGAATCAGAGGCTGATAAAGTGAACACGTTTTAAAGAACAAGGGCAATAACTCAATAAATATTTTTTGATTACCGTAGTCTGATTTTCAATAGGGTCTATCCTCGAGTTATAACAAACACTCACACCAAGTTTCATCAAATTCCATCAAGAACCCAGCTCCCTATCATGTTCACAAGGAATTTTAGGACAAGGGCAATAACTCATAGTAAATATTTTTTGATTGGTTTCATTTTCGATAGGCTTCATCCTTTGGTCATTACAAAGACTCATTCCAAGTTTTATTAAAATCCATCAAGAAATGTGGTCTCTATAGTGTTCACAACAATTGTGGACAGGCAGACGTACAGACGGACAGACAGGCAGACAGGCGGGCAGAAGGCTTCATCCTTGGATGATTACAAACACACACACACCTAATTTGGTCAAAATCCATCCAGAAACCATCTCTCTATCATGTCCACAACACATTTTTGAACGCAAAATGAATGTGTTTTCAAGAACAAGGGCTATAACTCATCAATTTATTTTTCGATTTGTCTGATTTTCAAAAGGCTTCATCCTTAAGTAATAACAAGCAATCACACCAAATTTCATCAAAATCCATCAAGAAACACACTCTTAATCGTGTTCACAACAAATTTTCAAAAACAAGGGCAATAACTCATTGAATATTTTTCGATTGGTCTGATTTCCAATAGGCTTCTTCCTTGGGTTATAACAAAGACACTCACCAAATTTGGTCAAAATCCATCGAGAAATGTGGTCTCTATCGTGTTCAAAACAATTGTGGACAGGCAGACAGACAGACAGGGGCAACTACAATATACGCCCACATTTATGTGTGGGCGTATAAAAAATTGCCAACATGTCTCTTTGAGTAATTTAAGGACAAAAATTTCATATATTTCCTTGTTGTTTTAGCTAATAATTACCAAGAAAGTAAATGTACATCAGTATTAGAAGATATGAAGAAATGTTGTGAAAAGTTTGGGAATCTCTCGGGATGCTGTGATGGAATAAAGTATGTGAAAGCTGACAAGAAATCTTGATTTAGAAACAATATACCTCGACAAAAACACAGAATGTCTTCTTAGTTTTTATAATGAAGAATTAGAATGTGGTAGGACCAAACGAGATTGTGAAAATAGTGATGGCTTCCCTTTCATTACTTATTGAATGTCCAATTTTGTAAAATATTGGTTATAAAATTTATTTAAAGGGATAATAGCCGTTAGAATACGGCTTATATTTGTGTCTAAAGTGGACCAGGCTTTATTTGTTTCGGACAATCATCCGACAGCCTCAAACACATGAAATCTTTTGGTTAGCTAATCAGAAATAGTCTACAGAGCTTACCTTTGAAATATGAGCCTTCAAATCCATGTGTATCCATAATTATCCGTGTTTGAAAAATCATAATGACTTAATAAATTACGAACGTCCCGCCATATTGGAAAACGGTTCGTCTTGATAATCAAAGAGTTATCCTTCCCATCGTGCAATAGCGGTCATCTATATAAACAGACTACAACGCATTTTTCAATTGTAGACTTTGTCAACAGGACACACAATTGTCAGACTGACTGGAGACCAGCCGCGTACAGCACAAAAAAAAAATGAAAAGTGAAATTTTTTGTTTGAGGCATTTTTCAAGGTATTTTGCGATTTTCTCAGAGCTTGAATATTTCTGAGGACTGTTTAAATGTAACAAAGGCTCAAAACGACCCCTAAAAATCCAGCCTGGGCCCCTTTAATATTGACTATTTGTTAAATTAGTATGCATCCCACACTTTACCAAATTTAAAAAAAGCGACAATAAAAATATTTTCGAAAAAAATTGAGCCAGCGTCTGGGAAATCAACAGTAGGGGTCAAGGACGCATGAAAACCCACATGTTAGAGTTACTTCCCTTTATATTTACACGATTTGAAAATCGCTTAATGAAAGTATTAAGCGTTTTATAATTAACTACTTGATTTTGTGGATTTATCCGATAATAGAGGGATTTTGATGGGAACATACTGTTATTGTCCAAATTTGAGTGAAATTAAATTTTTATGTTCCTTCTAACCCCTATATCCCTTTAACGAATAAATCATATTTATACAAAACTTTTACAGTTATCATAATCTGATTAAGTTAATTTAATAAATTAAGAAAAATTAAGACTATATGTCAACCATTGGTCCAATGATCTGCAGTATTTGTTTGGTAAATATGGTTACTTACTATGTCACACAGGATGACTGTGGCTTAAAAATTATTATCAGTTTAGCATGATTGCTTTTAGACAAATTCAGTAGCAATCAAAGAAAGATCTCATGTTGGTAATATTTAAATTAAAAGATGACCTAAATAAAAAGACACGTTT